>CM026388.1:31636642-31702095 GCA_014843695.1 Archivesica marissinica
CATCACTCTCGAGACCTCATTCCTGATGGAATCTATCGCCACGAGGGAGAGAGAAGAGGCAACGTGGAATTTAAATGCCTTGCATAAGGGCACAATCGTAACGGCTCCAGTGGGGCTCGAACTCCGGACCTTTCGCACCTGAAGCGAACGCGCATCCACTGCGCTATCACGACTTCCACGGACATAGATTACCAGTGTTCCGGCTGTCGGTCGCTGAAGTCGCTGATTGCGACAACAAATAAATATTGGCTCTAAATTTTGTGAATTGGCGAAAATATTTGGCACAACTGTTTTGTTTTTGTTTTTTGGGCACATGTTTTGTCAAATACATGGCTTCAAATATTTATTTGTGAACTATATGTGCATTATGCTACTATATAGGTCGGTTCAGAAATAACTCTGTACCATCCCGTATCTCTTGTATTTATGTGCCTGTTTTCATGTTCTGTTGCCTACCCGCGCAACGCGGGATTAATATCTCGATTATATTTACTGTGTCATTGTTTCTCGTCGTTCATGTGTCTTCTTACTGGTGACAAACAGTCACAAATCCTCAAAAACAGGCTAATTGTGAAAGTAGATATGATGGGTTTATATACAGTTTACATCCGTTATGTCAAAGTCGGTTATGTCGAATTCTCCAGTTATCTCGAAGTCGGATCAAAGTCCCGTTTGAGACACTATAAATTTACTTATAAATGGATCTGTTTATATCGAATTTCGTTAAGTCAAACTTCGGTTATGTCGAAGTATTTTGTTTGGTCTGACTGAATTTGACATAACGGATGTAGACTGTACATATATGTAGACGGATCTGTAGTCCAGTGGTAACACGCTGGACTGGTAATCCAGGGATCGCAGGTTTGATCCTCCGTCTGACCCTAATAAAATTAACAGATTTTCAGATGGGACTTTAAACCGAGGTCTCGTGTCGGTGAAGTACGCCGTGCACGTAAAAGAACCAGAGGAGACTCTGGATTGGTTCTCTGTCTGTATCAATGCACTATCCTCCAAAAATCTAAAATGACTAATCTCTTCAGGAGGCGTCGCTCATATGGGCAACCGTTAGCGACGATAAATAAACGTAAATCACACACAATATATATATATATATATATATATATATATATATTATATATATATATATATATAATATATTGAGCCAATTGCAATAACGGACAACCCGACTTAAGCAACAAAAATGGCAAACAGACGTGAAGCAGCACAAGTCACAACAGCAAATGCCAATATTCAATTCAATTCAATATATTTATTGAATTAAATATAATATATTAACATATTTATAGCAAACAATACATAAACAAAGTACAATGGAAATGCATGGCTACATTTTCAGAAGAGCATAGATGGTTGTGGTGTCTAAAATTGTTAATTTCTTGCTAAATTTGCGTAATATATAAATTAAATTTTTTTTGATAGGTTTTGAACAATTTTCCTATTAGTCTCTATATGTAAGGTAATAACTTTTGCTCAGTAGGCCAAGTGTAATAGTAGCAAATGCCAGTACACAGTGTCCTGTTGTATTTGCAAATCCTAGTACCTGACTTGAACCAACACAAGTTTAAAACATTGCTAAATGTGCAAGCCACACGTAGAACATTGCAATAAGAAGCCATCCAGCCAAGATACCCCGCTATCCGACGGGATAGAGGCTGTGCATCAACATCGTGATACCATGAAACACAACCGGATACTTCCCACGCACAATGAGCTACACCTAGACATCAACATAGCAAATGGTGTTTGCTAACCAATACCCCAAAATACCCTGTTATAAAAAAGTTATTCCGTTGTAGCTCCTAATTATCTGACGGAAATGAGTGGATGCGCCATATCAAGACAAAGAAAGAACAGAAGGATTGTCCGATTCGCACAGTTGTTAGCGCGCTCGCTTCTCGTCAATGCAATCCGGGTTCGGACCTGGATATATGTGAGATGGTACGGTGGTCGTTAGATCGGTAGGTAGGTTTTCTCCGGGTACTCCGGTTTCTTCCCACACGAATATATGACGGTGTGAAGCGCGTAGCGCCGAGGAACGGAACCAATAGTTTGCATATTGGATCGGTTTGAGGCTTATATCTTACTTAAAACACACACTTGTACAACAATAGCCTACTAATTAAAATGTTTAATTTCGTACATGTACGCGTAGGATTTAATATAATACTCTAGATAGGTACTTTTATTTCCTCCAAATTCGGAGAGCAAAACATTAATAAACATGCATCAATATACATTGACTATATACATGTATCATACAGTGAGTGACAAGGCATACAATTGCATACATATTATTATTTTGCACATCATTTCCAGCGGTTATTATATATGAACAGTCAATACACTATATCAAGCAGACATATGGAACAGTCCATACAATATATCAAGAAGTCGCATATGAACAGTGCATACCGTATAGCTAGTAGTCACAGAAACAGTTCATACAATATATCAAGAAGTCGCATATGAACAGTGCATACCGTATAGCTAGTAGTCACAGAAACAGTTCATACAATATATCAAGAAGTCGCATATGGAAAAGTGCATACCGTATAGCTAGTAGTCACAGAAACAGTTCATACAATATATCAAGCAGTCATATGGAACAGTGCATACCGTATAGCTAGTAGTCACAGAAACAGTTCATACAATATATCAAGCAGTCATATGGAACAGTTCATAAGATGTATCAAGAAGTCGCATATGAACAGTGCATACCGTATAGCTAGTAGTCACAGAAACAGTTCATACAATATATCAAGCAGTCATATGGAACAGTGCATACAGTATAGCTAGTAGTCACAGAAACAGTTCATACAATATATCAAGCAGTCATATGGAACAGTTCATAAGATATATCAAGAAGTCGCATATGGAAAAGTGCATACCGTATAGCTAGTAGTCACAGAAACAGTTCATACAATATATCAAGCAGTCATATGGAACAGTTCATAAGATATATCAAGAAGTCGCATATGAACAGTGCATACCGTATAGCTAGTAGTCACAGAAACAGTTCATACAATATGTCAAGCAGTCATATGGAACAGTTCATAAGATATATCAAGAAGTCGCATATGAACAGTGCATACCGTATAGCTAGTAGTCACAGAAACAGTTCATACAATATATCAAGCAGTCATATGGAACAGTTCATAAGATATATCAAGAAGTCGCATATGAACAGTGCATACCGTATAGCTAGTAGTCACAGAAACAGTTCATACAATATATCAAGCAGTCATATTGAACAGTTCATAAGATATATCAAGAAGTCGCATATGAACAGTGCATACCGTATAGCTAGTAGTCACAGAAACAGTTCATACAATATATCAAGCAGTCATATGGAACAGTTCATAAGATATATCAAGAAGTCGCATATGAACAGTGCATACCGTATAGCTAGTAGTCACAGAAACAGTTCATACAATATATCAAGCAGTCATATGGAACAGTTCATAAGATATATCAAGAAGTCGCATATGAACAGTGCATACCGTATAGCTAGTAGTCACAGAAACAGTTCATACAATATATCAAGCAGTCATATGAACAGTTCATACACATTATCAATAATCTAAACAAATTATATACATAGAGGATCTTACATTCGTGTCTTTCCATATTGAATTTATTCAACTCGTTTAATAAATTCAATATGGAAAGACACGAATGTAAGATTCTTTTTATCACATAAACCAAATACACAGTAAAAGTGTGTCATGATTGAACACACTTCCCCTTTAGCAAATGAAAGCCAGAGTAGTACTGCGGTTTCTACCTAATGGGCCAAGAAAATAGTGCGATACTAAATACTCCAATTTTTTTATTTTCTTCCTTTGTAAACAGTTTTTAAACTATCACAACATATCATGTGCAACAATTCAATATTAAACACTTTTAAATTATTTTCAAACAGTCTTTTTTAACAAATACAAAATGTACACGATGTTTTGGTAAATGACGTCACAATCAAAGTTACACGGCGCGTGCTAGTTGCCTCATTTGCATATTTAATACACTAGTGTATTACCGAATTTATGACATGGCTTTATTAAACTCCCGCGCCGTAGTTTATGTGATAAATGTATGTAATTATTGTGTAAATTGAACATTTGTATATGATATATCATTGTTTGAATTAAACTAAACAAATTGTCGTAAAATTCAC
Organism: Archivesica marissinica; assembly: GCA_014843695.1. Taxonomy (NCBI): domain Eukaryota; kingdom Metazoa; phylum Mollusca; class Bivalvia; order Venerida; family Vesicomyidae; genus Archivesica; species Archivesica marissinica. The sequence continues at coordinate 31,640,838 of CM026388.1, forward strand.
GCCCCGTTGATTATCATCACCTGTAATTTGCGGTAGGCCCTACATATGTCTCGACTGTCCACAGGTGTAAATACGAATATGAATCCAAATATTTTATTACAGACGGATCTGTAGCCCAGTGGTAACACGCTGGACTGGTAATCCAGGGATCGCAGGTTTGATCCCCCGTCTGACCCTAATAAAATTAACAGATTTTCAGTTGGGACTTTAAACCGAGGTCTCGTGACGGTGCAGTACGCCGTGCACGTAAAAGAACCAGAGGAGACTCTGGATTGGGTCTCTGTCTGTATCATTGCACTATCCTCCAAAAATCTAAAATTACTAATCTCTTCAGGAGGCGTCGCTCATATGGGCAACCGGTAGCGACGATAAATAAATGTAAAACACAAACTATTTTATTCTGCATTCGACATTTTACAATGTTAATAGCCTAATAATATATATAACATAGCAGTATTTAGTGAACATATTATAGAAATACCGAACAATGTATTCTCAGAAGAGCAAATTAATATTTAATATTACTAATACTACTCGCCTAGTTACAACTAGTATAGATGTATACAATGTGTCTGAAGACGACTTGAAGTATTAATATATGAATACTATTTTTGTAAATATATACCAATAATGCTTAGTTTTATTACAAACAAAGGGTATATGAATATAAAACTGGTCATTCCATATATACATGAAACAGTGAGTTATTGTATATAAACAAGCAACAACTATGGCTAAACCAAAATTCTTGTTGGAACTATGAATACGGCCCATATCTGCGTCTGTTTTTAACAGGCAGATGATCTGTAGTCCAGTGGTTAACACGTTGGACTGGTAATCCAATTGCGTAAATATATTATACTGACGCTAAATTTTGTGAATTGGCGAAACTATTTGGCGCCAGCATTTTTCGTCCTACTGCCAGTGATTTCACAGGCGTTGACTGTTCTCATATACATGTATGTGCTGATATTGATAGCCAGATGTGCTTGTGCAATAAATTACTCCCCTTTGTAAAAATACACCATTTGCTCTCTTGAAAATAAAAGCCACAGTCATCTACGATTGTCTGTTTAGGAGCTAGGTGATGTATTATTATATTTTCTTATTGCATTAGTTGTCAAAGCCAGACTAGTATGTCTTTCTTATATCTCATTCTATTCGTCTAATATTGAGATAACGTAATATTTCAACTAGAATGGTCAGCACATAGTCTAATGCCTGTTTAAAAGTGTTTTGTGCCCTTTCCGTCTACTGCGAATTGTCTTGGAAGACGGTAGATAATGCCAGCCGCTGTCGATAATATTATGAATAATGCATGCATTGATTGCTTATGACAAAACAAATAAACTATGCTTTCAAAATCTTCAAGTAGATCTACACAAGCAGTATGTCTTTCTCTATAGTCGAAGTCGTGAGTGCACAGTATTAGTGCATTTGCTTCAGTTGTGAAAGGTCCGGAGTTCGAGCCCGGCTGGATTGTGCCCTTAAAAAAGGCATTTAAAGTCCACATAAAGGTATTCGATATTGGCCCGGCATGCGCCGAGAACGAATCACGAGCACGTGTCACAGGTAGCAACAACATAGTAACTACATTGTGTAAACATGGCCACCTGGGGCCGTTAAGGTATGCAATAAAGAAGTTATTAAATGGCTGCGGTGGGCGATTTGTGGATATTGGCGCACCTATCCGATATTGGCCCTCGGGCCAATATCTCCATATATAGGGTGCGCCAATATCCACAAATGGCCCACCTCCGCGGTTTAATAACCTCTAAGTATTACATATGTAATAAATATAGGATGTTACACTCGTGGTGATTTCATGCCATATTTTATGAAACGAGTGAAGATCCTTTTTTATTACAATACCATAGTTCTCTCGTTTTAATAAATAACGCTGCAACTTTCATTTTGGTGCCAAGTGTCAGCGCAAATTGTCATGACATCACTAAATTGTCATGACGTCACTACGCAAAGCAGCGTCATATTTATGTTTTAAGCAGTGTTATAATTGCCTCAAGACTTCTTTTTAATCGTAGTTTGTCTTACCATTAACATTATGTACCAATTAATAATACAAATAGGCATACTTTAAAGTTTAATTTGCAACTTATACGGATTATTATTATATTATCAACCAATCAGAATCCTTCCATGTGTTATTAAACGTGTGTACATATAAGAACTTATTAGATGACTGTATTACACCGAATACAATCACAGTTATGTGATAAACACAATAATGTAATGTGTCATAAAATAATGCTTTTTAGATTTGATATAACCATATGTATCACATAACTTTGCTTGTATTCAGTGTAATACAGCCATCACATATTTTCTTGTATGTCCATATCCATTCAATAAGTGGTATGGCATCTGTTTATACAAATTTATTTTAGCTCGATTGCGAAACAAGTTCTTTCAACTTATATTAATCACTCTCGATATCTCATTCCTGATGGAATCCATCGCCATGAAGGAGAGAAGAGGCAATGTGGAATTTAAATGCCTTGCCTAAGGGCACAATCGTAACGGCTCCAGTGGGGCTCGAACTCCGGACCTTTCGCACCTGAAGCGATATGGCATCTGTACGATAAGGCTTTCATACGATACATGATGCGGCATCTGTATAATACATAACATCCATTCAATAAGTGTTATGGCATCTGTACGATAAGGCTTTCATACGATACATGATGCGGCATCTGTATAATACATAACATCCATTCAATAAGTGTTATGGCATCTGTACGATAAGGCTTTCATACGATACATGATGCGGCATCTGTATAATACATAACATCCATTCAATAAGTGTTATGGCATCTGTACGATAAGGCTTTCATACAATGCATGATGTGGCATCTGTATAATACATAACATCCATTCAATAAGTGTTATGGCATCTGTACGATAAGGCTTTCATACAATGCATGATGCGGCATCTGTATAATACATAGCATCCATTCAATAAGTGTTATGGCATCTGTACGATAAGGCTTTCATACGATACATGATGCGGCATCTGTATAATACATAACATCCATTCAATAAGTGTTATGGCATCTGTACGATAAGGCTTTCATACGATACATGATGCGGCATCTGTATAATACATAACATCCATTCAATAAGTGTTATGGCATCTGTATGATAAGGGTTTCATACGATACATGATGCGGCATCTGTATAATACATGGCATCCATTCAATAAGTGTTATGGCATCTGTACGATAAGGCTTTCATACGATACATGATGCGGCATCTGTATAATACATAACATCCATTCAATAAGTGTTATGGCATCTGTACGATAAGGCTTTCATACAATACATGATGCGGCATCTGTATAATACATAACATCCATTCAATAAGTGTTACGGCATCTGTATGATAAGGCTTTCATACGATGCATGATGCGGCATCTGTACAATACACGACACGGCATTTCCAGTGATGGACTAGACATTACCATCAACTAAAATGTGTTCTCTTCTTGCAGGATTTGGTGCTAACAAGACTTGTTTCTTGTTTGTCATACAGAAAAGGTGCCTGTTATACTGTTTTATTCCGCTTGTTTGTCGACATGGGAAGAAGTTTGTTTCACAACAATATTCATCAAACATCACCTGCACCTTTAATGTGAACACAATATGCGTCTGTATTATATCTGATTTGCAAGCCGTTTCTGATTAGTGTTGGTTGTTACCTGACTACAATCTTAGTTCATAGCAACGACATAGCAATACTGCAAATAGTTTTGGGAGTGTTTGCGAACATTGCTGATCAATACTATGAATAAATGTGATTTCTGCAAGAAGACATTTAGCACGGCTGGAAATCTCCAGCGACATAGATATGTACATACCGGTGATGAGCCACACGAATGTAACATCTGCCAAAAGACATTTAGCTATGTCAGTCAACTGCGGACACATACGTTCATCCATACAGGTGAACGGCCATATGAATGTGCTATCTGCCAGAAGACATTTACCCAAGCCTGGACTCTCCGGCTGCACATGCGTACACATACAGGTGAACGGCCACACGAATGTGCTATCTGCAAGAAGACATTTACCCAAGCCTGGACTCTCCGGCTGCACATGCGTACACATACAGGTGAACGGCCACACGAATGTGCTATCTGCCAGAAGACATTTAGCCATAACAACACTCTTATGAAACATATGCTAACCCATACAGACAAGCACCCGTATGAATGTGACGTCTGTCAGAAGAGGTTTAGAAATGATAGAAATCTTCGTAGCCATACGATTATTCATACAGGCGAAAGTCCCCATGAATGTACCATCTGCCAAAAGATATTTACTGTAGCCAGTAGTCTTCGATACCACATGCTTATGCATACAGGAGAACGTCTACATGAATGTGAGTTTTGCAATAAGACATTTAAGCTTACTAATCAACTTCGGACACATCGGCTTATGCATACAGGTGAGAGTCCCCATGTATGTAATATCTGTCAATTGAGAGTTCGTGATGCCGCTAATCTCCAGAGCCACATGCGTGTACATACAGGTGATCGTCCCCATGAATGTAGCATCTGTCAGAAGTCATTTAGCCGAGTGAACAATCTCTGGAGACATATGCTTATACACACACGTGAGCGTCCGTATGAATGTGATATCTGCCGAAAGACATTTCGTATTGACAGTACCCTTCTGCGTCATATACGTATGCATACAGGAGAAAGTCCGCATGAATGTAACATTTGCCAGAAGACATTTAAGCGTATTACCAATCTCAGGACACATAAGCTTACACATACTGGGGAGCGACCACATAAATGTGACATCTGCCAGGAGACCTTTCGTGTTGCCAGTACTCTTCGGACACACATGCGTATACATTCAGGCGAAAGTCCCATGAATGCAACATCTGCCAGAAGCCAGGTAGCTGAGTAACCCATCTCAGATGACCTATTCTTATGCATACAGGCAAATGTCTCCATGAATGTAATAGCTATGAAAACAGATTTCGTGATGTCAGTAATCTTCGGAGCCACATACGTGTAAATACAGAAGAACGTCCACATTAATGTAACATCGGCCACAAGCCGTGTATTATAATATACATGTAAATAGCTTTAGCAACACATACTATCTCATTGATAAATAGCAACTTCGGAACACTCGTCTTTTTCAGTTATGTCTATTAGAACTTGTTGTGTGTGTGTTTTACGTTTATTTATCGTCGCTACCGGTTGCCCATATGAGCGACGCCTCCTGAAGAGATTAGTTATTTTTGATTTTGGAGGATAGTGCACGATACAGACAGAGACCAATTCCAGAATCGCCTCTGGTTCTTTTACGTGCACGGTGTAAAGCACTGACACGAGACCTCGGTTTAACGTCCCATCTGAAAGACTGTTAATTTTATTAGGGTCAGACAGGGGATCGAACCTGCGATCCCTGGATTACCAGTCCATCGTGTTACCACTGGACTACAGATACGTCTGTGAACTTGTTTTAAGTCTCTAAACGTAATAAGCGCAGTATTTATGACATTCATATAGCATAATATTACATGTTCTCGTACTATATATTGGAACATAATGTATGATATATCATAGTTTATACAACAATATCTCATTCCTTTCCATTGGAAATCGTATTTACTCACTCTGCATCGTGAGTAAATCAATTATTCACTTATCCCATGTTCCTACCAACTACAAATACAATAAAGAAACAAAATAGGATTCAGGCATTTGTATTTGACAGCATTCAATATTTATAATGTATGCATTGGTAGCAAATATCTTGTACATGCCCCCAAAGTAACCCGAGTGTGAATGATTAAAATTCTCGTGGAATAAATATGTCTACGATGTTACACCATATGTTATGGAACATAAATATCGAACTGTGTCTGTGCTCAATCAGGATTAAGACTGCAAATGAACACATTTTATTTAATTATTACCTATATTTTAATTGTTATAATTTTAGATCCTAATATTTTATAGCATATTTAGAATCCATTGTAATTGTGTTTGCTAATTTTGTCTTGTTTGATCTCATTGTATGTGGAAGTTTTTATCAATATTTGTGATATTTTAGGCTGTAAAGCGCTTTTGAACGTTTTATTTTTAAATGAAAAGAGCGCTATATAAGTTTGGTATATAATAATAATAATAATAATAATAAAAGCCAATCCCTCGGAAAATCACGTAAATACTAAACTGTAGTGCCGGCTGCTCCAACCCACTCCCCTAATTATACATGAAGTATAATCTCCTCATCTTTTTCTATTATTTCTTTTTTGTGACGGAGGAGGAGGGGGAAGTAGAAAGAATCCACGCAAACTATCCAGTGTGAAAAGGCCTTCTTTGCTGCCCCGCGACCTTCCCAGGGACTAGCATAACGATAAAACTGGTTAACATCTATAGACTAGTTCCAACTCGTATGTACAATATCACGCTCTTAATCATTAACAACACTCTGTCATTGTTATTATAGTCCTGGCTCAATTCTGTCCATCGAATTCTCAATCATTAAACACTGATGGTAGGAAGCACAATATAGAACGTAAGTGGATCCAGGTTGAACGTTTTGGACGGATCTTGATAAACCTGGAAAATACTAACATACTTTAAAGTAAAAGCATATTGAAAGTGTCTTAAGTAATAAATAATTATTCAAGATTACTATCAAAATTCAGTTGAAGATCGATGAAAAACAACAGCCTTGTTTAATGAGTCGTATATCATGTATTGGGAGGGCGGGCTGGGAATAAACATATATAACTAGAAAGTTCCTCACTGCTGTCAAAATATGCCTCGAGTGAAGATATTGTGTAAACTGCGCTTGTATATAGGTACGCAGATGATAATCACGAAAATTACGTTCAAAACATGAATAGAAGGCATAGAGCAAACTCATTATACTGATGGCATGAATAAAGATGGACTAGAATAGAGTAACGATGGTAAACGTGAATAATTTCATTCATTTTATGGTTTATTTTTCAAGTTACTAGTATTAATTAATTAATTAATTATACTAGTAAATAATTTCCATTTGCTCTAGCTATGTACATGTGCTGTCATTTGCTGGATCCACACTGTCTCCCGTCCCCATACGACTGTGTCTGAAGAGTTTCGTGTTTGGTTATGTATCTAGGAAAGATAATACCGCGAAATCAACTTATTTCTTAACATACATTTGTGTGTGTGTGTGTTTTACGTTTATTTATCGTCGCTACCGGTTGCCCATATGAGCGACGCCTCCTGAAGACATTAGTCGTTTTAGATTTTTGAGGTAGTGCATGATACAGATAGAGACCAATTCCAGAGTCGTCTCTGGTTCTGGTTCTTTTATGTACACGGTGTAAAGCACCGACACGAGACCTCGGTTTAATGTCCCAACTGAAAGACTGTTAATTTTATTAGGGTCAGACAGGGGATCGAACCTGCGAATCCTATTCCTCATCTACATTAATGACTGTTACATCGGATGTACCCCAAGGCACAGTTCTGGGCCCAATCATATTCCTCATCTACATTAATGATCTATCCGAATATACCCAACATAGTACCCTTCGTCTCTTCGCTGATAACAGCATCATTTATAAAGAAATTAAATGGTCAGACGGGGGATCGAACCTGCGACCATACATTTCTCCGTAAGCAATCATAGTAATCAATAAATCAATGAACTGAAACCACGATTAGCATATTTTATTAAATTAGCTGGGATAAAAATCGGGACCCTGTAATTTGAGGTTACTACGTGACTAGTGACTAGTAATAACGTCTTTATTACTTTGATATGCATTTGGAGATCCTGATAATCGTTATCCATTGAACAGAAATAAAACACAATTAGAATTAGATACAATAACGCGATTGAAATATTATCTCGAAACTACAAACATGTTATCTGTCAAATTTGACACACAGAGACGCTACAGGAAGTAAACAAACTAGCACCGAGTGCGCATGTATTATATCCTCAGGGACTAGTGAAATACGAGCACGTGGCCGTATCAAATCAGAATTTCGTAATCAAACCAGAAAACGTGATATCAAACCAGCAAACGCTGTGTGATACTGGAAAGCACAACGTATCAACCTGGATGGTAGACAGTATTGTGGTAGGCAAATAACGGCAAAATATAGGCCAACATTCAGATCTAATCCCGTATCAACCTGGATGGTAGATAGTATTGTGGTATGCAAATAACGGCAAAAATAGACCAACATTCAGATCTAATAACGTATCAACCTGGGTGGTAGACAGTATTTTGGTAAGGAAAATAACGAGTGACAATAGGCCAACATTCGTATCTAATAATGCAGTGTAATTTCCTAATTCTGAACAGTTAGTGTGACGTTGAGAACTGTTTGGGTTTAAAGTCGCACCAACAGCTTAGGTCATAGGGCGACTCTCCAACTATTATTGGTGGAGGAAGACCCCACCCCGGGCGCCCCTCTGACACGTATTGCAGGCATGGACGGTCATCCTGGTCAAACCACCGGCCTACCACAAGCCTGCCGGATAGCTTCCTCACATGAAATAAGTGGAAACCCCCAGTGTAATACGAACCTACAGCGCTGTTGGGCAAGTGATTTGAAGTGAAAGACCACTCGGGCCACGGGGCCCCCTTTGTTGAGAAATGTACATTCGTTTTTTCGAACCTTCAATACCATATGAATATTCGTTCGCTTCAGGTGCGAAAGGTCCGGAGTTCGAGCCCCACTGGAGCCGTTACGATTGTGCCCTTAGGCAAGGCATTTAAATTCCACATTGCCTCTTCTCTCTCCCTCGTGGCGATGGATTCCATCAGGAATGAGGTCTCGAGAGTGATTTATATAAGTTGAAATAACTTGTTTCGCAATCGAGCTAAAATAAATTTGTATAAATATGAATATTCTTGTGTACGTTACTAGGAACAATCAGTCAATGCATATTTTTATGAATTAAGTGTTGTGGGAAACGTCAATGATGGACGGGAACAGTATACAGGAATTGTACAGGAAGACTTGAATACTATAAACCAATGGAGTGAAACTTTGCAATTGACATTTAATGTAGAGAAATGTAATACCTTACACTTGGGTTATTAGCAACCACCATGTCCAATACAATCGGGAACAAAATGGTAATATGACAGAAATACCTTCTGAAAACAACGACACACATTTGTGAGCTACATTTGACACAGTCGTGAATGTTTAGTTTGTACACATTTATTTTAGCTCGATTGCAAAACAAGTTCTTACTTTATCACTCAATATTAATCACTCTAGAGATCTCATTCCTGATGGAATCCATCGCCACGAGGGATAGAGAAGAGGTAACGTGGAATTTAAATGCCTTGCCTAAGAGCACAGTCGTCACGGCTCCAGCGGGGCTCGAACTCCGGACCTTTCGCATCTGAAGCGAACGTGCATCCACTGCGCTATCACGACTTCCACTTCGTGAAAGTTCGTCATCGTATGCAGATCTTTTTTTTATCAATAAACAAACGCTCGTGCAAATACCTCTACAAGACTATTGTTTTTGTTTTTTTAACTTTATTTATTTTACAACGATTGTTAAGCAATTTTTAACAACTTATATTAATCACTCTCGTTGGCTCGGATGAAAGCGTATATGTGGTCATTCATGTGGGAGGACACCGGAGAAAACCCACCTGTCCGATCTGGCGACCATCGTATCATCTCACATACTTCCCGGTCCGAGGATCGAACCCGGCTCGCATTGGTGAGAAGCGAGCGCGTTAACCACTGCGCTAATCGGACAGCCTGACTATTGTTAGATCTGCGTATGAATATTTTAGAATCCAAGATTTGCAGAAACACTGAGGCACTTAAACTTACCTTCCTTAACTTACAGACGATACTCTTATTGTGGTACACGGCTGCCAAAGAAAATATTGGCTGCAAAGTATTCTTTGATATGTCAGAACAACTAGAGGTCACACATATATAAGCCACAGAAACATCAATTAGACATAATTACAGCTGGATCTGTAGTCCAGTGGTAACACGCTGGACTGGTAATCCAGGGATCGCAGGTTCGATCCCCCGTCTGACCCTAATACAATTAACAGTCTTTCAGATGGGACGTTAAACAGAGGTCTCGTGTCGGTGCTTTACACCGTGCACGTAAAAGAACCAGAGGAGATTCTGGAATATGTGGTCATTCATGTGGGAGGACACCGGAGAAAACCCACCTGTCCGATCTGGCGACCATCGTATCATCTGACATACTTCCCGGTCCGAGGATCGAACCCGGCTCGCATTGGTGAGAAGCGAGCGCGTTAACCACTGCGCTAATCGGACAGCCTGACTATTGTTAGATCTGCGTATGAATATTTTAGAATCCAAGATTTGCAGAAACACTGAGGCACTTAAACTTACCTTCCTTAACTTACAGACGATACTCTTATTGTGGTACACGGCTGCCAAAGAAAATATTGGCTGCAAAGTATTCTTTGATATGTCAGAACAACTAGAGGTCACACATATATAAGCCACAGAAACATCAATTAGACATAATTACAGCTGGATCTGTAGTCCAGTGGTAACACGCTGGACTGGTAATCCAGGGATCGCAGGTTCGATCCCCCGTCTGACCCTAATACAATTAACAGTCTTTCAGATGGGACGTTAAACAGAGGTCTCGTGTCGGTGCTTTACACCGTGCACGTAAAAGAACCAGAGGAGATTCTGGAATATGTGGTCATTCATGTGGGAGGACACCGGAGAAAACCCACCTGTCCGATCTGGCGACCATCGTATCATCTGACATACTTCCCGGTCCGAGGATCGAACCCGGCTCGCATTGGTGAGAAGCGAGCGCGTTAACCACTGCGCTAATCGGACAGCCTGACTATTGTTAGATCTGCGTATGAATATTTTAGAATCCAAGATTTGCAGAAACACTGAGGCACTTAAACTTACCTTCCTTAACTTACAGACGATACTCTTATTGTGGTACACGGCTGCCAAAGAAAATATTGGCTGCAAAGTATTCTTTGATATGTCAGAACAACTAGAGGTCACACATATATAAGCCACAGAAACATCAATTAGACATAATTACAGTTGGATCTGTAGTCCAGTGGTAACACGCTGGACTGGTAATCCAGGGATCGCAGGTTCGATCCCCCGTCTGACCCTAATACAATTAACAGTCTTTCAGATGGGACGTTAAACAGAGGTCTCGTGTCGGTGCTTTACACCGTGCACGTAAAAGAACCAGAGGAGATTCTGGAATTGATCTCTGTCTGTATCATGCACTATCCTCCGAAAATCTAAAATAACTAATCTCTTCAGGAGGCGTCGCTCATATGGGCAACCGGTAGCGACGATAAATAAACGTAAAACACACACACAAATTAGACATATTTTCTTTTTCACATCGTTTGATCAATCACCCGATCTCTGACCACACTAGTGATGGCAGCGCCTGCACCAAACAAGTTCAGAACTTGATAGACAGTTACTATGGAGATGACAAATGCACTTACAGGAAAGGATACACTCTGAGAACGTGAGCAAAATGAGGTTATAGGGAGTTACGTCCCTCGTGAATGATACATCTAATCTTAAAAGCTGACCATCTACATACATTCCCGCTCTCCCATAGGCTTTAGCGATCTATAAAAGCAAGCCTATCTTCTATCTTCATAAAGACCTTCATACCCTCGCCTGGATGCATACATGTTGCGCGTTGATGGCCAATCCACATAGGTCTAAGTTAAAAAGATGAGAAATTAAACTAAACATATAAGAAATTAAAAAAAAATTCACCTCCGTGGTTACTGACTTTTATACCACTTTAATCTATCATCACTGATGGTCACGGGTTCGACCCCCGCTCAGACCGTATCTATTTATATGAAGAAAAAATGTAGTTTCTTACGGAGGTTGGTGCACCATACATGCCCAGGAATGGTGTTGTTAGGTAAACTGCAAGTCGCTGATATGGGTAACCGGTAGCGACGATAAATAAACAAATAAAATGAAAACTAAGTTTGGCTAAACGTTTAAAAGCAGAACAACTAGGGGTTGGAATAATCAATACGGAAAACAGTCGCATTGAACTGTTCCGATCGTAGGGAGATGGACAATGTCAGACGGGAGATGAGTCCAACCCATTTGGGTTTTTTCAATAACAATACTATTTAATCCTAATTGATTTCTAACTGTTTTCCACGTATTTCATTGCATGTATAATTGTAATGTAATGTATGAAAAACTGCAATGCGATCCCCCGTCTGGTCTGACCCTAATACAATTAACAGTCTTTCAGATGGGAAGTAAAACCGAGGTCTCGTGTCGGTGCTTAACAACATATTCCATACATAACAACATATTCCATACATAGCAACATATTCCATACATAGCAACATATTCCATACATAACAACATATTCCATACATAACAACATATTCCATACATAACAACATATTCCATACATAACATCCATACATAACAACATATTCCATACATAACAACATATTCCATACATAACATCCATACATAACAACATATTCCATACATAGCAACATATTCCATACATAACAACATATTCCATACATAACAACATATTCCATACATAACAACATATTCCATACATAATATCCATACATAACAACATATTCCATACATAACAACATATTCCATACATAACATCCATACATAACAACATATTCCATACATAACAACATATTCCATACATAGCAACATATTCCATACATAGCAACATATTCCATACATAACAACATATTCCATACATAACAACATATTCCATACATAACAACATATTCCATACATAGCAACATATTCCATACATCATACATAGCAACATATTCCATACATAACAACATATTCCATACATAGCAACATATTCCATACATAGCAACATATTCCATACATAGCAACATATTCCATACATAGCAACATATTCCATACATAGCAACATATTCCATACATAACAACATATTCCATACATAGCAACATATTCCATACATCATACATAGCAACATATTCCATACATAACAACATATTCCATACATAGCAACATATTCCATACATAGCAACATATTCCATACATAGCAACATATTCCATACATAGCAACATATTCCATACATAACAACATATTCCATACATAGCAACATATTCCATACATAACAACATATTCCATACATAGCAACATATTCCATACATAGCAACATATTCCATACATAGCAACATATTCCATACATAACAACATATTCCATACATAACAACATATTCCATACATAGCAACATATTCCATACATAGTAACATCTCCAGATACTGACTTCACATATTACCATGATTACTGTAAATAACTATACTTTTTTTCTTCAGGAGTTGGTGCTAAGAAGAACTACTATTTCAGGCAGGTCTATTACCTCACAGGCTCGTTTGTCATCAGGGAATGGGGGTAGTTGTGCCGAGAAGTGTTATTCTGTTAGCAATGGGGAAATGTCTGTTTCACCACATCACATATCTGTTATCTGGCTAGTTTGATGTATATTACCAGGCTCGACATCAGCACATCCATTGATACTGAGACGGAATTCAGTTTCTTTCACAGTTTTAATACTCGACATGTAAACGGTTATTAAAAGAAGGCTGCAATGTCGCTATGATATTGACTTCATTCAACACACACACTGTCTACACCTTTGACGTTTGACGTTTGATGTGAATGAATTATATGTGTTTGTATTACATCTGATTAACAAACAAATTCTGGTTGTTGTTTGTGTGGCAGTTACCGGACTATACTCTTAGTTCATAGCAACGACATAGCAATACTTGAAATAGTTCTGGATCTGAACAACTGCATATCAATACTATGAATAAATGTGATTTCTGCAAGAAGACATTTAGCACGGCTCGAAATCTTCAGCGCCATAGCTATGTACATACCGGTGATCATCCACGTAAATGTGATATCTGCCAAAGGTCATTTGCCCGTGCTAGTCAACTTCGGATACATACTCGATTGCATACAGGCGAGCGTCCCTATGCATGTAATATCTGCCAGAAGACATTTAATGTAGCCAGCAATATTCGAGCGCACATGCGTATACATACATGAGATCGTCCACATGAATGCAGCATGTAGGGCCACAGCTATGGAACACTTTACCCGTAGATTTGAGAAACTTGGATTCTGTAGAAACGTTTAAGAAACACCTTAAAACATTGTTCTTCAGAAAATTTTATTCATGGTTTTAAAACATTCATGTATTGACAGACTGAACAGGATAGTTGTAGAATTAGTGTAGTGTTAAAAAAGGTTTCAGAAACAATGATATAATTTACCAAAAAGTATGCTTATAATAATGATTGATCAAATATGTGTTATTGTGTGGTAACATAATTATTTTTAGACCAATGTCTTTGTAAATAACGAGAATTTTGTTCAGGTTTTTATGTAAGTACATGTCTATATATTTATTTTACTTCTATTGTACAACGCCAGTGAATATACTATGTGTAAAATTAGGCGTTTTATCAAATTAAACAGTTTCAGTTTCAGTTACAGGCGAACGTCCACATGAATGTGACCTCTGCCAAAGGACATTTCGTGATGCCAGTAATCTGCGGAGGCACATACGTATACATACAGGCGAGCTTCCACATCAATGTGACATCTGCCAAAGGACATTTAGCCAAGCTAGTCAACTTCGGACACATGCGCTTATTCACACTGGCGAGCGTCCCAATAAATGTTGTATCTGCCAAAAGACGTTTAACAAAGACCATGATCTACATACAGTCGAACGTGAATGTGACATATGTCAGAAGATGTTTAATATTTAATGAGCTAGGGTCAATAGTCAAACTAATTATGAGCATGTGTTAAACGTTTATTTATCGTCGCTACTATTTGCGACACATCGAGAAGAGATGAGTCAGTTTAGATTTTTGAAGGATAGTGCATCGTACTTATGAAAGCAGATTTGTGTGTTTCATATATATTTACATTGCTATTGCATTTCCTTCCCTGAATGTATGTGGCTTGATTGCATACATTTTCAATTGAGTGTGTGTGTTTTACTTTTATTTATCGTCGCTACCGGTTGCCCATATGAGCGGCGCCTTCTGAAGAGATTAGTCATTTTAGATTTTCGGAGGATACTGCAATGATACAGACAATACAGACAGAGACCCATTCCAGAATCTCCTCTGGCTCTTTTACGTGCACGGTGTAAAGCACCGACACGAGAACTCGGTTTAACGTCCCATCTGAAAGACTGTTAATTTTATTAGGGTCAGACAGAGGATCGAACCTGCGATCCCTGGATTAACAGTCCAATATGTCGACTATATAGTCTCAGCTATTATATCAACTCTACCTTGGCGAACCCACATCGGCTTCCTAAAACCATTCTCTGGTTTCAACTTCATGGTAATAACTACTACCCACTCTTTAGTTTATAGAAATTTATTTTTGCTCGATTGCGACACACGTTCTTAGAACTTATATTAATCATTCTAGAGACCTAATTCCGGATGGAATCCATCGCCACGAGGGAGACAGAAGAGACAATGTGGAATTTAAATGGCTTGCCTAAGGGCACAAGGGTAACGACTCCAACGGGGCTCGAACTCCGAGATGGGAAATAATGTGCTGGACTGTTCCCATATATGTAGTTCTTGTCAACCATACATGCTACTGAAATATGCTAGATGTGCTGTATAAACAGTGCTGATTCTCAAGCCCACACATGCACATTTCACTCTTCCTATATATGCAGTTCTTGTCGACCATTCATGCCATTGTGCCACTGAAATATGTTAGATGTGCTGTATAAACAGTGCTGGTTTCTCAAGCCCACACATGCACATTTCACTCTTCCTATATATGCAGTTCTTGTCGACCATTCATGCCATTGTGCTACTGAAATATGTTAGATGTGCTGTATAAACAGTGCTGATTCTCAAGCCCACACATGCACATTTCACTCTTCCTATATATGCAGTTCTTGTCAACCATTCATGCCATTGTGCTACTGAAATATGCTAGATGTGCTGTATAAACAGTGCTGATTTCTCAAGCCCACACATGCACATTTCACTCTTCCTATATATGCAGTTCTTGTCAACCATACATGCTACTGTGCTACTGAAATATGCTAGATGTGCTGTATAAACAGTGCTGATTTCTCAAGCCCACACATGCACATTTCACTCTTCCTATATATGCAGTTCTTGTCAACCATACATGCTACTGTGCTACTGAAATATGCTAGATGTGCTGTATAAACAGTGCTGATTTCTCAAGCCCACACATGCACATTTCACTCTTCCTATATATGCAGTTCTTGTCAACCATACATGCTACTGTGCTACTGAAATATGCTAGATGTGCTGTATAAACAGTGCTGATTTCTCAAGCCCACACATGCACATTTCACTCTTCCTATATATGCAGTTCTTGTCAACCATACATGCTACTGTGCTACTGAAATATGCTAGATGTGCTGTATAAACAGTGCTGATTTCTCAAGCCCACACATGCACATTTCACTCTTCCTATATATGCAGTTCTTGTCAACCATACATGCTACTGTGCTACTGAAATATGCTAGATGTGCTGTATAAACAGTGCTGATTTCTCAAGCCCACACATGCACATTTCACTCTTCCTATATATGCAGTTCTTGTCAACCATACATGCTACTGTGCTACTGAAATATGCTAGATGTGCTGTATAAACAGTGCTGATTTCTCAAGCCCACACATGCACATTTCACTCTTCCTATATATGCAGTTCTTGTCAACCATACATGCTACTGTGCTACTGAAATATGCTAGATGTGCTGTATAAACAGTGCTGATTTCTCAAGCCCACACATGCACATTTCACTCTTCCTATATATGCAGTTCTTGTCAACCATACATGCTACTGTGCTACTGAAATATGCTAGATGTGCTGTATAAACAGTGCTGATTTCTCAAGCCCACACATGCACATTTCACTCTTCCTATATATGCAGTTCTTGTCAACCATACATGCTACTGTGCTACTGAAATATGCTAGATGTGCTGTATAAACAGTGCTGATTTCTCAAGCCCACACATGCACATTTCACTCTTCCTATATATGCAGTTCTTGTCAACCATACATGCTACTGTGCTACTGAAATATGCTAGATGTGCTGTATAAACAGTGCTGATTTCTCAAGCCCACACATGCACATTTCACAGTTCTCATATGTGCTGTTTTCTTACACCATATGTTCCTCTTACAGAATAATGCAAGGTGTCGTATTTTGAAATCATATATTACCAATGTTTATCTGTGTTTTACGAATGTTTGATATCTCGTTTACCAACACGCTGCTTGTAAGCAACCAAGTTGCAACCAAAAGGTGAAGATCAGTGCCACACATCGGGCTAACTTGAAGCTAGCCGTAACAATGTGATTGACAATCCCCCATCCACTCATGTTCAGCAAGTTGCCACTGAAACTAAGCAAGTTTAAAGTTAACGTGGAGGCCTGCGCGATTCATTCCTTAAATATAGCGCAACATCGATTAAGACTGACAATGATTACCTTACTAGATATTTTAATTTATCAATTATCTCTAATTGGTCATTTGTCATACATCACTATGACGTCATGATCACGTGATTTGCACCCATAGTTTGATCAGTAGATAAACATTGGCAATATATGATTTCACTTTACCCAGAGCTTTGATATTTTGCAAAGTACAATCCCGACCTGTGTTAACGGTTACGTCTATTAAGCAACGTACGTTTCAATAGCGTCCGCCTCCGTGGTCGAGTGGTTAAGGTCGCTGACTTGTATACCACTGTAACCTATCATCACTGATTGTCACGGGTTCGAGCCCCGCTCAGGCCGTGTCTCATTTATATGAAAAAGTTGGCAGTTTCTTACGGAGGTTGGTGCACCCAAGTACTGGTTAACCGCTGGAGCCTGCCCAGGAAAGGTGTTGTTAAGTAAACTGCCCGCCGGCGATATAGCCCAAAATGGTGCTGATGCAGGCATAAAACCCGAAATATAACATAACATAACGTTTCAATAGCCAGTTCAGCTTTTCAATTCTGGTGAGCGATCCAGGGCTTAAATGACCCTCTTGTTTTGGATCTTAAAATCGCACCAACAGTTTATGTCATTTGGCGACCATCCCTCCGAGCAGTAGTCCATGTACCAGTGTAGAGCCACCGACCTTCCACGGGTCAGCTGGATAGCTTCCTTACAAGTATTATCAGTGGGATTCGAACATACAGTAGTGAAGTGCAAGTGCTTTGTATTCACCGATATTAACGACTCTGCCATGACGGTCACTTTTGTAGCGTATAAGACTTAATACTTTATATCATGTTAGTTTGGTCAGTACGTAACGTTGGAGCCCGTACGCGACCCGAGTCTTTCACCATCTCTGACGACTTCTGGAGCAGTCAAAAGGGACGCACGACATTATTTACTATTGATCTCACGGGGAGCATACCAATGGCGTGGTTAAATCTATGTATTTCTTTTATCTGTCTGTAAGCTGTAAATGAAACATACTAATGTGCAAGTGTTAAGCAATGACACTGTTCTTGTTGCGTCCGTGGTCCAGTGATAGAGCGTCGGATTTGGAATCGAACGGTCCCGTGTTCGATACTCGGTCAGGCCACGTATGTAGTGTCATTGAGCAAGGCACCTCACACACATTGCTTAGTACTGGTTAATCGCTTAGGTCGGCTAAACCTGCCCAGGAAAGTCGATCGGTCACGCACTTTACAACTGGAACGCATCGTCCGCACTTATTTACATTCGGAATGCATCCTCCCCATTTGTCTCACGTTGTCTTTTTTAATTAAATTACTTGATATGTTGATTCATACCTCTGTCAGCTAAGTCTTTTAGGGACATTTCTACATCCCCACGAGGGGTTCGACATTAGAGGAAGATAGATAGTATTTCATGTTCAAAATATATACGTTGTTTTCTACATCCTCTGTTGTTTCAAGCATGCGCGCTGTGCTTGTTTACATTTCGTGTGTTGATAAACAAATTCGCGTATACGACGGTTTAAATTTATTGGAATTTTATCGTTTCTGAGCGACTATTTCAATTTTTGTAAACACACACACACACACACACACACACACACACACACACACACACACACACACACACACACACACCACACACACACACACACACACACACACACACACACACACACACACACACACACACACACACACACACACACACACACACACACACACACACACACACACACACACACACACACACACACACACACACACACACACACACACACACACACACACACACACACACACACACACACCACACACACACACACACACACACACACACACACACACACACACACACACACACACACACACACACACACACACACACACACACACACACACACACACACACACACACACACACACACACACACACACACACACACACACACACACACACACACACACACACACACACACACACACACACACACACACACACACACACACACACACACACACACACACACACACACACACACACACACACACACACACACACACACACACACACACACACACACACACACACACACACACACACACACACACACACACACACACACACACACACACACACACACACACACACACACACACACACACACACACACACACACACACACACACACACACACACACACACACACACACACACACACACACACACACACACACACACACACACACACACACACACACACACACACACACACACACACACACACACACACACACACACACACACACACACACACACACACACACACACACACACACACACACACACACACACACACACACACACACACACACACACACACACACACACACACACACACACACACACACACACACACACACACACACACACACACACACACACACACACACACACACACACACACACACACACACACACACACACACACACACACACACACACACACACACACACACACACACACACACACACACACACACACACACACACACACACACACACACACACACACACACACACACACACACACACACACACACACACACACACACACACACACACACACACACACACACACACACACACACACACACACACACACACACACACACACACACACACACACACACACACACACACACACACACACACACACACACACACACACACACACACACACACACACACACACACACACACACACACACACACACACACACACACACACACACACACACACACACACACACACACACACACACACACACACACACACACACACACACACACACACACACACACACACACACACACACACACACACACACACACACACACACACACACACACACACACACACACACACACACACACACACACACACACACACACACACACACACACACACACACACACACACACACACACACACACACACACACACACACACACACACACACACACACACACACACACACACACACACACACACACACACACACACACACACACACACACACACACACACACACACACACACACACACACACACACACACACACACACACACACACACACACACACACACACACACACACACACACACACACACACACACACACACACACACACACACACACACACACACACACACACACACACACACACACACACACACACACACACACACACACACACACACACACACACACACACACACACACACACACACACACACACACACACACACACACACACACACACACACACACACACACACACACACACACACACACACACACACACACACACACACACACACACACACACACACACACACACACACACACACACACACACACACACACACACACACACACACACACACACACACACACACACACACACACACACACACACACACACACACACACACACACACACACACACACACACACACACACACACACACACACACACACACACACACACACACACACACACACACACACACACACACACACACACACACACACACACACACACACACACACACACACACACACACACACACACACACACACCACACACACACACACACACACACACACACACACACACACACACACACACACACACACACACACACACACAACACACTGTTTGTTCTGTTTGCAGGAATATATATCGACCATTTTGAAAGCAATGGTATAATCGTTGTCCGAAATTATATCGTCATGATTCAAACAACGAGTCATTTACGAGGAGAGTAATTTGGGAATATTTTGACATATCGAGAATGTCAAAATCTGACGGTTGGCTGCATATCACCAATCGAGATAAAAATGTAACAGATTACTTCCCTTGGTAAAAATACACCATTTGTCCTCTTGAAATAAAAACAAGTCATTTACGGTAGTCTGATTAGGAACTAGGTGAGGCATTATTATAATTTATTATTTCAACTTTGCTTCAACGCCGTTATGTTGTATGTTTCTTAAATCTCATTCATGTCATCTAATTATGCGAAAAATGCATGAATATGGAGTCAGAGGTCAAACATTAAGGTGAGTTAAGAGTTTTCTAGATAATAGACTCCAGTCAGTTGTCCTTAATGGTATTAGTTCAGAGGCCATTCCGGAGTCCCACAGGGATCCGTACTTGGACCCCTGCTTTTCCTAGCCTAAATAAACGACCTCCCACAAAACATCCGTTCCAAAGTCCGTAACTTTGCAGATGATACTGCAGTCTATCTATCACTGACATCTGCAAATGAATCGGTCACACTCCAAAACGATCTTAAGAGATTAGAAGAGTGGGAGTTGGAGTGGGACATGGAATTTAACCCCTCCAAATGTCAAGTTATCCACGTCACCAGAAGGAAACATCCTATTCCCAGCAAATATAAACTCCATGGAGTCCTACTTGAGTCGGTCACCTCAGCCAAATACCTTGGCGTGGATATCTCAAATAACCTGTCGTGGGACACTCACATAAAAAGGTCAACAAAGAAAGCAAACCAAACATTAGGATTTCTACGTAGAAACCTCCAGGTCAAATCTTAAGTCCATGGCTTACCAGACACTAGTGAGACCCCAGCTTGAATATGGCTCCGAGATCTGGTCGCCCCATACCCAAACATTGATAGACCAAATTGAAGGTGTCCAGCGAAGAGCAGCCCGTTGGATAAAGGCTGACTTCTATCGTACCTCTAGTGTTACAGACATGCTACATTCCCTAAATCTACGCAGACTAGATCAACGGCGTATTGACAATAGGTTATCCCTTATGTATAAAATTCATAATGATCTTGTTGCTATTCCCATTGAAAATTACCTAGTTCCTCTCTCCCGTCCTGCTCGCCATTGCCATTCCTTAAGCTATAGGTTAATTACAGCAACTACAGACTACTACAAGTTTTCCTTCTTTCCAAGAACAATCTATCATTGGAACCACCTCCCTCCTGACATTGTCCATCTCCCTACCATAGAGCAATTCAATACGGCAGTTTGCCATATTGAACATGCCAGTCTCTAGTTGTTCTGCGTAGCTGCTTTTAAACTTTTATCGCAACTTATTTTCATTACCTTCTTAAATTATACTTTTAACTACTCATACTTTTAACTTCTTTGCGGTTTTTGACGCGCAACATGTCTACGTCCCCGCGAGGGGTTCGACATTAACGGAAGATAGATAGATAGACAACGTAATATTTGGAGAGAATGGTCCGAAAGTCTAAATGCCCGTTCTGTGCCGTTCCTGATACAGCTAATGCATATATTGTCCAGTACTTATGGAATTATTTTTGACAAGAATCGGGGTTCCCACTGTCGGTCGCCAATTGTGACCAAAAACAAAACAAATATTGCCGCTAAATTTTGTGAATTGACAGAAAATAGTTTGTGCAACTTTTTAAAAAAATGTTTGGGTACATGTTTTGTCAAATACATGGCTTCACATATTTATTTGTGAACTATATAGGCCTAGCTCTTAGTTGGCTCCAAGCTTTTTTTAAAAATTGGCTCCAGTATTTTTGAAGTGTCTGCGCGACAAACATTCAGACAGAGGGAACCCTGACGAAGGTAATCTAATCAAGTAATTTACATCCATTTCATCAATTCATTGCATGTTACATGTTTGCATAGAAAATAGAAGCGTAGGTAGTATGCAGTGATTTGTGGAATAACATTAACAATGGTAAATTTCTGAGATTGTGTATGCGTCATTTGGAAACCCTTATATAGTTGAATGGTCCGGTTTAATCAATTATTCCCCCATTGCTGTCTTTATGTAATCACAAACTATTAAGATGGCACCTGTGGCAGAGTGGTTATGGTCGTTGACTTCAAATCACTGGCCCCGCACTGCTGTAGGTTTTCGAATTATTTCATGTGTGGAAGCTACCCAGCTGGCTTGCGGTAGGTCTGTATGTCTGTAGTTCTAATCAGGTGCCCGTTCGTGCCTGCAATACTGATGGGAGGGGCACCCGATATCTTCCTCCACCAATATTAGTTGGAGAGTCGCCGCATAACCTAAGCTGTTTGTGCCACGTTAGACCCCCAAAATAAACTAACACAATTTAATATGTCACTGACTCATGAATGTTTTATGTTATATTTGGAACGTGTACTATGATATTGAATATGTGCGATACAAATATGGCATCCACAAGAGGCTTGCTATGTGATATGTGGAAGCCAAGCCCTCTGTCTGAATTTTTGTATGCGCCACTTCTGTCGCCAATTGAAAAATACTGGAGCCAAGTTGACAAACTTGGAGCCAACTAAGAGCCATATAGTTCACAGATAAATATTTAAAGCCATGTATTTGACAAAAATATTGTGCCCAAAAAAAAATGGGGGGGAAAGTTATGCCAAATAATTTCGCCAATTCACAAATTTTAGCTCCAGTGTTAGTTTTTGTTGCAATTGACGCCATTTGCGGCTGACAATCATAAACTATATCATTTTCTTCAGGAGTTGCTGCTAAGAAGAACGAAGCTACGGAAGTGTCTAACCGTACATACTAACTCATAAAGGAAGTGGACTAGTTATCCTGACAAGTTTCATTCTGTTAGTTTACCCATAGTCTTACCCGATAGGAAGATGTCTGTTTCAAGACAAGATTCATCATACAGTATCAACCTTGTTTCACGTAAATGAAGGACAGCCATTTCCATCCGAAAGTTTATCAGACTCATTTGACATCACAGACATTGATTCGGAGATCGATTATAGTTTCTTTGACAGATTTAATCCTCGCCATGTTAACGGTTATTAACAGAATGATACTGACCTAGTTCAGCACATACAACAGTTGCACCTTTGATGTGAATGAATTAACATTCTGTATCTAATTTACAAACATTGTCTGATCATTCCTGGTATCCCAGTTTCCCGACTACAATCTAGGTTCATAGGAACGACATAGCAATAAGCAATACTTCAAATAGTTTTGGAAGTGATTGCAATCATTAACTATGAATACATGTGATATCTGCCAGAAGACATTTAGTACCACTTGTCATCTTCAGCGACATAGATATGTACATACTGCCGATCGGCAACATGAATGTGATATCTGCCACAAGACATTTAGCCGTGCAGGTGAACTTCTGACACATACGCGTATACACACAGGCGAGCGTCCATATGAATTTAATATCTGCAAAAAGACATTTAATGTAGCCTGTAATCTTCAAAAACACATGTATATACATACAGGCGAACGATCCTATGAATGTGCTATCTGCCAGAAGACATATACCCAATTCATCGACCTCAAGAGACATCGCCTAATACACACAGGAGAGCGTCCACATCAATGTATAATCTGTCAGATGACATTTAGCCGTGTGCTCTCTCTAAGGAGTCATATGCTTATGCATACAGGCGAGCATCCGCATCAATGCGACATTTGCCAGAAGACATTTACCCAAGTCACCAGTCTCCAGAGACATCACCTTATACATACAGGCGAGCGTCCGCATCAATGCGAAATCTGCCAGAAGACATTTACCCAAGTCACCAGTCTCCAGAGACATCACCTTATACATACAGGCGAGCGTCCACATCAATGTGACCTCTGCCAGATGACATTTACCCAAGCCACCAATCTCAAGAAACATATGCTTATACATACCGGCGAACGTCCCTATGAATGTAACATCTGTCGGATGACATTTAACAGAGTTACCAATATCAGAACACATATGTTTATGCACACAGGCGAGCGTCCGCATCAATGCGAAATCTGCCAGAAGGCATTTAGCCAAGCCTCCAATCTCAGGACACATATGCGTGTGCATACCGGAGAACGTCCACATCAATGTTACATCTGCCAGAAGAAATTCAGCCAATCCATCCGTCTCATGACACATATGTTTATTCATACAGGTGAGCGTCCTTTTGAATGTAACATATGCCGGAAGAAATTTACCCAAAACACCAATCTCAGAAAACATCGCCTTATGCATATTGGCGAGCGTCGGCATGAATGTGACATCTGTCATAAGACATTTAGGCGAGTCAACAATCTCATGACACATAGGTTTATTCATACAGGCAAGTGTCCCCATGAATGTGACATCTGTCAGAAGACATTTAGCCAAGCCACCAATCTTCGGAAACATATGCTCACACATACCGGCGAACGTCCCCATGAATGTGACATATGCCAGAAGACTTTTAGCCAAGCCACCAATCTTCAGAGACATAGACTCACGCATACAGGCGAACGTCCCCATGAGTGTGACATCTGTCAGAAGACATTTAGCCAAGCCACCAATCTTCGGAGACATAGACTCACACATACCGGCGAACGTCCCAATGAGTGTGGCATCTGCCATAAGACATTTAGCCGAGTCAGCAATCTCATGACACATATGCGTATACATACAGGCGAGCGTCCCCATGAACTTGACATCTCCCAGAAGACTTTTATCCAAGCCACCAGTCTTTAGCTATGTCCTCACTCTCAGAAGATATTGTCTTATACGTACTGGCGAGCATCCATGTGAATGCGTCATCTGCCAGAAGACAAGTACCCATGTCATCATTCTCAGGAGACATTTGCTTATCCATATAGCTTCCGCATTAACTCTTTCACTGCCAATGTCGCATAAAAGCGACTTTACAAAAACCAGAGAATCCGATCAGACAGAACAGAACATGTCGTCTGATCAGGCTGTATGCTGATTGCTCTCCAGAGAGTGTAGCTGAAGCACTTGTCCGAATAGCAAATAACATAGATCCTGATCAGACGCGGTGTTACGCCGCGGCTATTCTGGAGTTATGTTGTTTGCATATACTCTGAATTTATTCGGCGCTGAAAGAGTTAATGTTAACCTGCCAAACAAACGCTCGTGTCGCCAGTACTCTGGTGTATGCATACAGTTCAATATATGCCAATCGTGGAGGAAGCTCTAGTTTTCATTTCAGTCCACTTTTATTTATTGTGTACATACTTATTTGTTATAATTTATGTTATATAGTATCGAATACATATGTTTTAACCAATATATGCCAAAAGAGATATGGCCAGGCTAGTAAAACTTCTGACACATAGGTTTATGCATACAGTCGTGCGTCCCCGTGACTGTGAAGTTTATGGTGCATTACGTGTATTGATACCGAGGAGCTATAGGTCTAGTGTATGCGAACATTTAAAAGCTAATGCATTGTGATTTCTGCATCTTGTGGTTAACACGCTGGACTGGTAATCCAGGGATAGCAAGTTCAACCCCCAGTCTGACCCTAATAAAATTAACAGTATTTCAGATAGGACTTAAACCGAGGTCTCGTGTCGGAATGGGTATATGTCTGTCTCATTGCACTATCCTCAAAATCTAAAATGACTAATCTCTTCAGGAGGCGTCGCTCATATGCGCAATCGGTAGCGCCGATAAATGAACGCAAAACACACATACATTTCTGCATCGAAATTCAAATAAAGTTATGTTTCTGTCTCGAAAGAATAACTGTTTTAGCTGTTAATCTAACCATGCCAAATCTAAAGTTAGTAAAAGTACAAGATACTGATATGACTGAATTGCTTGAATTATTTTTCCAATTTTCGACAAACATCTCATCTGTTTCAAATAAACATACGAAAAAAATCATACCCGTGAGGATATTCCTCTCGACCACAGGGATTCGGCACGTTTGGGGGTACTAGTATATATATTTAAGTACAGGGATTCTACTCTGTGGGATGTCAGATTTCGCATCGATCAGTAAAATGGCCCTATCTGAAACAAATTTGAACAATTCTGTTCAAATATAACGCCTATCCCGAGTCTTTATATTGTTCTTCAAATAAAACACAACTTTAAGCTGCATGCATGTATACTTTGCAAACAATTGCCACATACATTGGTCATAGCAGGTCACATTTCCATACTAGAACACGGATTCTGTCAGCAACAACAACAACTCTTCGACGGGAGAGTTTTAACAGTGGATAACATTATCAATAACATGTGTTTCCACTAACATGTAGGTTTATTCGGCAAACATTTGTTTTGAAAATTTCTCAAGCGGCGCAGTTCGCGTTGAAACGAACGTGCTGATTGGATTATTAGAATGTAACTAAATGTTTGTTTGTTTTATGAAGAATAATCATAATCCAATCAGAACGTGTCTAGGCCCGCGCAAAGGGTTTGACATACTTCCGACGCATACAGCACCACATATCCGCTATTCTCTGCACCATTTGTAACCTATATAGAGAGAGCTATACTTGTATACAAAAGGGCTCCACATTTTGAATGCATACTCAATCTGGGATCGGGCCTAGAGTCTTGCTGAGCTAATCGCATATCTGTTCTTGTCACCCTATAAGCCACACTTATCTAATGGGGCGAAAGCCAAATTTCATCTATAGTAGCCTATGGTATTGTTGGCTTTGCTAGTACATATATTAATATTCACATAGATTAGAAATTGAATTAGGTAGATATAGTGAAATAGATAGAGTTAATCGTTTATGTAAGTTGTGTAATGTAAATGTCGTTGATTCCGAATATCATTTTATGTTTGTTGTACAATCTATTCTGACATTCGGAATACATATTTAGGCAACATATCATGGCCTACATGCCTACAGTTAACATGTTTAATGCCATGACATCTTCTAGAAAGAAAGGTCAATTATTTAATATATCAAAGTTTATAAATGGAGCTTTTAAAATTCGGAAAGATACCCATCAACATTTCATTGTTTTGTAAATCAGTTTCATATTAATGTATTTGTGATGTTGAATGTAATTATATAAAATGTTGTATTTGCCATACTTCATATTGTATTTGTTAGTGGTCATATATATGCAAAATCCGCCTCCGTGGTCGAGTGGTTAAGGTCGCTGACTTGTATACCACTGTAACCTATCATCACTGATGGTCACGGGTTCGAGCCCCGCTCAGGCAGTGTCTCATTTATATGAAAAAGTTGGCAGTTTCTTACGGAGGTTGGTGCACCCAAATACTGGTTAACCGCTGGAGCCTGCCCAGGAAAGGTGTTGTTAGGTAAACTGCCCGCCGGCGATATAGCCCAAAATGGTGCTGATGCAGGCGTAAAACCCGAAATAAAACAATATATAATATAATTTTTTTATATGCAAATTGTATTTTGCAGATTATGCCAATAAACTTGAATTGAATTAATGTATTTTGTTGGATGGGGTACTATTTATATTCCTTCACGTATACAATTATATACAACAATTGAACTACGGAATTGGACAGTAAACTATTGGGTTCTGCTTATACTGTCGAACAATGCATTTCTCATTCTGTTTGGCAGGTCCTTTCATTCAATCTCGATTTAACATGCATATAAAGAGAGCGGCAATGTGTATATTAGGTGCCCTGTCTAAGAGCACAAATTCAATCGTAATGGCAACAGTTTCAAACATATGAAGCGGGGGGAAACAATGAATTTGTGAATGCTAAGCGTAGGTACTACTGCCACACACTCAAGTTATCTTTCATTGATCGACATTTATTGTCCACGTGTATTTTGTAGTTCGGCACGGTACGGGTTGCGAAAGATATTATTCAATTTCGAAAAGTAATTCGAAAGTTGCCTCCCTTAATTAATAATCCGCATTTGTAATTAAAATATTAAGAATAAGAATATAAGATTACTCTTAGAGTAAATTGTAAGTTTATGGAATCAGTAGCTGAGCTATGGTATGTACTTCTAAGGCTATTGAGACTTCCAGGAAGGATAGTCAAAATGTGTATTGGACCAATTGAATGCCGCGATAGAAGTGGGTCGAACACATAATACTGGGATATATTCTATAACAAATATCGTATCACTAAGCATATGTTGTCTTATTGTGGAGAATTTCAAATATATTTGAATGCAAAAAGTACCATTTCGACCTGCGAACAGTATCTTATCATACCATTTTAGATTAACTCACTGTTCTAGACTGCGCCTGCCAATCATTACCGTTACTGACAGTCCAAGTATATGTGTTGTACCAACAGTCCAAGTAGATTGGTTGTATCAACAGTCCAAGTAGATAGGTTGTACCAACAGTCCAAGTAGATTTGTTGTACCAACAGTCCAAGTAGATTTGTTGTACCAACAGTCCAAGTAGATTTGTTGTACCAACAGTCCAAATAGATTGGTTGTACCAACAGTCCAAGTAGATTTGTTGTACCAACATTCCAAGTAGACTGGTTGTACCAACAGTCCAAGTAGATTTGTTGTACCAACAGTCCAAGTAGATTGATTGTATCAACAGTCCAAGTAGATTTGTTGTATCAACAGTCCAAGTAGATTGGTTGTATCAACAGTGCAAGTAGATTGGTTGTATCAACAGTGCAAGTAGATTGGTTGTATCAACAGTGCAAGTAGATTGGTTGTATCAACATTCCAAGTAGATTTGTTGTATCAACAGTGCAAGTAGATTGGTTGTATCAACAGTGCAAGTAGATTGGTTGTATCAACAGTGCAAGTAGATTGGTTGTATCAACAGTCCAAGTAGATTGGTTGTGTCAACAGTCCAAGTAGATTGATTGTATCAACAGTTCAAGTAGATTGGTTGTATCGACAGTCCAGGTAGATTGGTTGAACCAACATTTCAAGTAGATAGGTTGTATCAACATTCCAAGTATATTGGTTGAACCAACAGTCCAAGTAGATTGGTTGAATCAACATTCCAAGTAGATAGGTTGTATCAACATTCCAAGTAGATTTGTTGTATCAACAGTCCAAGTAGATTGGTTGAACCAACAGTCCAAGTAGATTGGTTGTATCAACTGTCCAAGTAGATTGGTTGAATCAACATTCCAAGTAGATTGGTTGAATGAACAGTCCAAGTAGATTGGTTTGGTTGAACTAACATTCCAAACATATTTGTTGTATCAACAGTCCAAGAAGATTGGTTGAACCAACAGTCCAAACAGATTTGTTGAACCAACAGTCCAAACAGATTTGTTGTATCAACAGTCCAAACAGATGTGTTGAATGAACTGTCCAAGTAGATTGGTTGAACCAACAATATCCACCTTCTTCTGTAAACGTCAATAACATTAATAGCCCTTCCTAAAATGGAAGTCGTGATAGTGCAGTGGATAGGCGTTCGCTCCAAGTGCGAACGGTCCGGAGTTCGAACCCCACTGGAGCCGTTACGATTGTGCCCTTAGGCAAGGCATTTAAATTCCACATTGCCTCTTCTCTCTCCCTCGAGGCGATGAATTCCATCAGGAATGAGGTCTCGAGAGTGATTTATTTAAGTTGAAATAACTTGTTTCGCAATCGAGCTCAAATAAATTTGTATAAACTAAAATGATCACTAAACGTGATAATGCTTACAAACTATAAGATTATGTTTCAATACTTTTCCAATTGTCATTTCAGGTACACAGGCATATATTTCAACGTTGTGTGCTGACACCTGGAACAAATGTTTCAATAGTAGAATCAAACAATGTGATGAACCAATTCGATCCCAAAGCATATCAGAACCACCATTGACATTTGACAAGTTTGAGTTTTAAAGATTGTAGCAACAAATAATGTGCTTGCCGCTTTCTGCACAGCAAATGATAAAAAGATCAACTAACTACAATAGATCAAGAGTAACAAGATGTAGCTGATAATGTGAAGGTACGATATATAAATGATAATTCAAAAGAACAATATATAACTGGCAATCCTACGGAACACGATCTAGCTGATAATGTGAAGGTACGATATATAAATGATAATTCAAAAGAACAATATCTAACTGGCAATCCTACGGAATATTGACTAATAATGCGGAGGAACAACGTGTAACTGATAATTTTGAGGAACACGATCTAGCTGATAATTTGGAGGAACATTATCCTAACTATTATTCGGAGGAAGAATATCTAATGGATAATTCTGGGGCACACTTATACATGAAGCATACTGTAAGACAGGTGTTGATTTATCTATTGAAGTACATGCTACTCGTTCAGTAGCTTGTGCAAACACAATGTCAGACAGGGCAGTAACAGACATGTCCGCTAGCATTGTAGACATTTATGACAATATTATTCCTGATATGGAAACAACTGGGACGAAAGAAGAAAACGACATCACTGATGGAGATGAGAATACCGAATTTGAATATGTAGAAGAGTCTAATATGTGTATCCTCTGTAATCAAACATTTGGCGATTTCATTTCACTTACACAACATTTTAAAGAGCATAAAGGTGAGACAAATATGTGTAATATTTGTAACAAAACATTTAAAACAGCCCATAAGTTCTGTAAGCACAAGTGCACGAAGGCTGGCGAGCAGCCTTATGTTTGCCAGATGTGTAGCCGATCATTTGGGTGCTTGGGCAATTTAAAACGGCATTTGTTTAAACATACTGGAGAACGAGCACATGTGTGTGAAATCTGCGACAAAACCTTCTCAATGAAGGGAGATTTGAAAAGACATTCACAGATACATTCGTCCGATGAGAGAACACACGTCTGTCAGATATGTAACAAATCCTACCTACGGGCGGAACATTTGAAACGGCACATGCTCACACATACAGGAGAAAGACCACATCAATGCCAACTATGTTCCAAATCATTCGCCCTTCCCGAGAATTTGAAGAAACATATGCAGCTTCATACTGGTGTACGTCCATACACTTGCTCACAGTGTGACAAGAATTTCACTACGTCATATAATCTACAGGTCCACTTACGTGTACATCGAAATGTTCGAAATTTTCACTGTCAGTTTTGTCTTGAATTATTCCTAACGGCAGATGCCCTCACTCAGCACATGCTGGTTCATACAGGAGAGCCATGCTTTGAATGCGGACGGTGTGGAGCGTACTTTCGTCGCCCTAAGGATCTTAGGCGGCATATTTGTTCAGATACTGTCAGCCAATATATAGATGTAAAGGAGAATTCTGATGTAAGCCAAAGTATTGATACAGAAGACAGTCAATCGTCAGAAGCCAACCTATTAACATGTATAGGCGAAACACCACCAATAACGAAATATACGACTGGCTCAATTTCTCCAATAGTGAACACAAATCTCAACTCACTAAATGATGAACACAATTCTACACATTCTAATTGCCCTGACAACACAGACGCAATAGAGAGTAGTTGTAATGCTATTGACAAATGCAAAATTGAACTAAGCTCAACCAAGACTTACGGCGGGGATATAAAACGATCTAAGTGTGCAATTAAATGTCTCCATTCGAACAAGATACGGCAGTGTCCCACAAACATGAACCTAAATGGTTCTCCCATGCTAAACGCATGTCCATATGAACAGGTATCTGTGTTAAGTACCGAAGGTGATGATTCAAACGAAATCGGTTCAGGTGAATCTGTTCTGCATTCAAATCAACATATAACATCTCGTGATCAAAACAACATTTCTACAGCATCGGATCCAATCAGAGAGACCTCAACTGAGTGCCTATTCAACGTTACAAAGGTTGCCAGTGACGTCGTCCAGTACCAGGAGGAATTATGTACACCCACACCTGATCCTACGATCACACAACGACTGTTTGCCTGTCGTGTATGCTCCAAATCATTTCCGCTGCTTCGTAATTTAATGAGACACATGAAACTTCATGAAGGGAATCGCAGACACGTGTGTTCAATATGCAGCAAGGCTTTCTTCACTGCAGGAAACCTCAAACAACACTTGATAACACATACCGGAGAGCGCACACACATTTGCACCATATGCAATAAAGCATTCTGTCACAAAAGTAATCTCAAAGCACATATGGCTGTTCATAGCGATGAAAGGCCGTATACGTGTGCGCTGTGTTCGCATACATTCAAACTGAAGATAGGTCTTGTCAAGCATATGGAATCGCACTGAATGTGCTCGGAACATGGTGCATGTAATATGTACGCTGAATGTACATTCAAACTGAAGATACGTCTTGTCAAGCAGATGGAATCGCATTGAATGTGCTAGCTATGAACAGTGTGCATGTAATATGTGGGCTGTATGTACATTCAAACTGAAGATAGGTCTTGTCAAGCATATGGAATCTCACTGAATGTGCTACGAACATTGTGCATGTAATGTGTGCGCTGTGTTCGCATACATTCAAGCTGAAGATAGGTATTGTCAAGCATATGGAATCTCACTGAATGTGCTATGAACAGTGTGCGGTTAATATGTACGCTGCATATACATTCAAACTGAAGGAACTGATCGTGATAGAGGATGTGTTATGTAATATATTTCACAAGAAAATGAGAAAATCCAAGCATTTCAGTGTCCCTCAACACTACAGCTAATCCTGTGTGGTATAACATGCTTGAAGGTTATATGCATTGTGTTGACTGCTAAACACTTGTATTTTTAATTTTTTATAAATGAATAAGTCTTGATTTTGTTTGTTTTGTGGGTTTAAAGTCTCGCCAACTGCATAGGTCATAGGGCGACTCTACGGCTATTATTTAGGGCGACTCTACAGCTATTATTGGTGGAGGAAAACCCACGGGTGCCCCTTCAAGCAGTATTGCAGGCACGGGCGGGCATCCGGTGGAACCAACGACCTACTGCAAGCTAGCTGGACTGGTAATCCATGGATCGCAGGTTCGATCCCCCGTCTGACCGTAATAAAATTAACAGTCTTTCAGATTGGATTTAAACCGAGGTCTCGTGTCGGTGCTTTACATCGTACATGTAAAAGAACCAGAGGAAACTATTAGATGGGTCTCTGTCTGTATCATTGCACTATCCTCCAACAATCTAAAATGACTAATCTCTTCAGGAGGCGTCGCTCATATGGGCAACAGGTAGGGACGCTAAATAAATGTAAAATACACACAGAATAGCTTCCTCACTTGAAATAATTCGACACTGCCAGTGGGATTAGAACCTACAGTGGCGAGGAGGAGCAAGTGACTTGAAGTCCACGACCATAACCACTTGGCCATGATGCAATTAATATGTACACTGCACATACGTCCAAACTTATTTGGGACAGGTATTGTCGTAGTATCGTGGTAAGCACATGCTGGATGTATGTTTTGTGGAAACGCATTCAAAACATAGAGACATGTCTTGCCAATGGGTTGAAATCATATATGCACTACGTTGACTGCAGTACACTATTGTAATGGTATGAATAATTATTACGTAGATATGAATTCTAGCCAATTGTTTGCCGTTATTTGCCTACCACAATACTGTCTACCACCCAGATTGATAAGCTGTGTTTTCGAGTATGATATTACGTTTGCGGGTTTGATACGGCCACATGCCCGTATCAAACCAGAAAAAAACCGTATCATATCTAGTTCCTGAGAAAATAACGCATGCTCGGTGCTAGTTTCTTTACTTCCTGTCACAGCGTATCAAATTTGACATATAACCGATGTTTGTAGTTTCGTGGTAATATAACAATCATTTTCGTGTATCTAATTCAGTAATTGTGATTTATTCCTGATAAATGGATAACGGAGAGCATGATTTCGATATTTAAATGTTCAAAGGCATACAAAGTAATAAAGACGTTATTACGTGGCTAGTTTCATATCGGCCTAGGTATCGATCATCGGTAACTTGGTCAAGTTACCTCGGGTCGATACCTATGCCGATATCAAACTAGCCACGTAATAACCTCTAAATAAGTGTTAACCATATTGATCAAAAATCATATATATCTGTTGACAATGTGGAAATCGGGATAACCCTTTCTTGAATAACCTATTTGCTGTTCAGTTCCTTTCAATAGGTGATGTGCAAAGACTACTTTAGGTACACCGATATAGCGATCGAGGACATGGATAAATACATTAGATATTGAATTGTTATCAGTATTCCAGTATTCTATACGTTGTGAAAGCTGGGGTCAGACGAGCCGAGGCTGAGCGAACTCGGCTTCGTGAGCAGAAACGACAGAAGCGAAAGGCATCAACCAAACTGGATGACTCGATCTTCACCTGCAATGACTGCAACAGAGACTGCCACTCAAGAATAGGCCTACTCAGTCACCGCAGAAGATGTTCCTCAACAAGAGTGCAATCCATCGTCTCATAAGACGGACGGAGGCTGATGATCAGTATTCTTGAACGTTATGAAAATCTGCATCGTGTACAAACCAACATATGACATAGACCACCTGTGAGCAATGAACAATCACTTGTTATGAATAGATCATTGGTTTAACTCTTACACCATCAATGTCGCAGAAATGCAACTTTGAGAAAAGCAGAAAACCCGATCAGACAAAACAGAACGTGCCGTCTGATCAGGCTATATGCTGATTGCTCTTCAGACAGTGGAGCTGAAGCACCTGTCCGAATAGCAAACAACGTGGATCCTGATCAGATGTGGCGCCTGATCTGGATCTATGTTGTTTGCATGTGCTCTGAATTTATTCGACGCTGAAAGTAAAGTTTTGTTTCGGCTGTACCTCCAGGCAATGTTATTTATTCTAAACCTCTTCCATGTCCGGGTGTGTATACTTGCGTTATGTTTTTCGCCGTTCCCGCAACTTCGGGACGAATCCTCTCCAAATATATCCCGGTTTCGTTTACAAGCCCGGTGCATTGCATTGATACACGGCACATCGGGGTATTGCCCCATTAGGATTATTATGATGGGATGGGGGATCGAACTGGCGACTCACATGTGAGATGATACCGTGGTGGCCAGATCGGACAGGTGGGTTTTCTCCGGATACTCCGGTCTCCTCCCACACGAATGACCACATTTACGCTTTTATCCGCGCCAACGAGAGTGATTAATATAAGTTGTAAAACTTGCTTCGCAATCGTTGTAATATAAATAAAGTTTAACTGGCGACCATTCAGTCAGTTCAGCGTGCTACCAACTGTATCACTGATATATGTACGTCCGTACAAGTTCCAAAGCTTCTCTGATTTACTTAGAAACTAGTTGTTACCTTCTGAAATGCGGCGGCTTCATTCAAGCATGTTTTACTAGAGATATTCGTCATGGAAGTGTTTAAGTGACATTTACTCAACGTTGTCCGATTAGCGCAGTTGCTATCACGTTCGCTTATCACCAATGCAACCAGGCTTCGATCAAAAGGCTCGCTTAACAAAATTCCCAAATCGTTTCTAAAATATGGTATGAAATCACCACTCATGTAAGATCCTATATTTCTGTATGTGACAACGACGTAATGGTATTACTGTGGCACATTTTTTACAAAATGGCCTGTACCAAGTTGTGGATGAAGTCAACTACAGAATATAGCAAAACGAACATGTTCATCCTAGCACATATATGGGAAACCCCAGATGGCACGGTTTCACATGTTGCTGGACACAGCAAAGGGCCCCGTTGTCGATGACTTCAAATCACGTCATTGTTGTAAGTTGGAATCCGACTGGGTGTCGATTGTTTCATGTGGAGAAGCTTTCCAGCTGGATTGTGTTATGTTGGCGGTTCTGTCCAGGTGTCCGTCTGTTCCTGCAATACTGCTTTGATCCGATATTATAGTTAATTCAATGTTCGATTTTGTTATGCGAGGCTGGAAATTCTTGTCACAATGTTACATATCTGTTATATTATTTTCCGTGTTCTGTGTTTTTGTAATTACATGTATATAGTTTAATTACATGATATCACAATGTTTGTTCGTATTCGATAATAGTTGTAATATTATAAATGTATCTGCAGTATACATGTATGTGATTGCTCTCCAATAATGGAGGATAATAAAGAATCTATCTATCCTGCAATACAGCTTTGATGCGACTTTAAAACCCAGAAACATACAACAACAAATGAATACAGCAAGAGGACTAAATGTAAGGTATTCCTGACTTATGATAACCTCTCAAACGACATTGGCACAGAGTAACAAACCTCAACACAATTGAAAAGTGTGCATGCAAGCTGTAGAATGTAGCCGAAACATGCAGAGATATGTTTAGTTTAAGCGATATTTTATTTCAATATGTGTACATACGGTGTGTCAACAGGCTTGAGTGTGTGTTTTACGTTTATTGATCGTCGCTACCAGTTGCCCATATGAGCGACGCCTCCTGAAGAGATTAGTAATTTTAGATTTTGGACGATAGTGCAATGATACAGACAGAGACCTATTCCAGAGTCTATTCGAGACCCATTCCAGAGTCTATTCTGGTACTTTTACGTGCACGGTGTAAAGCACCGACATGAGACCTCGGTTTAACGTCCCATCTGAAAGATTGTTAATTTTATTAGGGTCAGACGGGGGATCGAACCTGCGATCACTGGATACCAGTCCAGCGTTTTACCACTGGGCTACAGATCCGCCAGGCTTGAGAAGAAAGTATAAAAATTAAATACGTACATGCGTAGATCCCTCTCCTCTATTAGTTGTAGGAACGACATTAAAGGCATTTATTCTCACCTGAGGTTGACAGTTACTCCCCTTTTAAAATGTACACACTTTGCATGGATATATAATTTTATTCAATTAATATAGAACACATATGTATGAATCGTTTACTCTTTGAATACGTGCTGTACTATGAGCAACACAAATGAACAGTCAGAGGTAAGGTATACTTAAATATTTAGATATTTCCATTTTCAAAATAGTTCATACACATTTTTTTTTACAGTTTTAGCTCGATTGTGAAACAAGTTCCTACAGATTTAGCTTAATTGATCTCGCTAACTCATTCCTGGTGGAATCCATCGACATAGAGAGAAAGAGGAAATAGCCAATGTGGATGTATCTTGCATAAGGAGACCACAAAAATGTGGTGTCCGTGGTGCAGTGGTATTGAGTCGGATCTGGAATCGAGGTACCCGGGTTCGATACTCAGTCAGGGCATGTGCATAGTGTAATTGAGCAAGGTACCTCGCACACATTGCTTAGTACTGGTTAACTGCTTAGGTAGCCTAAACCTGCCCAGGAAAACATGTAGGTCCTCGCAAGCGGTTTTACATTAATGATACATACATGTACATATATGTACACCACATGGTTTTGGCGAGACTAATATGTACAACTCCTTGATTACTCCTTTGTATTTATCAAGCTAGCCCCTAGTTGTTTTGCCTACATATAGCTGCTTTTAAAGTTTTAACCCAACTTATTTTTCATT
Source organism: Archivesica marissinica (assembly GCA_014843695.1). NCBI lineage: Eukaryota > Metazoa > Mollusca > Bivalvia > Venerida > Vesicomyidae > Archivesica > Archivesica marissinica. The sequence goes on from CM026388.1 coordinate 31,679,515, forward strand.
AGCATACTATATTTATATATCCTTCTAACTTCTTTGCAGTTTGACGACCAACATGTCTACATCCTCGCGAGGGGTTTGACAAGAAAGATGAATAGATAGATAGATAAATAGATTGGTTACAACTGACGTCAGACATGGCAGAAGCTCCAACAGATAGATAGATTGGTTACAACTGACGTCAGACATGGCAGAAGCTCCAACAGATAGATAAATTGGTTACAACTGACGTCAGACACGACAGAAGCTCCAACAGATAGATAGATTGGTTACAACTGACGTCAGACACGGCAGAAGCTCCAACAGATAGATAGATTGGTTACAACTGACGTCAGACACGGCAGAAGCTTCAACAGTAAGTGGAGGGATGGGATGGGATGGGATGGGAGGGGAGGGGAGGGGAAGGGAGGGGAAGGGAGAGGAGGGGATGGATGGATCTCTCTCGAGATCTCATTCCTGATGGAATCCATCGCAATGAGGGAGAGAGAAGAGGCACGTGGAATTTAAATGCCTTGCCTAAGGGCACAATCATAATGGCTCCAGCGGGGCTCGAACTCCGGACCATTCACACCCGAAGCGAACTTGCTACCATTGCGCTAACACGACTTTCACTTCCAAAACAATTGTTTGCCTAGCAGATTTGGATAACATTCAAGAACAACTGAAGAAAACCATTGGTTGGTTTGTTTTGTTTGGTGGTTTAAAGCCGCACCAACAGTATTGGTCATACGGCGGCTCTCCAGCTATTATACGTGCACACAGGTAGAACCACCGACCTTCCGCAAGCCAGCTGGATAACTTCCTCACATGATAGTGGGATTCAAACCTAAAAAGTAACTTACAACATTGTACATGAATGCTACAGCACCTCCAGCCATAATCATTCTCACCTGCCGTTAGTTTATATATGTTTATTCATGTTTTCATTTTCCTGCAGTTAGAGCAATCAAGAAGCGGAATTAAAACCTTGTCAACAAAAAACTTATCATTCGAAAATGGCACAAACTCGTTGACAAAAACAACGAGCCTTATTATAAGCAAGATGCCAGCAGAAGGAGCTCAGGACACTGCAGAATGGCGTGTGAAGGTCTTGGAGACAGAATCTGTTGAACGAGTATATGTAGAGAGTACAAATGTGAAAGTAGAAATAGAAGATGAACGGCATATTGAAGATAGTGTTAACGCTGTGGAAACAACAGGATCTGATATTGAGATGGCAGCCGAACATAAAAATGTAGTTATCAAACAAGAGATAATAGATGTTCCGTCAGAGGGAAAGGAAATTGATCAGAACGTGGGAAAAATAGAAACGACAGGATCTGGTATTGAAGATTTAGAGGAACATCAATATGTAGTTATCAAACAAGAGATAATAGATATTCCTTCAGATGGAATGGAAACTGATCAGAACGTGGAAAAAATCGAAGCGACAGGATCTGTTATTGAGACAGTTGCAGACCATGAGCATGTAGTTATCAAACAAGAGATAATTGATGTTCCGTCAGAGGGAATAGACAACGATCAGAATGTGAACAAGACAAATGATATATTGACAGAGTTTGAAAATGTTTGCCATTTGTGTAGTGAGATTTGTCTGACTGTCGATTTAGAGCTACATGCATTGGATCATATCATTAGTGGAGACTACCATTGCATAGTCTGCAATGAAGAATATAGACTCGATTGCTTTCAGAATAAACACGAATCCATCCTCAGTGATTCACCAATTGTTGAAAGTTGGAAAGGAACAACGTTGTGTGACTACATTAGTAAAGAAGGTTGTTTGGCCAAGCAAGAATCGGAGACAGAAATGATTAAACCTCCCGATGAAATTAAAAGAGAGATGATAGAAATAAATGAGATTCCGGCTGTTGATAGTGCAACATTTCAGGAGACCACAATTATTAGACTGACTGTATCTGATGTAAGTAAGCAGAGACATGCAACGTGTTGCATAAAACGTTACCATGGTGATAAACATGTGAGAAGATTGTCGGCACCCTGTGAACAGAGAGATGGTGAATCTTACAAACAGCATGAACAAGTCAAGATTGAGGCTACAGAGCTCAATGAATTTGAGCAACAGGCTTTGTCTTCTGTACAAGATTATGTAGGAGATAAAGAAGCTGCCTCCTCCACACACAATCAGTCACAATTTAATTCTTTAATGAGCTCTAATCATGCAAAGAAGGATGCTAGCAGTCAAAATGCTACGACATGTGATGAACACTATGAAAACGAAGAAGACTTAAACGACACAGCGAATATTGCAGATGCTGCATTAATTAAGCGCCCATATATTTGTATGATCTGTAACAAAGGATTTTCCAGAGCCGGATATCTGAAAAGCCATATATATACACATAATAGTGGGTGTTCCTTCAAATGCTCAAAATGTGATAAGACTTTTGCAAGAAAACAAAATCTTATGGTTCATATGAAGCGATACCATACCTATACAAGCAGTGAAATGTACCCATGTTCAATATGTAACAAGGAATTTACAAAAATAGATATTTATAAGCGTCACATGTCTAAGCACACAGGAATAGGCTATTTTGAATGCACCGTTTGTAAGAAAACCTGGAAAACCAGAGCTAACCTCGAGAGACATATGAATTCACATACTGCAAAACGTCACCGATGTTATATATGTGATAAAATGTTTTCCTCTACCAATAGCCTGAAAGTACACATGTATACACATACCGGAGAAAAATCATACTCGTGTACTATTTGCAACAAAATATATTGTGAGAAAAGATTACTGCGCGTGCATATGTTCACACACACGGGCATAGGAAAGTTTAGTTGCGTTATCTGTGATAAGCAGTTCTATTCGAAAAGTCAAATGAAACTGCATATGTGTAGGCATACAGGAGAGAAACAGCATGTGTGCGGCATTTGTAACGAATCTTTTTTTGTAAAAACTTCATTACACAGGCATATGTACAAACACAATGGTGAGAAACCATATGAATGTTTGAATTGCGGCAAATCATTTGTGATCAAGCAGGACTTAGGGGAACATATGAAGATACACACAATTGTAAGACCACACGTGTGTCCTGTGTGCAATACCGGGTTTACTACAGGGGCGTACCTCAATAGGCATGTGAAATGCCATAACGACAAGGCACCGCATGTATGCCCCACCTGTAAATTGACCTTTATAAGCAAGGTCAGCCTTGCAAAACATATTCAGCGACAACAGTGTAGATAGTGTGTGTGTTTTGCGTTTATTTATCGTCGCTACCCATTCCAGAGTCTCCTCTGGTTCTTTTATGTGCACAGTGTAAAGCACCGACACGAGACCTCGGTTTAACGTCCCATCTGAAAGACTGTTAATTTTATTACGGTCAGACGGGGGATCGAACCTGCCATCCCTGGATTACCAGTCCAGCGTGCTAACCACTGGACTACAGATCTGTCTGTAATAATGTAGATAAAACCTGTACAAGCATTACATAAAATGTCTGTACAATTTCTAGACACAATCTGTTCATAGAATGCAAGATTTGGACATAATATTATTTATAGTGTTTACTTTAGTTTACGTCTTTATAACTTCTTAGTATTAATTTTTACGTAATGCATATACTTATATAGAATTTTATTTCATACACTCGACAATAAACATAACTTTAATGCGCGCTACATGACCTTAGATGTCGATGCGCCGTAAAACACCATTCATTCATTCATACTTTAGTTTAAATTTTCTATTACCGTATATTCCCGGTCATAAGTCGACCTTTTTCTCATCCAGAAATGTGATGAAAGTACTAGGTCGACTTATTGTTGAGAAACAAGCCAAACAATTTTAAAGCCATTATTTTACTTTATTTATGTCTGTTATGTGTGTTTTATTTAATTTAATATAACAATCAGAGACATCGGTCAGTTACTGCCCCTGAATACTCCCTAAAAGTAAGTATGTCCTATTAAATGTATTCCTCTGTTTTTATCATTGTTTCCTTTGCACAACATGCTAGCAATTTTATTCCACTATCGCCTCTAATGAGTATTAAATTACTATATCTCGACAGATATCCTGCAGTATATGCAATGGGTACTTACACTTTTGATCAAATCACAATTATCATACCGCAACATCTGGTTAGGAAACAACAGTAAAAACAAAGGATTCCAACTACATAAATCAAACTTTATCTGCCAAGGGAGGTAATAGAAAATTACAGATGTCTCTCATTGGCTTAAACAATTATTTACAGTATAAACCATAGAACAGTTAGCTGATAAACATATTGCTGTGCATTAGGTATGATTTTTAATTGAATGAAGTCAACCAGATATCTCAAGTTGCACTCAGTTTCATTAGAAAATGAGATATAAAAATCATTGCCTTGACAAAAGTACCCTCGACTTATGGAAGGATCCAGCTTAAATTTAGCACAAAATTTGACTCTCGACTTATTGCTGAGTATATACGGTATTTGTATAATCCTCCTATAGGAGTTTGTCAGCCTTGCAAAGCATATACAGCAACAACAGTGTACAGTCAAACCTGTGTTAGTGGTCACCTCTAGCATACAGGCAAACCTGTGTTAGTGGTCACCTCTAGTTTACAGTCAAACCTGTGTTAGTGGTCACCTCTAGTTTACAGTCAAACCTGTGTTAGTGGTCACCTCTAGCATACAGGCAAACCTGTGTTAGTGGTCACCTCTAGCATACATTCAAACCTGTGTTAGTGGTCACCTCTAGCATACAGTCAAACCTGTGTTAGTGGTCACCTATAGTATACAGTCAAACCTGTGTTAGTGGTCACCTCTAGCATACAGTCAAACCTGTGTTAGTGGTCACCTCTAGTTTACAGTCAAACCTGTGTTAGTGGTCACCTCTAGCATACAGTCAAACCTGTGTTAGTGGTCACCTCTAGCATACAGTCAAACCTGTGTTAGTGGTCACCTCTAGCATACAGTCAAACCTGCGTTAGTGGTCACCTCTAGCATACAGTCAAACCTGTGTTAGTGGTCACCTCTAACATACAGTCAAACCTGCGTTAGTGGTCACCTCTAGCATACAGTCAAACATGCGTTAGTGGTCACCTCTAGCATACAGTCAAACCTGCGTTAGTGGTCACCTCTAGCATAGTCAAACCTGCGTTAGTGGTCACCTCTAGCATACAGTCAAACCTGTGTTAGTGGTCACCTCTATTGTACAGTCAAACCTGCGTTAGTGGTCACCTCTAGCATACAGTCAAACCTGCATTAGTGGTCACCTCTAGCATGCAGTCAAACCTGTGTTAGTGGTCACCTCTAGCATACAGTCAAACCTGTGTTAGTGGTCACCTCTAGCATACAGTCAAACCTATGTTAGTGGTCACCTCTAGCATACAGTCAAACCTGTGTTAGTGGTCACCTCTAGCATACAGTCAAACCTGTGTTTGTGGTCACCTCTAGCATACAGTCAAACCTGTGTTAGTGGTCACCTCTAGCATACAGTCAAACCTGTGTTAGTGGTCACCTCTAGCATACAGTCAAACCTGTGTTAGTGGTCACCTCCATTAAGCAGCCAGTTTCCATATTCCTAATATGTTTTATTATACATTTGACCTCTATTAAGCAGCCACCTGTGCTTAGCAGCCACTTTCTGTGATTCCCTTGGCTGGCTGCTTAACACAGGTTTGACTAGATAAAACCTGTACAAGCATTACATAAAACATCTGCACAATTTTTACCCACAATCTTTTAATCATAGAATGTAAGATCTTGACAGATTTTTAATGTTTACTTTGGTATGACCATTATTTACAACGATTGTGAAACAAGCTTTAACAACTTCTATTAATCACTCGTTGGCGCGGATAAATGCGTGTATGCGGTAATTTGTGTGGGAGGAAACCAGAGATAACCTATCTGGTGACCACCGTACCATCTCACACGCTTTCCCGGTCCAAGGATCGAACCTGTGATGCATTGGTGAGCAAGCGAGCATGCTAACCACTTGGCTAATCGAACAGCCATTTACTTTAGATTTTAAATTTTCTAATATTTTTTATAATCAATATCCTCATAGAATATAGGTGTGTGTGTCAGCCATGCAAAGCATATTCAGCGAGAACAATTTTTGTAGATAAAACGTGTACCAGCCATACATCATTTCAGGGTTCACTCTGTCTGAATGTTTGTCTGCGCCACTTCTGTCGCCAATTGAAAAACACTGGAGCCAATTTAAAAACATGGCGCCAACTAAGAGTCCTATAGTTCACAAATAAATATTTGAAGCCATGAATTTGACAAAACATTTGCCCAAAAAAAAAAAAAAAAAAATGTTGCGCCAAATTTGTTCGCCAATTCACTAAATTTAGTGCCAATATTTGTTTTTTGGCGCCATTGGCGACCGACAGCAGCAACCCTGAATTTTTATACACAATCTGTTGATAGAATGTAAGATTTTGACAGATTTTTAATGTTTCTATTATTTGTAATCAATATCTCTGTACAATATAGGAGTTTCTTAGATACATGTACAATACTGAAGTGGAGGTCGTGATAGTGCAGTGGATGCGTGTTCGCTTCAGGTGCGAAAGGTCCAGAGTTCGAGCCCCGCTGGAGCCATTACGATTGTGCCCTTAGGCAAGGCATTTAAATTCCACGTTGCCTCTTCTCTCTCCCTCGTGGCGATGGATTTCATCAGGAATGAGATCTCGATAGTGATTAATATAAGTTGTAAGAACTTGTTTCGCAATCGAGCTAAAATAAATTTGTATAAACTAATACTGAAACTTGTTTGAATTAGCGAGGATTTTTTTTATTTGAATAATACTCATTTTACATTTTATTTTAAATACATTCTACATCCGTTATGTCGAATTCCGTAGGACCGAACAAAATACTTCGACATAACCGATGTTTGACTTAACGAAATTCAATATAAACGGAACCAGTTATATGTAAAATGATAGTGTCTGAAATGGGACTTTGATCCGACTTCGAGATACCGGATATTTCGACATAGCCGACTTTGACATAACGGATGTAGACTATTATACATGTATGCATAATGTGCTTGTTATTTTTACTGGAATATTTTAAACTGTGGAAATGTGTATAAGATTTTAAATGTTTTGTTTTGGTTTAAGCATATTTATTTTTACAATTATAAATAGTATATATTATAATTTACAGAGAACAATATTTGTTCGCTCGCCCACATGGTTCGCTGGCGGCGAGGGTAAATAAGCTCAATCATGAGTGTGTGTTTTACGTTTATTTATCGTCGCTACCGGTTGCCCATATGAGCGACGCCTCCTGAAGAGATTAGTCATTTTAGATATTTGGAGGATAGTGCAATGATACAGACAGAGACCCATTCCAGAATCTCCTCTGGTTCTTTTACGTGCACAGTGTAAAACACCGACACGAGACCTCGGTTTAACGTCCCATCTAAAAGACTGTTAATTTTATTAGTCAGGCGGGGGATCGAACCTGCGATCCCTGGATTACCAGTCCAGCGTGTTACCACTGGACTACAGATCCGTCTGCGCTCAATCATGATCGAGAGCAATGTTAGTTTAAGCATAACTTATTTGGCCAAATACTAGTACATGAATTCGCGAGGTAGTCCATTCGCGAATAATAGCGAAAATAAAAACACCGCAAATAAAACTGGATTTACAGTATATAGATGCTGCCTTTGACAGTCTACATTTACAGAAATAAAATACGACTACAAATGTACAAGTACGAAAAAACCATGTTATTTTACAGCACAATGCCAGCAGAGGTACATGTTTTGAACTGTATTCATGCGAAGGCACTCGTGGTCAACAGATGAAAATATGAAAACACCGATAAAAATGGAACCAATTAAGAAGGGCTATTTAGTTTAAACAATATTTTATTTCAATGAATATACATAGTCTAATGATCACAATATGATAATACATGTAGGATTGAGGAGAAAGCAACTTGCTTATATGGTTACCTCTTACCTAAGAAGGGCTATTTGTATGTATTTAATATATAATTATATATCATATGAAACTCGTACGTCCAGTATGACATAACTCTCTGAGCTTCTTTGTTGTTTTTTTTGTTCCTTTATATTTTTTATATGTTTATTTATCGTCATCGCCTGGTTTATCAGGGCAAGACCTGCAGAAGTATTTTGTCGTTGGAGGAGAGTGCAGATTGTATTGTTGGAGGATAGTGCATATTTTATTGTTGGAGGATAGTGCAGATTCTGTGATAGTGTGTACCTATTTATCATTGGAGGATAGTGCATAATTGTATTCGTTGGAGGATAGTGTATATTTGTTAGTGTTGGAGGATAGTGCAGAATTGTATCATTGGAGGATAGTGCAGATTACAGACAATGATCCAGCTACATGTACAGAAGCTTCACATGTCCGGTGTATTGAACCGATACACGAGACCTCGATTTATAGTCCCATCTGAAAGACTTAACTGTTTGCATGCTGGGTAAAATAAAGGCTATAAATAGCTCAAATATTTGTAGCAGCCGGCAATTCATTAATATAGTTTTTTCTTGTCTTAACTCTGGAAATATGTCCTGGAATTTCATTAGAATTGTGTCGTTACGTCACAATTCTAATGAAATTTTGTAACATCCTCGACTATTACTGTAACCACGGTAACCACTGTAGCACCGATCCGTCTATATGTCACCAGGTCTTCATGGAATATATAAATAAACCAAACCCCATATCCGAGATTCGTATTTTATACCATGTATCAATACATAAAAAGAGGACCAGAATCGACTGTATAATAGTCTTATGAATATTTATTTAATTGATCAGAGGTAGATCTAAACAAAGATAGTATGTATACACTATTTCATTCCAACATTGTTGCAAGACAAAGTCGATGCGTACATCTTGACTTCTTTTTCTCCCGTGCGCGGATTATTAGAAAAGGCGACAAAGCGGGTTTAGTTGGGGTTAATAGTGGATTAGTGATTTGACCTCTCATACGTCATTCTCCCGTACATAATTACATGACGTTACACCACAGTAGATAACACAATAGACTGGACACACATGGGTAACTGTGATAGAAGAGGATGGAACAGCTACCGTACATATACAGATAAGAGAGCATTGCTTGCAGTACAATAATAATACACAGTATAACTCGTATATATAACATATAAATAAGGCCTGGGCTACATACGTCCATGGTACAGTGGTAGAACGTCGGATTTGGAATCGAACGGTCCCGGGTTCGATACTCGGCCAGGCCACGTATGTAATGTCATTGAGCAAGGCACCTCACACACATTGCTTAGTACTGATTAACCACTTAGGTCGGCTATGCCTGCCCAGGAAAACATGTCTAAGTCCCCGCGAGGGGTTTGACATTAAAGGAACATACATACATATAAGTAAGCAGTTTATGAGCATAAATATAGTTGAGTTTAACCATTACCACTGCCAAATGTAGTTTTTATTTGGGGGGTTTTCGGCATCTTGTCAGACTATGGAGTTAACGCTCGTTGAGTCTACAGATGAGCACCGTCTGCTGTGACTATACAGTCAATGTGTGACCTGCAGTGGCGGTTGCAGCCTTCGCACGTGCAGACAGAGTCACTGGAAGGCGATGCAGTTGGTGGCGGCTCACACTGTTTGGCTTTCCTCTTCCTGCGTTTGTCGTCAGAGGCTGCTTGCAGAGCGAGTTCTCCCCTCGTTAAGCCCGTTGACAGCTGTTGTTTGGCTTTTCTCTTCCTGCGTTTGTCGTCAGAGGCTGCTGGCAGAGCGAGTTCTCCCCTCTTTAAGCCTGTTGACAACTGTTTGGCTTCCTCTTCCTGCGTTTGTCAGAGGCTGCTGGCAGAGCGAGTTCTCCCCTTTAAGCCCGGTGACAGCTGTGTGTTTGGCTTTCCTCTTCCTGCGTTTGTCTCAGAGGCTGCTGCAGAGCGAGTTCTCCCCTTTAAGCCCGTGACAGCTGTTGTTTGGCTTTCCTCTTCCTGCGTTTGTCATCAGAGGCTGCTGGCAGAGCGAGTTCTCCCCTTTAAGCCCGGTGACAGCTGTTGTGTTTGGCTTTCCTCTTCCTGCGTTTGTCATCAGAGGCTGCTGGCAGAGCGAGTTCTCCCCTTTAAGCCCGGTGACAGCTGTTGTGTTTGGCTTTCCTCTTCCTGCGTTTGTCATCAGAGGCTGCTGGCAGAGCGAGTTCTCCCCTTTAAGCCCGGTGACAGCTGTTGTGTTTGGCTTTCCTCTTCCTGCGTTTGTCGTCAGAGGCTGCTGGCAGAGCGAGTTCTCCCCTTTAAGCCCGGTGACAGCTGTTGTGTTTGGCTTTCCTCTTCCTGCGTTTGTCATCAGAGGCTGCTGGCAGAGCGAGTAATCCCCTCTTTAAGCCCGTTGACAGCTGTTGTTTGGCTTTCCTTTTCCTGCGTTTGTCATCAGAGGTTGCTGGCAGAGCGAGTTCTCCCCTAAGCCCGTTGACAGCTGTTGTAGTACTAAAATAGAATACAGTATGTTTGTATGGTGACTTTCCAGCAGAAAACCCCGGCTGCCCCTTTTAAGTAGTATTTCGTCCTTACCCAAGCCAGCTGGATAGCTTCCTCACATGAAATCATTCCACACCCCCAGCGGGATTTGAACCAGCAGCGGTGTGAGGGGCAAGTGATTTGAGGTTAACGACCATAACCACTCCTGTTATTCTATATCCAACGTCCCTTCCAGCAGACATATACATGGACAAATATTGTTGTTTTTTTTTACGTTTATTTATCGTCGCCTCCTGAAGAGATTAAGTCATTTCAGATATTTTGGACACAAGACATCGCTTTAAAGTCCCATCTGAAAGACTGTTAATTTTATTAGGGTCAGGCGGGTGATCGAACCTGCGATCCCTGGATTACCAGTCCAGCCATTACCACTGGACTACAGATCCGTTTAGAGAGTTAAAACATTGTAGAAAGTCTTTGTAAAGAAATCACAGCATTGTGGCTCAGGGATTGCAATAGAAGTGATGAACGTAGCCTAAATATGAACACGATACTGTCGCAACAAAACAGCTCTATCCTCTCCCAAGTACTTGTTTACAGCTAAAGGTAAATAAATCATACATTTCTCAAAGGGAAATAAATCAAAAAACTTTTCTCAAAGGGAAGTAACTCGTACATTTCTCAAAGGGAAGTAAATCATACATTTCTCAAAGGGAAGTAAGTCATACATTTCTCAAAGGGAAATAAATTTTAAAACCTTTTCTCAAAGGGAGGTAACTCGTACAGGAAGGAAATAATATATTTTTCTCAAAGGGAAGTAAATCATACATTTCTCAACGGGAAGTAACTCGTACATTTCTCAAAGGGAAGGAAATAATATTTTTCTTAAAAGGAGGTAAATCATACATTTCTCAAAGGGAAGTAACTCATACATTTCTCAAAGGGAAGTAAATCATACATTTCTCAAAGGGAAGTAAATCATACATTTCTCAAAGGGAAGTAACTCATACTTTTCTTAAGAGGTAAATCATACATTTCTCAAAGGGAAGTAACTCATACATTTCTCAAAGGTAAGTAAATAATGCATTACTCACAGGGTGGTAATTCATACATTGCTCAAAGGGAGGTAAATCATACATTTCTCAAAGGGAAGTAAATCATACATATTTTTAAAAAAGACAATAACATATATCATTTTATCTTTTTATTTAATTAAGAAATCAAACTATATTGTGGTCCATTAATGATATACAAAAACTTAAAAGACTTGCGTAAATATTAACATAGATGACAAACATTAGAATTGGAACACATCTCACATTTTATTTATATATTAAAAACAAAATTGGTCTGCACTAAAATCCGTGCTCATTTAATTCAACACTAACAACAATTTACGGTACCCTAAAATATGTGTACACGATTTCATTTATATCAACATTAAAAACTCTTTACACCAAAAGTGGTGTGTATATTTCATTTAATTCAACATTTAAAAGCCATTTACACTAAAATCGTTGTGCATATTTCATTCAATTCAACATTTAAAAGCCATTTACACTAAAATCGTTGTGCATATTTCATTCAATTCAACATTTTTACATGCAAAAGAATAGGTGTACATATTATATATATATATATATATATATATTATAATAATTAGGCATCAACAATAATTGATCTGGTGAAAGAATTGGGTGTTTAAATTTCATTTACTTAGAAATGGTGTACATACTTTAGGATATCCCCCTCTAGCGGCGTGTCCCTACTGTGCAGCACAACAATATACGGTGACGATTGAGATATCATACACGAGTATTTATATCATTAAATAATTAATTGATTGTGTACCACAGTGCAAATAAAAAGTTGAAAAAAAAATGCTGTCCGACTAGTGCAGTGGTCACCAATGCAACCCGGGTTCGATCCTCGAACCGGGTGTGAGATGGTACGGTGGTTGCCAAATCGGACAGGTGGGTTTTCTCCGGATACTCCGACTTCCTCCCACATGAATGACCGCATTTACGCTTTCATCCACGCCAACGAAAGCGATTAATATAAGTTGTTAAAACTTGCTTCGCAATCGTTGTAAAATAAATAAAGCTTAAATAAAAATTTGCAGTTAATGAGAGACATCAGTTATTCCCCCTGAATATTCCCTAATAGTATGTAGGTCCTTTTAAGTTCTTTCCTCTGTTTTTATCGTTGCTTCCTTTGCATAACATACTATCAATTTTCATCCACTTTCTCATATTATAATTATTATGTTACTATATCTCGACAGATAACTTACAGTATATCCAATGGATAAAAAATCTGTAAATTTATTTTATCAATTAACTAACATGACTTGGATAAAATCACATTATCATAACGCAACAACTGGTTATGGAACAACTGTAAAAACAAAGGATTCCAACTGAAAGGACCACTATGCAATTACTGATAAATCAGACTTTATCCGCCAAGGGGAGGTAATAGATAGACAGCAAGGTTTCTCATTGTTCTCATATTTCATTGTACAAATGGGGATAGGAAATAAAGGGAAATAACTTTTGCAGGATCTTCCTTAAAAAACCACCAGTTTAACAAAAGAAATCGAGGATATTTGTGTGTTATTAGTGTAAGATAGGATTTAATTTCATCGATTGATCACCGAAATTTGTATAATTTGTAAATACATATTTCGGTGATCACAACATGATTCAAATTCTCATCTTACACTAATAAACACAAATCTTCTTTTTTCTTTTATGATTTCCAAATATTGAAATTAAAAGATATTCTTTTTTTCACAAAACAGTTATGTTATATATTATGCTATATTTCGGGTTTTACGCCTGCATCAGCACCATTTCGGGCTATATCGCCGGCGGGCAGTTTACTTAACAACACATTTCTTGGGCAGGCTCCAGCGGTTAACCAGTACTTGGGTGCACCAACCTCCGTAAGAAACTGCCAACTTTTTCATATAAATGAGACATGGCCTAAGCGGGGCTCGAACCCGTGACCATCAGTGATGATTTCACAAAACAGAGTTCATATTTTAAAGAATACTTTTTCGTTGTTTTCAGATTATGTCCACACAAAGTTATTTTCAATTCAGTTAAGGTAAAACTATAGCAAGTTTCAGGGTTCCTGCTGTCGGTCGCCAATGGCGCCAATTGCGACAAATAACAAATATTGGCGCTAAATTTTGTGAATTAGCGAAAATATTTGGCGTAACTTTATAAAAAAAAATACAACACATGTTTTGTCAAATATATGGCTTCATATATTTATTTGCGAACTATATGGCTCTTAGTTGGCTCCAAGTTTTTTTAAATTGGCTCCAGTATTTTTCAATTGGCGACAGAAGTGGCGCAGACAAACATTCAGACAGAGGGAACTCTGAGTTTATATAGCTACGTTAACTTTGGATGCCGTCAAAGAGATACTTCATTTCGTCGAGAGTTTCAACCAGCTGAGTCATGAACAGCGTCGAGTCCGTGCATTTTGATGACTTCTTTGACGAGACGTGAAAAAAAAACTTGAAATCTCCGGGAATCATGTACGAAACCCCGTACCCATCATCGGAAACTGGACCAAAACCTCCACCAGGGCTCACCTGTAAGCAAAATGTTGAGTATTTAGTAGTTTTACAAATTAATTTTTTTTATCTTAGTTCGATTGCGAAACAAGTTCTTAAAACTTATATTCGATCACTCTCGAGACCTAATTCCTAATGGAATCCATAGCCACGAGGGAGTGAGGAGGAAACGTTAATTAAAATACCTTGCCTAATGGCACAATCGCGCCTCAGTTGGGCTCAAACTCCGGGACTTTTTCGCACCTGTAACCCAAATATTTAGTAGAAGAAACAGCAACGATGGAAGATTTAATGACAGCACAGTACTTGGTTACATCACTTTGGGTATGTAGTTTTACCTTACTTGGGTATGTCGTTTATCTTTATCTCCATACTTTGGTATGTCGTTTTATCTTATCTCTGTATTAGGGTATATCACTTTACCTTATCTCTACACTTGGGTATGTCGTTTTATCTTATCTCTGTATTAGGGTATATTACTTTACCTTATCTCTATACTTTGGTATGTCATTTGATCTTATCTTTTTTTTAGGATATTTCGCTTTACCTTATCTCTATTCTTGGGTATGTCATTTGATCTTATCTCTGTATTAGGGTATATCACTTTATCTTATCTCTATACTTTGGTATGTTGTTTTATCTTATCTCTGTATTAGGGTATATTACTTTATCTTATCTCTATACTTTGGTATGTCATTTTATCTTATCTCTGTATTAGGGTATATCACTTTACCTTATCTCTATACTTTGGTATGTTCATTTTATCTTATCTCTGTATTAGGGTATATTACTTTACCTTATCTCTATACTTTGGTATGTTCGTTTTATCTTATCTCTATACTTTGGTATGTCATTTGATCTTATCTTTTTTTTAGGGTATTTCGCTTTACCTTATCTCTATTCTTGGGTATGTCATTTGATCTTATCTCTGTATTAGGGTATATCACTTTATCTTATCTCTATTCTTGGGTATGTTGTTTTATCTTATCTCTGTATTAGGGTATTTCACTTTACCTTATCTCTATACTTTGGTATGTTCGTTTTATCTTATCTCTATACTTTGGTATGTCGTTTTATCTTATCTCTGTATTAGGGTATATCACTTTACCGTATCTCTACACTTGGGTATATAGCTTTACCTTATCTCTATACTTTGGTATGTCATTTGATCTTATCTCTATACTTTGGTATGTCGTTTTATCTTATCTCTGTATTAGGGTATATCACTTTACCTTATCTCTATACTTTGGTATGTTCGTTTTATCTTATCTCTGTATTAGGGTATATCACTTTACCTTATCTCTATACTTTGGTATGTTCGTTTTATCTTATCTCTGTATTAGGGTATATTACTTTATCTTATCTCTATACTTTGGTATGTCGTTTTATCTTATCTCTGTATTAGGGTATATCACTTTATCTTATCTCTATACTTTGGTATGTCGTTTTATCTTATCTCTGTATTAGGGTATATCACTTTACCTTATCTCTATACTTTGGTATGTCGCAGCTCGGGGATGACGCAAGTTGCTGCTGGGGTTGCTGGCTCGTTGATAACGTCCACGGAATACTTAAACACTTCTTCAAGAAATGACAGTCCTGAAAGCACAATTACACAACCTGTTTAACCCATTCAACACCAAGTAACTGACTTGGACTGGTCGATGATATTTTTAGACCAATAAAAATTAATACGTAAAATTACATTTGGACCAGTTCATTTATCAAAATGGTAATTTTGTCTAAAAATAGTAATATTACTGGCAAAAAGTGCAGATGTTAATGAGATGTCTCGTCACATGCCGGCTCATCTGGATCTAGTTTTTTAAGCCTATTTCGAGGTCTGTAGGGTTAAAAGGTAAAATTCGAATATACAGTCACACCTGTCTTAAGCTGCTTAATACAGGGTAGTTGCTTAATATAGGTGACCACTAACACAGGTTTGACTGTAGTGTCAACACCTTCAAAATTATGATTTAAATGAGTTATTGGTCTCATGTCAACAAATACCACCTTTTGTTACTCTGGTGAACTTTACAACAATGTATATCTATAACCTATTACTCACTGGGTTAATGGTAAATTTACTTTATTCAATGTCTTATTTACTGTATACAGTCAAACCTGTGTTAGTGGTCACCCCCATTAAGCAGCCAACCTGTATTAAGCAGCCAGTTTCCACATTCCCAATATGTTGTTTTATTATACATTTGACCTCTATTAAGCAGCCACATGTGTTAAGCAGCCACTTTCTGTGATTCCCTTGTCTGGCTGCTTAGGACAGGTTTGACTGTAGTTTAGAGGTTATTAAACTAACTCTTTGCCTGTTGAGTAAATTAATAAAATCGTGTAATGCCGTGTCTGATCAGGATCTATGTTGTTTGCTATTCAGCCAAGTGTTTTAGCTCCACTATCCGAACAACAAAGGAGAGAAACTATATAAGCTCTGCTTCCATTTTGATCCTTTCCTATTCTTTGATTTTGTGTGCATGTATTGTTTTGTGAATGTATATAGTGGAGTAAATATGTTTAAACCAACAAATAGCATATAGCCTGATCACCCTCTAAACGACAGTGTCATGCACTTAACATTGACTCCAATGACAAACGACTATCAATTCAGGAGCGAGGGTGACCGCTATATAAAGCCCTATTTTCATTTTTGAAAGTTTGTAGACCACAACAACTCAGTTATTGATTCCCTGTGATCAAATTGTTTCGGAAGAATTTGTAGTAGCGATGCATTTAATTGGGGGAAAATGTTATTTACGATGTAATGTCGCTTTGAAAATGCTGCATAAATTGGATGGAATATGCAAACAACATAGATCCAGACAGGTCAGGATCTATGTTGTTTGCTATTCAGACAAGTGTTTTAGCTCCACTCTCTAAACAGCAACCATTCTGTGCCGTCTGATCTGGCTCTATGCTGTTTGCTATTCAGACAAGTGTTTTAGCTCCACTCTCTAAATAGCAAACAGCAAACATTCTGTGCCGTCTGATCTGGCTCTATGCTGTTTGCTATTCAGACAAGTGTTTTAGCTCCACTCTCTAAATAGCAACCATTCTGTGCCATCTGATCTGGCTCTATGCTGTTTGCTATTCAGACAAGTGTTTTAGCTCCACTCTCTAAATAGTAAACAGCAAGCATTCTGTGCCGTCTGATCTGGCTCTATGCTGTTTGCTATTCAGACAAGTGTTTTAGCTCCACTCTCTAAATAGCAACCATTCTGTGCTGTCTGATCTGGCTCTATGCTGTTTGCTATTCAGACAAGTGTTTTAGCTCCACTCTCTAAATAGTAAACAGCAAACATTCTGTGCCATCTAATCTGGCTCTATGTTGTTTGCTAAAGTGATTTTATCAGCCGCTAGCATGCAAAGGGTTAATAAGTCAAGAACATTTTCTATTCCAGAAATCAGAGAAATAAGGTTAGCTGGATATTTAAGAAATAATAAGTATCAACCGTGGTATATCGCAGAATAACCCGAGTTTGAGGTTCTTATGCGTAGAAATATATCACGAAGGCCGAAGGAGTATTTTCTTCAAACGCCGTGCTACTCTGCTGCATTTGGCTTTCAAATGTCCTCCCGCGTAAGGGGTGATGACGTTATTTTTTATGGAAAATATCAATCTAGTGCATAAATGAACAAAAGTTGTAACTGATCAATAATTTTATTTATTTTGTCAAATAAAACTGTACAGAATAGTAACTGAAACGTTACTTAACAGAAAAACTAGACGGACAAGAGATTATCTGATTCTAAAAATAGCTCACGTCCGCGAATTCCCACGATAGTATTTACAAACATCACGTGACTTTCATTCATAAAACTTTACACACATTGTATAAATGGAATCTCCAAAACACGGTGCGTGCGCAGCATAGTTCAAGGTAGGTATATCGCAGAATAACCTGAGCTAGATTTTACTCTACAAGTATGTATGTTATTAGCTGGGTCGTGTTAGAATTAACTATAGTGTATGTTTGTAATGGATATGAACTTGTTTGGATAGAGGACACCTGGTAGCTACATTTAACAATTCTCATTAATACATTAACGCAGGTATAGAGGACACCTGGTAGCTACATTTAACAATTCTCATGAATACATTAACGCAGGTATAGAGGACACCTGGTAGCTACATTTAACAATTCTCATTAATACATTAACGCAGGTATAGAGGACACCTGGTAACTACATTTAACAATTCTCATGAATACATTAACGCAAGTATAGAGGACACCTGGTAGCTACATTTAACAATTCTCATTAATACATTAACGCAGGTATAGAGGACACCTGATAGCTATATTTAACAATTCTCATTAATACATTAACGCAGGTATAGAGGACACCTGGTAGCTACATTTAACAATTCTCATGAATACATTAACGCAGGGATAGAGGACACCTGGTAGCTACATTTAACAATTCTCATGAATACATTAACGCAGGTATAGAGGACACCTGGTAGCTACATTTAACAATTCTCATGAATACATTAATGCAGGGATAGAGGACACCTCGTAGTTACATTTAACAATTCTCATGAATACATTAACGCAGGTATAGAGGACACCTGGTAGTTACATTTAACAATTCTCATGAATACATTAACGCAGGTATAGAGGACACCTGGTAGTTATATTTAACAATTCTCATTAATACATTAACGCAGGTATAGAGGACACCTGGTAGCTACATTTAACAATTCTCATGAATACATTAACGCAGGGATAGAGGACACCTGGTAGCTACATTTAACAATTCTCATGAATACATTAACGCAGGTATAGAGGACACCTAGTAGCTACATTTAACAATTCTCATGAATACATTAACGCAGGGATAGAGGACACCTGGTAGTTACATTTAACAATTCTCATGAATACATTAACGCAGGTATAGAGGACACCTGGTAGTTACATTTAACAATTCTCATGAATACATTAACGCAGGTATAGAGGACACCTGGTAGTTATATTTAACAATTCTCATGAATACATTAACGCAGGTATAGAGGACACCTGGTAGTTACATTTAACAATTCTCATTAATACATTAACGCAGGTATAGAGGACACCTGGTAGCTACATTTAACAATTCTCATGAATACATTAACGCAGATATAGAAGACACCTGGTAGCTACATTTAACAATTCTCATGAATACATTAACGCAGGTATAGAGGACACCTGGTAGCTACATTTAACAATTCTCATTAATACATTAACGCAGGTATAGAGGACACCTGGTAGCTACATTTAACAATTCTCATGAATACATTAACGCAGGTATAGAGGACACCTGGTAGCTACATTTAACAATTCTCATTAATACATTAACGCAGGTAAAGAGGACACCTGGTAGCTACATTTAACAATTCTCATGAATACATTAACGCAGGTATAGAGGACACCTGGTAGCTACATTTAACAATTCTCATTAATACATTAACGCAGGTATAGAGGACACCTGGTAGTTACATTTAACAATTCTCATTAATACATTAACGCAGGTATAGAGGACACCTGGTAGCTACATTTAACAATTCTCATTAATACATTAATGCAGGTATAGAGGACACCTGGTAGTTACATTTAACAATTCTCATGAATACATTAACGCAGGTATAGAGGACACCTGGTAGCTACATTTAACAATTCTCATTAATACATTAACACAGGTATAGAGGACACCTGGTAGCTACATTTAACAATTCTCATTAATACATTAACGCAGGTATAGAGGACACCTGGTAGTTACATTTAACAATTCTCATGAATACATTAACGCAGGTATAGAGGACACCTGGTAGCTACATTTAACAATTCTAATTAATACATTAACGCAGGTATAGAGGACACCTGGTAGTTACATTTAACAATTCTCATGAATACATTAACGCAGGTATAGAGGACACCTGGTAGTTATATTTAACAATTCTCATGAATACATTAACGCAGGTATAGAGGACACCTGGTAGTTACATTTAACAATTCTCATTAATACATTAACGCAGGTATAGAGGACACCTGGTAGCTACATTTAACAATTCTCATGAATACATTAACGCAGGTATAGAGGACACCTGGTAGTTACATTTAACAATTCTCATTAATACATTAACGCAGGTATAGAGGACACCTGGTAGCTACATTTAACAATTCTCATGAATACATTAACGCAGGTATAGAGGACACCTGGTAGCTACATTTAACAATTCTCATGAATACATTAACGCAGGTATAGAGGACACCTGGTAGCTACATTTAACAATTCTCATTAATACATTAACGCAAGTATAGAGGACACCTGGTAGCTACATTTAACAATTCTCATGAATACATTAACGCAGGTATAGAGGACACCTGGTAGTTATATTTAACAATTCTCATTAATACATTAACGCAGGTATAGAAGACACATGGTAGCTACATTTAACAATTCTCATGAATACATTAACGCAGGTATAGAGGACACCTGGTAGCTACATTTAACAATTCTCATTAATACATTAACGCAGGTATAGAGGACACCTGGTAGTTACATTTAACAATTCTCATTAATACATTAACGCAGGTATAGAGGACACCTGGTAGCTACATTTAACAATTCTCATGAATACATTAACGCAGATATAGAAGACACCTGGTAGCTACATTTAACAATTCTCATGAATACATTAACGCAGGTATAGAGGACACCTGGTAGCTACATTTAACAATTCTCATTAATACATTAACGCAGGTATAGAGGACACCTGGTAGTTACATTTAACAATTCTCATTAATACATTAACGCAGGTATAGAGGACACCTGGTAGCTACATTTAACAATTCTCATGAATACATTAACGCAGGTATAGAGGACACCTGGTAGTTATATTTAACAATTCTCATGAATACATTAACGCAGGTATAGAGGACACCTGGTAGCTACATTTAACAATTCTCATTAATACATTAACGCAGGTATAGAGGACACCTGGTAGTTACATTTAACAATTCTCATGAATACATTAACGCAGGTATAGAGGACACCTGGTAGCTACATTTAACAATTCTCATTAATACATTAACGCAGGTATAGAGGACACCTGGTAGTTACATTTAACAATTCTCATGAATACATTAACGCAGGTATAGAGGACACCTGGTAGCTACATTTAACAATTCTCATTAATACATTAACGCAGGTATAGAGGACACCTGGTAGTTACATTTAACAATTCTCATGAATACATTAACGCAGGTATAGAGGACACCTGGTAGTTACATTTAACAATTCTCATGAATACATTAACGCAGGTATAGAGGACACCTGGTAGCTACATTTAACAATTCTCATTAATACATTAACGCAGGTATAGAGGACACCTGGTAGTTACATTTAACAATTCTCATGAATACATTAACGCAGGTATAGAGGACACCTGGTAGCTACATTTAACAATTCTCATTAATACATTAACGCAGGTATAGAGGACACCTGGTAGTTACATTTAACAATTCTCATGAATACATTAACGCAGGTATAGAGGACACCTGGTAGCTACATTTAACAATTCTCATTAATACATTAACGCAGGTATAGAGGACACCTGGTAGCTACATTTAACAATTCTCATTAATACATTAACGCAGGTATAGAGGACACCTGGTAGTTACATTTAACAATTCTCATTAATACATTAACGCAGGTATAGAGGACACCTGGTAGTTACATTTAACAATTCTCATTAATACATTAACGCAGGTATAGAGGACACCTGGTAGCTACATTTAACAATTCTCATTAATACATTAACGCAGGTATAGAGGACACCTGGTAGTTACATTTAACAATTCTCATGAATACATTAACGCAGGTATAGAGGACACCTGGTAGCTACATTTAACAATTCTAATTAATACATTAACGCAGGTATAGAGGACACCTGGTAGTTATATTTAACAATTCTCATTAATACATTAACGCAGGTATAGAGGACACCTGGTAGTTATATTTAACAATTCTCATGAATACATTAACGCAAGTATAGAGGACACCTGGTAGCTACATTTAACAATTCTCATTAATACATTAACGCAAGTATAGAGGACACCTGGTAGCTACATTTAACAATTCTTATTAATACATTAACGCAAGTATAGAGGACACCTGGTAGCTACATTTAACAATTCTCATTAATACATTAACGCAGGTATAGAGGACACCTGGTAGCTACATTTAACAATTCTCATTAATACATTAACGCAGGTATAGAAGACACCTGGTAGTTATATTTAACAATTCTCATGAATACATTAACGCAAGAATAGAGGACACCTGGTAGTTATATTTAACAATTCTCATTAGACCCCCAGACAAACAGTACTTACATAGTCCAGCCCTTTCCTCACAATTCATAGAGACCCACATACAAACAGTACTTACATAGTCCAGCCCTTTGCTCACAATTCATGGAGACCCCCAGACAAACAGTACTTACATAGTCCAGCCCTTTGCTCACAATTCATGGAGACCCCCAGACAAACAGTACTTACATAGTCCAGCCC
>CM026388.1:31703095-31730684 GCA_014843695.1 Archivesica marissinica
ATAGTCCAGCCCTTTGCTCACAATTCATGGAGACCCCCAGACAAACAGTACTTACATAGTCCAGCCCTTTCCTCACAATTCATGGAGACCCCCAGACAAACAGTACTTACATAGTCCAGCCCTTTGCTCACAATTCATGGAGACCCCCAGACAAACAGTACTTACATAGTCCAGCCCTTTGCTCACAATTCATGGAGACCCCCAGACAAACAGTACTTACATAGTCCAGCCCTTTGCTCACAATTCATGGAGACCCCCAGACAAACAGTACTTACATAGTCCCCCACACCCCCAGACAACAGTACTTACATAGTCCAGCCTTTCCTCACAATTCATGGAGACCCCCAGACAAACAGTACTTACATAGTCAGCCCTTTGCTCACAATTCATGGAGACCCCCAGACAAACAGTACTTACATAGTCCAGCCCTTTCCTCACAATTCATGGAGACCCCCAGACAAACAGTACTTACATAGTCCAGCCCTTTCCTCACAATTCATGGAGACCCCCAGACAAACAGTACTTACATAGTCCAGCCCTTTGCTCACAATTCATGGAGACCCCCAGACAAACAGTACTTACATAGTCCAGCCCTTTGCTCACAATTCATGGAGACCCCCAGACAAACAGTACTTACATAGTCCAGCCCTTTGCTCACAATTCATGGAGACCCCCAGACAAACAGTACTTACATAGTCCAGCCTTTCCTCACAATTCATGGAGACCCCCAGACAAACAGTACTTACATAGTCCAGCCCTTTGCTCACAATTCATGGAGACCCCCAGACAAACAGTACTTACATAGTCCCCCCAGACAAACAGTACTTACATAGTCCCCCCAGACAAACAGTACTTACATAGTCCAGCCCTTTGCTCACAATTCATGGAGACCCCCAGACAAACAGTACTTACATAGTCCAGCCCTTTGCTCACAATTCATGGAGACCCCCAGACAAACAGTACTTACATAGTCCAGCCCTTTGCTCACAATTCATGGAGACCCCCAGACAAACAGTACTTACATAGTCCAGCCCTTTGCTCACAATTCATGGAGACCCCCAGACAAACAGTACTTACATAGTCCAGCCCTTTGCTCACAATTCATGGAGACCCCCAGACAAACAGTACTTACATAGTACAGCCCTTTCCTCACAATTCATGGAGACCCCCCCCCAGACAAACGGTACTTACATAATCCAGCCTTTTCCTTACAACTATTGGAGACCCCCAGACAAACAGTACTTACATAGACCAGCCCTTTGCTCACAATTCATGGAGATCCCCCAGACAAACAGTACTTACATAATCCAGCCCTTTGCTCACAACATACAGTGCAAACAGATGTCTATCAATGCCTTTCCCGTTCATGGCATCCTTATACGTCTTGGCATGGGTGTCACATGCACGTCTCAGTAGCCGTATCTTCTCGCTATTCTCTACAGTCTTGTCTACAAATGCCCTGGAGATATATAGGATATCCGTGTCCATTAGCTTAGTTTATACAAATTTATTTTATTCGATTACGAAACAAGTTCTTCCAACTTATATTAATCACTCTCGAGACCTCATTCCTGATGTAATCTATCGCCACGAGAGAGAGAGAAGAGGCATGTGGAATTTAAATGCCTTGCCTAAGGGCACAATCGCAACGGCTCCAGCGGGGCTCAAACTCCAGGCCTTTTCGCACCTGAAGCGAACACGCTACCACTGCGCCATCACCACTGTATTTATTAGTGTCAGATAGGAATTTATTTCAAGTGATCAATGAAACTGGAAATAAGATGAAATAAAATCCTTTCTTTGTGTGTTGTACGTTTGTTTATTGTCGCTACCGGTTGCCCATATGAGCGACGCCTCCTGAAGAGATTAGTTATTTTAGATTAAATCCTTTCTTACACTAGTAAACACAAATCTTCTGGAAGCAGGATGAAACAAAGGAGAGAGCAGAAACAATGGGTTGGAGTACACCGGTTCCATGCAACGCTATCATTTTAATTACAATATAAGTTCATTGCAAAAGAAATTGATGGATGTTCCCTGAAATTGATATTTTACTTATTGATCACTCACTCATCTCTCACTCCCTCATCACTCACTTATTCACTCAGCCCTCAGTCAATCATCACTGAAACATTCACTCACTAATCTCTCACTCCCTCATCACTCACTCATTCACTCAGCTCTCAATCAATCATCACTGAAATATTCACTCACTCCCTCATCACTCACTCATTCACTCAGCTCTCAATCAATCATCACTGAAACATTCACGCACTCACCACTCACTCCCTCATCACTCAATCATTCACTCAGCTCTCAATCAATCATCACTGAAACATTCACTCACTCACCACTCACTCCCTCATCACTCACTCATTCACTCAGCTCTCAATCAATCATCACTGAAACATTCACTCACTCCCTCATCACTCACTCATTCACTCAATCAATCATCACTGAAACATTTACTCACTCATCACTCACTCCCTCATCACTCAATCATTCACTCAGCTCTCAGTCAATCATCACTGAAACATTCACTCACTCATCTCTCACTCCCTCATCACTCAATCATTCACTCAGCTCTCAGTCAATCATCACTGAAACATTCACTCACTCATCTCTCACTCCCTCATCATTCACTCAGCTCTCAATGAATCATCACTGAAACATTCACTCACTCACCACTCACTCCCTCATCACTCAATCATTCACTCAGCTCTCGGTCAATCATCACTGAAACATTTACTTACTTGACAAACTCTGCAGCTTCCAAGCTCTCAATCAATCACTCACTCACTCCCTCATCATTCAGTCAGCTCTCAATCAATCATCACTGAAACATTTACTTACTTGACAAACTCTGCAGCTTCCATTGTGAGAGAGCGGACAGTCTCGGTTCGTCCCATCAGATAAAGACGTGTCATTGAAGACTCGTACGTCAAGCACTGCTTGCCGGCATTCTTGTAGTAAGTGATTTGAAGCGCCATCTGGATAAATGCATCTGGACTGACCTAAAACCAATGGATGCAACAATAAATACGACATGTTATTTGTATATGCATCCATAGGCCTGTTTGACCGTACAATGAGTCATTTGTATAACTGCATCTGGACTGACCTAATAACAATGGATGGAACATTAAATACGACGTGTTATTTGTACGTATGCATGCATCCTGTTTGACCTTACGATGAGTCATTTGTTATGAATACATCCAGACATATCTAGATTTTTTAAAATTATAAGCTCAATATTTTTTCAACAACGATTGCGAAGCAAGTTTTAACAACTTATATTAATCACTCTCGTTGGCGCGGATGAAAGCGTAAATGTAGTCATTCGTGTGAGAGGAAACAGGAGTACCCGGAGAAAACCCACCTGTCCGATCTGGCGACCACCGTACCATCTCACATACTTCCCGGTCCGAGGATCGAACACAGGTTGCATTGGTGAGAAGCAAGCGCGCTAACCACTGCGCTAATCGGATAATAAGCTCAATTAAGGATTCTCATTTCTTAAATTAGAAAATGAAACATTGTACTTATGGCAACATAATGATTTCATTTCTATCGATAGCATTGCTCATTCTAGGTCATCATTTTTGGGAGAAGTGAGATAACGCACGTTCAACAAATAAACAAGCGTCGTATACGCGGTTTGTTGACATAATAAAATAATGTAAATATTGGCAACATTCATGCGTGTATCCTGAATAACACGATTTATCGTACAGATTTACCATTATATCTCACATTTGTGCCTATGCATATTTATTTGTAGACTAATCTTAGTTAAATTATCTCTAAGCGAAATATCGTGCATTTAGTATTGACTCCAATGACAAACAAACGTCATTTCAGGAGCGTGGATGACCGTTATATGAAATTCTACTTTCACTTTTGAAAGTTTGTAGACAACAAAAACACTGTTTATTGATGCAATGTTAGTGTTTGAATGTATTCGGAAGAATGTGTAGTAGCAATGCATTTATACGTGAACAAATGCATTTATTTGGCTTTTTGCGATGTAATGTCGCTTTAAAGCAGCCCTACATTGTATGAAATAAAAGATATTTGAAAAATTCAATTTTTACGTAATGCTGCTACACAGTCTAACATTATACTTTGTATGCTTATGTTCATTTGGTAAACAGTGTTTTTTTGCTATAAAACAAACTTGAAACCGAAAGTAGGACTTTCCGAGTCGATCGGTCACGCACTTGTTTACAACCGGAACGCATCGTCCGCACTTGTTTGCATTCGGAATGCATCATCCCCATTTGTCCCATGTTGTCTTTTTTAATTAAATTACTTGCTATGTTGATTCATACCTCTGTTAGCTAAGTCTTTTAGGGACATTTCTACATCCCCGCGAGGGGTTCGACATTAGAGGAAGATATATAGATAGTCTGTCATGTTCAAAATATATACGTTGTTTTCTACATCCTCTGTTGTTTCACGCATGCGCGCTGTGCGTGTTTACAAATTCGCGTATACGACGGTTTTAATTTATTGGAATTTTATCGTTTCTGAGCGACTGTTTCTTATTTGTCTGAACTTGTTCCAATGGTGCTGAGATTGTGTGTGTTTTGCTTTTACGGTATGCTCGTTTCCTTTTTCGAATATTGAGTTTAATTGTTCTATCAAGCAATGGTGGTCCTTGTGTATTTATTCGAATGTCATTGTTTGGAATTAATGGCTTTGAAATAGTTGTAATTGCTTTAGTTATATTTCGAACATACACTGTGTAACACATTTACATTTTCAGGGGTTTCAGGTTTGTCCAATTCTCTGATTTCAGCACGGTGTACATGGTGTTTGTATCCCACCATTATTTACTTACACTGTATATAAAATGTACAATGTACTGTAACTTGAATGTACATATATATATTTTGTTTTTTAAATTATTATTCACATATACTCTATATTGGTAGCATGCGTAGTATAACAATATTGCACAATGACATTTTAAACCTAAATAAACAGTTACACATGATTGGACAGGTACCTATGTATTCATATACATATTAATTCCCTTCTAAATTGTAGCAACTTCGAACTCATTTAACAAGTTGTATCCCTCTGGCAAATTCGCGTATACGACGGTTTTAATTTATTGGAATTTTTTAAACACACACACATTAGTATTTATATTTTACCCAAAACATCCTTTATTACAATGTAATGCTGCTTTAAATTGTGTTAATTAATAAATTTCAATAAAATATGGTTAAAAGTCACAATTTGACAATTTTGAATATAAGGAGCGTTATACATTGGGCCAGTGCATCTTACTGGACAATATTTGGGGTCACCAGGGAGCGAGTCAGGGTCCCTAGGGCGACTATTTCACCCCAGTCACCCTCTAGAATGAGCCATGCTTATAGGTATAGGGTAGGTCAGTTAATGGGGTCACCTTTACATTATTCAATTGTCATGTGACCTATTCAAATGTCATGTGACCTATTATTGTATTAAACTATTATGTGACCCATTTAGCTGTCATGTGACATATTCAACTGTCAAGTGACCTATTTAGCTGTCATGTGACATATTCAACTGTCAAGTGACCTATTTAGCCATCATGTGACATATTCAACTGTCATGTGACCTATTTAGCTGTCATGTGACATATTCAACTGTCAACTGTCAAGTGACCTATCAAAGTGTCATGTGACATATTCAACTGTCAAGTGACCTATCAAAATGTCATGTGACATATTCAACTGTCAAGTGACCTATTAAAATGTCATGTGACATATTCAACTGTCAAATGACCCATCAAAATGTCATGTGACATATTTTTCTGTCATTTGACGAATTTAATGTCTGTAAATAGTCCCTACCTTGCATGTTTTGATAAATCCTTTGCCATATTTGAAGAATCCTTCCACCCTGAGATCGACATCGTCAATTGCCTGTAACCAAGCAAATACAATCCATATTATATATCACGCCATTCTAAATTAATGGCTAAATTTCCATCAAAATGTGGTCCATAAATGGGGTGGCGTGATCATTAATTTTTCGTTTAGGTCACTGACCTTCCACAAGCCAGCTGGATAGCTGCCTCACATGAAATTATTTGACACGCCAAGTGCACTTCGAACCAGTAGCAGTGAGGGGCAAGCGATTTAAAGTCAACAACCGTAACCACTCGGCCATGAAGGCCCCTCCATTGCTACTGTGATTTGTTATAGAGAAACAAAGCTACGAAGTTCAAGTACATTAACCCATTTCATTCTGGATACATTTAAACGCTTTTGCAAACAACATAGATCCAGATTAGCCGCAGCGTGACACTGCGTGCTAATCAGGATCTATGTTGTTTGCTACATAACCAAGTGTCTTAGTAAGATCATCTGAATGGTAAACAACATAGAGCCTGATCAGACGGCACGTTCTGTGGCAGCTGATCTGGCTCTATGTCCTTTGCAAATACTGTTTTAACGGTATCCAGAATAAAATGGGTTAAAAATGTTAAAGATGGTACCAGTAGATTGCTTTACTAGGCTGGTTCTGCAAAGAACACAATTTCACGATAACAGCATTTGAGCCATATTAAAAACAGACCATCCTAGTGAAAATATGATTATAAATGTTTCAATGGAGATAATCAAAATAAGCTTTAAGCTTCCGATTAAATCCATTTCGTTTGTATAGCTATACAATAGATATGTACTGTACATAATGAACGAATAAATATGTTTAAACCAAAAATGTTCAAGTACAACTTTGGTTATGGTGGTTTTGCAAAGAATGCAATTTCACCATAACAACATTTTTAGATATTGTCTGTTTGAACAGAAATATGGATAAGTTAGCCGGTAAAATGCCGAAGAAATTGGATGGGATTTGCAAACAACATAGATCCAGATCAGCTGTGGCGCGACGCCACTTCTGGTCAGTATCCATGTTTGCTATTCAGCCAAGTGTTCTAGTTCCACTCTCCGGATAGCAAACAGCAAACATTCTGTGCTGTCTGATCTGGCTCTATGCTGTTTGCTAAAGTGATTTAGATGTGATTAGTATGTTAACCCTTTCAACACCACAAACCTCTAAATAGGCTTACAAAAAGTGTAGATCCAGATGAGCCGGCTCGTGAGGAGCCGTCTCATCAGGATCTGCACTTTTTGCCAGTAATATTACATGTACTATTTTTAGACAAAAAATAACCATTTTGATAAATGAACTGGTCCAAATGAAATTTTCTTATTAATTTATTGGTCTAAAAATACCATGGACCAGTCCATGTCAGTTACTTGGGTGTTGAATGTGTTAATGGATGAGTTGTGATTAGTATTTTAAGGGTTAAATCATGCTGTATCATAACAGAAGAATGTAGAGAGGAGAAAATGGTGGAAATATAAATAAGCAATATGAAGCTATACAGGCGCAAAGTTAAAACATTGAGAGACAGCTCTAATTTTCTATTACCTCCCTTGCCAGATAAAGTCTGATTTATCCAAACATGTAAATATGTACTTTTAGTTGGAATTCTTTGTTTTTACTGTTGTTCCAATACCAGATGTTGCAGTATGATAAATGTGATTTTATCCAAATCGTGTTAATTAACTGCTAATGTTGTTTTACAAATAAGTACCCATTGCATATACTGTAGGAGATCTGTCGAGGTATGGTAATTTAATAATCATAAGAAGAAATAGTGGTATAAAATTGCAAGCATGTTGTGCAAAGGAAACAACGATAAAAACAGAGGTAAATATTTAATAGGACCTATCTACTTTAGGGATTATTCAGGGACAGTAACTCTCATTGTAATTGTAATTTTGATACGTTAACTCTTTACAATATTTTTTTTATTTAACGTCGCTAACGGTTGCCCATTTCTGCGACGGCCAGTTTACTTAACAACACCTTTCCTGGCCAGGCTCCAGCGATTAACCAGTACTTGGTGCACCAACCTCCGTAGAGGTGTTACATAAGTCAGAAATGGCTGGCCCTTTAAATAGGGGTGACACTATAATAAACAAACACTTTACTTTACTTTACATACATGGCAACCAGTAGTATGATCAATAGATGATAGTTTATTTCTTTTCTGGGGTTTAACGTTGCACCAACAGCCTAGGCCATATGGCCACTTTCCAGCTATTAATGTGTGCCCCCCCCAAGCAGTATATCGTGCACAGACAGGCACTTGGGTAGAACCACCGACCTACAACACTTGAAATAATATGACCCCAGTGGGTTTCGAACCTACAGCGATGACGGGCAAGTGATTTGAAGTCAGTGACCATAACCACTAGGCCGTGGAGGCCACCATCATTGCACTATTCTACAAAACCGGATATGATTAACGATACTAGGGGTGTCGCTGATGTGGGTAACAGGTAGTGACCATAAATAACCGCAAACACAGGTAGACGCAAACAATTCAGTAACTAAACATTCAACAAAATCTTTCGGGGCAGCATACATATATGGGAAGTGGGTGGGGAGGGGGAACACAAAAGCACTGATACATTGGACAATATGAAGGCTTGTTCAACCTGGCTTGTGATTGAGACAGCCCGAGCTACCGATACGCCTAGAGGAGATGGAATGTTCCATTGCAATCGGGAGGGCTGATTCAGACTAGATTCCGCGTTGTCGTGTTCAGTAGACCGGCAGTTCCCGTATTCATCGTAACCAACATGAGATTGTAATACCCTTGAAAAATATGCAGCAGTGGGTAGTGAAATTACGGCCAAATGTTTTTCTTTTGTAATAATTTTAAGTTGATGATTGTACGCATTCTGCATACACACTACGTGCAAAGAGCGAGTTCGAGCTAAAACTAAGGTAAATGACAAAGTTGAAAATATTCAAAAACAGGCTGCACGCTTTGTCACCAACATATACAGCAAGACCCCAGGCACAGTCACTAATATAATGAATGATCTGAAATGGAACTCCTTAGAAAGTAGACGAAAAACAACCCGGCTTACTCGGTTCTATAAAATGGTAAATAATCAGGTGGCTGTCAATCCATCACAATATCTCACACCCTACAGCAGACAGTCACGACATTACCACCATTTGGCATATCACATTCCATTCACAACAGTTGACTATTTCAAGTGCTCATACTTTCAGAGAACAGTTGTTCAATGGAATATACTGCCATCTCATGTAGTCAGCGCTGACTCTATCGCAGGATTTAAGTCAGCGCTGGCTGATGAAGCCATAACAGAACACACTTGTTTTTATCTTGTTCTTAACAACTACTAACCTCTCTTTGCACACTTCTAGTATATGTACATATTGTAGGCTTAAGGGCTTTTAAGGTTTGAGGTTTTTGCACCTTTTTTTATCACACTACCAGTGTCCTCTTTGGTGGAATTATAGTAGCTGATGAGACCTGGTAGCTCACTTTTCTACCCCCCCCCCAAGCATGGCCACAATAGCTTAATTATTGACTGTTAGCCATTTACAAACGGATCTGTAGTCCAGTGGTAACACGCTGGACTGGTAATCCAGGGATCACAGGTTCGATCCCCCGTCTGACCCTAATAAAATTAACAGTCTTTCAGATGGGACATTAAACCGAGGTCTCGTGTCGGTGCTTTACACCGTGCACGTAAAAGAACCAGAGGAGACTCTGGAATGGGTCTCTGTCTGTATTATTGCACTATCCTCCAAAAATCTAAAATGACTAATCTCTTCAGGAGGCATCGCTCATATGGATAACCGGTAGCGACGATAAACAAACGTAAAACACACACTTAGCCATTAACAGAGAAGAAGAACTACTTGTATAGAATAATTAAACAACCTCGAATGCAGACTGGTTTATATATCAACCATTGTTCAATCAGACAAATTATTCCTGTTCCTCCAGTCACCAGATGGAAGCTAGCAGATAAAAAAGGTTTAGGGATCGGGACATTTTAGATTGAATATTCGCATTCGGAAATAATTTATGCATGTTTCATTGTCCGTGTATGTGACAAACTGAAGTAATAAGTGTTTTCACTATTTTCTTAAAAAAGGGAAGATGCGAAAATCTGCATATAATTACCCAAATGTCCTTAACCATTAGCAGAATTGTCCCATGTATTCTTAAATAGTGGCATGATGTAATTTTGACTTGTGCGAAATAGACGCCCTAGGGACTTCGCCCACGGGGGGGGCACACTTCTTGGAATTATAATACAGAATGTTGTCCAGTAAAGCACTCCTTCTATTCAAATGTTGTACTTAATGGTCATACTGTGTATTTTAACCATATTTTGTTGACATTTATTAAATACATGTAAGGACGCATTCGCGTGCTTTCTCAATTCTCCCAACAAGTGTGACCTAGAATGAGCCCTGTAGACCGAAATAAAAATAAATCGGCATGGACCCCCCCCACCCCAACCCGATGGAAATAAGCCTTTTCATCTAATGTTAAAGCTTTACGGGATATCCTGTGCATATGTCATTATAAGTTGATACTTTAAAGATAAATTGTAACATCATACTAGTAAGTTGTTTCATAATACCATCAGGATGTGTATTTATAAACAGTTGCATCATACCATCAGCATGTGTATTTATAAACAGTTGCATCATACCATCAGCATGTGTATTTATAAACAGTTTCATCATACCATCAGGATGTGTATTTATAAACAGTTTCATCATACCATCAGGATGTGTATTTATAAACAGTTTCATCATACCATCAGGATGTGTATTTATAAACAGTTTCATCATACCATCAGGATGTGTATTTATAAACAGTTTCATCATACCATCAGGATG
Organism: Archivesica marissinica; assembly: GCA_014843695.1. Taxonomy (NCBI): domain Eukaryota; kingdom Metazoa; phylum Mollusca; class Bivalvia; order Venerida; family Vesicomyidae; genus Archivesica; species Archivesica marissinica. The sequence goes on from CM026388.1 coordinate 31,713,854, forward strand.
TGTATTTATAAACAGTTTCATCATACCATCAGGATGTGTATTTATAAACAGTTTCATCATACCATCAGGATGTGTATTTATAAACAGTTTCATCATACCATCAGGATGTGTATTTATAAACAGTTTCATCATACCATCAGGATGTGTATTTATAAACAGTTTCATCATACCATCAGGATGTGTATTTATAAACAGTTTCATCATACCATCAGGATGTGTATTTATAAACTTTATTTATTTTACAACGATTGCGAAACAAGTTTTAACAACTTATGATAATCACTCTCGTTGGCACGGTAGATAGCGTAAATGTGGTCATTTGTGTGGGACCACCGTACCATGTCACATACTTCCTGGTCTGAGGATCGAACCCGGGTTGCATTGATGAGAAGCGAGTGCGCTAACCACTGCACTAATTGGGCAGCCAATCAGGATGTGTACTTATAAACAGAATTAGTTAAAAGTCTGTGATATATGAAAATAATTGTTGGTGCAATTAAACTTTCTGTGATAAGAACATTGTAATCATTGATGATGTTGTGATATTTGTAATTGTTTTGTCATACAACATTTTATGTACGTAATATATGTACTATGACATGGTGCACAAATAAAACTATACTCAGGGATCATTCTAGAGGGCGATGTGGGCGAAATTGTCGCCCTAGGGACCCTCACTTCGCCCTCTGGGGCCCCACTTCTCCCTAAAAAAAAAAAAAATTAATTAAATAATTTGTTTTGGTTTTTACGATTTTCAAACAAAATTTTGTCTAGTAAGATACACTGGCCCATTATAAAGCACTCCTTCTATTCAAATGTTGTATTTAATGGTTGTACTGTACATTTTAACCCTATTTTGCAGAAGTATATTAAAGAACACCATTTAAGGAAGCAATCACGCGCTTTCTCAAAAATTCTGACCTAGAATGAACCATGAATACTATATTATTGGATTTGAATTGACATACAACAATGGGACTAGCGTGAGTTTGCATAGCAGTCGTAAAAGAATTGCCACCAATGCAACCCGGGTTCGATCCTCGGACCGGGAAGTATGTGATATGGTAAGATGGTCGCCAGATCGGACAGGTGGGTTTTCTCTGGGTACTCAGGTTTCCGCCCACACGAAGGACCACATTTACGCTTTCAACCGCGCCAACGAGAGTGATTACCGTAATATAAGTTGTTAAACCTTGCTTCGCAATCGTAAATAGTTTTTTTAAAAAGGGGGAAAAAAGACGAAAAAAGGAAAAACAAGAAAGAAAAAAAAGAAGGAAAAAAAAGAAAAGAAAGAAAGAAAAAAGAGAAAGAAAGAAAGAAAAGAAAGAAAGAAAAAAAAGAAAGAAAAAAAGATTTTCCCAATGTATCTATTATACTAGTAGTTCAACCATAGTTTGAACCCAAACTCGCTCACAATTAAACAACACACAGTCGAAGCACAAGTAAGACTGCAACACCCCTGAAAAAAAAGATGCATGAAGAAGATATTGATGCAACGAAGTGCACGACACATGTGTAAGCTGGTCTGAAAAGTCCAAGCTAGCTAGCTAAAAGGAAAATCAAGGGAGATAATTATTTTCACTAAAACTGATTCACGAACCGGGTACTAGATTACTTATTGTACCGGACAGGGCTTATTCTAGGTCAGAATTGTTTGGGAGAATTTAGAAAACACGCTTTTGCATCCATACTTTTTTTTTATAATTTTTTTTAAAATAGGGTTAAAATACACAATATGACCATTCAATAGAACATATGAATAGAAGCAGTGCTTTATAATGGGCCAGTTCATCTTACTGGACTAAATTTTGCATGAAAATTGTAAAAAATAAAAAATAAATTTTAGTTATTTTTTTAAGGACATGTCAGGGTCCCTATGGTGACTATATCGTCCCAAGTCGCCCAACAGAATGAGCCCTGCAGGATATAAGACAGTGATAATGAATCTACAACAAACCACATGTATATATATATTGATTTAGAATGAGTGATGACTTTGGTTATTAAATGTGCTAAGATGGATAATTAACTTTTTTGCCTGCTGAGTAAATAAGTAAATAAAGTCACATTTGCAACCAACATAGATCCAGATCAGCCGCGGCGTAACACCGCATCTGATCCGGATCTATGTTGTTTGCTATTCAGCCAAGTGTTTTAGCTCCACTATCCGAATAGGCAAACAGCATAGAGCCTTTCATACTGAATGTTATCTTTTCTATGTTTCGTTGCTATTGCCCTGTGTGTTGCGATTGTTGTTTTTTGGTGGGTTGTGGGTTGTTCGCAATTGTGTCGTAGGCTGCCACTTGCTTTCTTTTAGGGGGTCTCTGTATTCCGGCTAAGCCGGGCATTCGTTGGTGGGTTTTCGGCTTTTTGGGAGGGGGGGTGTGTCCGGATGACTATTGGTGCTCAGTGGTGGTTTCTCGGTGAGTCTACCAAATGTTTTGTGTCCACTATCCGAACAGAGCAAACAGCATAGAGCCTGGTCAGACGGAATGTTGATCAGGATCTATGTTGTTTGCTATTCAGCCAAGTGTTCTAGCTCCACTATCCGAATAGCAAACAGCATAGAGCCTGGTCAGACAGAATGTTGATCAGGATCTATGTTTTTTGCTATTCAGCCAAGTGTTCTAGCTCCACTATCCGAATAGCAAACAGCATAGAGCCTGGTCAGACAGAATGTTGATCAGGATCTATGTTGTTTGCTATTCAGCCAAATGTTTTAGCTCCACTATCCGAATAGCAAACAGCATAGAGCCTGGTCAGACGGAATGTTGATCAGGATCTATGTTGTTTGCTATTCAGCCAAGTGTTTTAGCTCCACTATCCGAATAGCAAACAGCGTACAGCCTGGTCAGACGGAATGTTGATCAGGATCTATGTTGTTTGCTATTCAGCCAAATGTTTTAGCTCCACTATCCGAATAGCAAACAGCATAGAGCCTGGTCAGACAGAATGTTGATCAGGATCTATGTTGTTTGCTATTCAGCCAAGTGTTCTAGCTCCACTATCCGAATAGCAAACAGCGTACAGCCTGGTCAGACAGAATGTTGATCAGGATCTATGTTGTTTGCTATTCAGCCAAGTGTTTTAGCTCCACTATCCGAATAGCAAACAGCATAGAGCCCTAGTCGAAAGCGGAATGTTTGATCAGGATACATATGTTGTTTTCGTTTGCTATTCAGCCAAGTGTTTTAGCTCCACTATCCGAATAGCAAACAGCGTACAGCCTGGTCAGACGGAATGGTGATCAGGATCTATGTTGTTTGCTATTCAGCCAAATGTTTTAGCTCCACTATCCGAATAGCAAACAGCATAGAGCCTGGTCAGACGGAATGTTGATCAGGATCTATGTTGTTTGCTATTCAGCCAAGTGTTTTAGCTCCACTATCCGAATAGCAAACAGCATAGAGCCTGGTCAGACGGAATGTTGATCAGGATCTATGTTTTTTGCTATTCAGCCAAATGTTTTAGCTCCACTATCCGAATAGCAAACAGCATAGAGCCTGGTCAGATGGAATGTTGATCAGGATCTATGTTGTTTGCTATTCAGCCAAATGTTTTAGCTCCACTATCCGAATAGCAAACAGCATAGAGCCTGGTCAGACGGAATGTTGATCAGGATCTATGTTGTTTGCTATTCAGCCAAGTGTTCTAGCTCCACTATCCGAATAGCAAACAGCATAGAGCCTGGTCAGACAGAATGTTGATCAGGATCTATGTTGTTTGCTATTCAGCCAAGTGTTTTAGCTCCACTATCCGAATAGCAAACAGCGTACAGCCTGGTCAGACGGAATGGTGATCAGGATCTATGTTGTTTGCTATTCAGCCAAATGTTTTAGCTCCACTATCCGAATAGCAAACAGCATAGAGCCTGGTCAGACGGAATGTTGATCAGGATCTATGTTGTTTGCTATTCAGCCAAGTGTTTTAGCTCCACTATCCGAATAGCAAACAGCATAGAGCCTGGTCAGACGGAATGTTGATCAGGATCTATGTTTTTTGCTATTCAGCCAAGTGTTTTAGCTCCACTATCCGAATAGCAAACAGCATAGAGCCTGGTCAGACAGAATGTTGATCAGGATCTATGTTGTTTGCTATTCAGCCAAGTGTTTTAGCTCCACTATCCGAATAGCAAACAGCGTACAGCCTGGTCAGACGGAATGGTGATCAGGATCTATGTTGTTTGCTATTCAGCCAAATGTTTTAGCTCCACTATCCGAATAGCAAACAGCATAGAGCCTGGTCAGACGGAATGTTGATCAGGATCTATGTTGTTTGCTATTCAGCCAAATGTTTTAGCTCCACTATCCGAATAGCAAACAGCATAGAGCCTGGTCAGACGGAATGTTGATCAGGATCTATGTTGTTTGCTATTCAGCCAAATGTTTTAGCTCCACTATCCGAATAGCAAACAGCATAGAGCCTGGTCAGACGGAATGTTGATCAGGATCTATGTTGTTTGCTATTCAGCCAAGTGTTTTAGCTCCACTATCCGAATAGCAAACAGCATAGAGCCTGGTCAGACGGAATGTTGATCAGGATCTATGTTTTTTGCTATTCAGCCAAGTGTTTTAGCTCCACTATCCGAATAGCAAACAGCATAGAGCCTGGTCAGACGGAATGTTGATCAGGATCTATGTTGTTTGCTATTCAGCCAAGTGTTCTAGCTCCACTATCCGAATAGCAAACAGCATAGAGCCTGGTCAGACAGAATGTTGATCAGGATCTATGTTGTTTGCTATTCAGCCAAGTGTTCTAGCTCCACTATCTGAATAGCAAACAGCATAGAGCCTGGTCAGACAGAATGTTGATCAGGATCTATGTTGTTTGCTATTCAGCCAAGTGTTTTAGCTCCACTATCCGAATAGCAAACAGCGTACAACCTGGTCAGACAGAATGTTGATCAGGATCTATGTTGTTTGCTATTCAGCCAAGTGTTTTAGCTCCACTATCCGAATAGCAAACAGCATAGAGCCTGGTCAGACAGAATGTTGATCAGGATCTATGTTGTTTGCTATTCAGCCAAGTGTTTTAGCTCCACTATCCGAATAGCAAACAGCATAGAGCCTGGTCAGACAGAATGTTGATCAGGATCTATGTTGTTTGCTATTCAGCCAAGTGTTTTAGCTCCACTATCCGAATAGCAAACAGCGTACAGCCTGGTCAGACGGAATGTTGATCAGGATCTATGTTGTTTGCTATTCAGCCAAATGTTTTAGCTCCACTATCCGAATAGCAAACAGCATAGAGCCTGGTCAGACGGAATGTTGATCAGGATCTATGTTGTTTGCTATTCAGCCAAGTGTTTTAGCTCCACTATCCGAATAGCAAACAGCGTACAGCCTGGTCAGACGGAATGTTGATCAGGATCTATGTTGTTTGCTATTCAGCCAAATGTTTTAGCTCCACTATCCGAATAGCAAACAGCATAGAGCCTGGTCAGACAGAATGTTGATCAGGATCTATGTTGTTTGCTATTCAGCCAAGTGTTCTAGCTCCACTATCCGAATAGCAAACAGCGTACAGCCTGGTCAGACAGAATGTTGATCAGGATCTATGTTGTTTGCTATTCAGCCAAGTGTTTTAGCTCCACTATCCGAATAGCAAACAGCATAGAGCCTGATCAGACGGAAGAACTGTAACAAGCTATATGGTAAATTGATGAAAATGAATACCGGTACACAAACACCAGACAATAGCAACATCAATCATGCATTACAATCCACAGATATTTATCAGTGCTCCAGATAAGATAAGATAAGATAAGATACGTAAGCACGTGTTTACGCATAAATTTACAAGGAAAAAGGAATCAATTCTTTTTGCGATTATAAACATAAACACATGCATTCATTTGTCCTTTTTTGTGCGATACATTTTTTAAAACTTTGGTACGCATTTATTTCAAAATTGTTGAGTACATTGTATGTTTTTTAAAAGTTTGGTACGCATTTAACTCAAAATTGGTGAATACGTACCTGTTGTAATGTTTTGGTTCTTTATTATGAGATACATATTTTAAAACTTTGGTACACATTTACCTCAAAATTGTTCAGTACATGTTTTTTTGTTTTTTTTGTCCCTTTTTGTGAGATACATTTTTAAAAACTTTGGTACATGTATGCAATTTACCTCAAAATTATTGAGTACATGTTGTATTTCAATTTTGCCCTTGTTTGTGCGGTACATTTGTAAAAGACATTGGTACATGTACGCATTTACCTCAAAATTGTTCAGTACATGTATTTCAATTGTGCCCTTGTTTGTGCGGTACATTTGTAAAAGACTTTGTTACACATTTACTACAACATTACACATTATGGCAAACCCTCATCTGGAGCAATGTATTAGGATCTCATTAACTACATAAATCATGCACCGTTATACCTATGTATACCTGAAGCAACGTAGTATTTGCCATGCATATACATTGAGTGAGTGGTTCTCCTATCTCCCACAATAGTCGTTCTGGTCTACATAGAGAATTATCCGAGCTAGTTTTAGACTCATGCAAGTCTCAAAATCAAAGTTGTTCATGTCGATCGGTTCTGAAACTAACCCGTGCACGGCTCTAACGAAACAAATAAACAAAAGCAATGTTAAACAGCTCTAAATAACAATAACAGGGTTCTCTCTGTCTGATCTTTTGTCTGCGTCACTTCTGTCGCCAATTGAAAAAAACTGGAACCAATTTGAAAAACTTGGAGCCGACTAAGAGCCATATAGTTCACAGATAAATATTTGAAGCTATGTACTTGATTTGTGCACACAAAAAAGAGCCAAATTTTTTTTCGCCGATTCACAAAATTGATCTCCAGAATTTCATTTTTGTCGCAATTGGCGCCATTGGCGACGTGACAGCGGGAACCCTGAATAATAACATAAGAATTCTATGGACAAATATATCATGTTCATTATTATGTAAACCATCCAGTCGACGACTCTAATATAACAAATAGATAAGCAAGAGAACTGTGTTACAAACAGTTCTAAGTAACTATAGCAACATAAGAATTTTGTCATCATCATTACAGAAAACAATCCAGTAGACGACTCTAATAAAAAACAAATAGGCAGGCAAGAGAACTGTGCAAACAGTTCTAAGTAACTATAGCAACATAAGAATTCTGTCATCATCATTACAGAAAACAATCCAGTAGACGACTCTAATAAAAAACAAATAGGCAGGCAAGAGAACTGTGCAAACAGTTCTAAGTAACTATAGCAACATAAGAATTCTGTCATCATCATTACAGAAAACAATCCAGTCGACGACTCTAATAAAAACAAATAGGCAGGCGGTAACAATAGCAACATAAGAATTCTGTCATCATCATTACAGAAAACAATCCAGTCGACGACTCTAATAAAAACAAATAGGCAGGCGGTAACTATAGCAACATAAGAATTCTGTCATCATCATTACAGAGAACAATCCAGTCGACGACTCTAATAAAAAACAAATAGGCAGGCGGTAACTATAGCAACAAGAGCAATGTTAAATGGGAAAACAACTCTAAATAAATATAACATTAAAATTCTGACACAGTTGTTGGTTCAGGAAACCGTACAGTTTTAGCGAAACAAATAGATAGGCAAAAGCAATGTTAACTCTTTCAACACCAAGTAACTGACATGGACTGGTCCATGATATTCTTAGACCAATAAATGAATAAGAAAATTACATTCGGACCAGTTCATTTATCAAGATGGGTAATTTTGTCTAAAATTAGTAATACTACTTGCAAAAAGTGCAGATCCTGATGAGACGGCTCGTCACGAGCCGGCTCATCTGGATCTACACTTTTTGTAAGCCTATATAGAGGTCTGTGGTGTTGAAAGGGTTAAAAGTGATTATAATGACATAAAATATTAATGGAAAAATCTGTCATCTCCATTGGTTTAGAAACCATCTCAGGAGACGGCTCTAACGAAAACAAACAAGCACAAGCAATGTTAATTATACGCAAAACTACAATATTGAAAAGGTTATGGATGCTTGTGGCGGTGATGATTACAAGTGAGGAGAATAGCACTCAAAGAGATGCAAATCCCATAGATGGATCTGTAGTCCCGTGGTTAACACTTGTACTGGGAATCCAGGGATCGCAGGTTCGAACCCCCATCTGACCCTAATAAAATTAACAGTCTTTCAGATGGGACATTAAACCGAGGTCTTGTGTCGGTGCTTTACACCGTGCACGTAAAAGAACAAGAGGAGATTCTGGAATGGGTCTCTGTCTGTATCATTGCACTATCCTCCAAAATTCTAAAATGACTAATCTCTTCAGGAGGCGTCGCTCATATGGGCAACCGGTAGCGACGATAAATAAACGTAAAACACACTCAGGGATTATTCACGAGGTCTCGTGTCGTGCTTTACACCGTGCACGTAAAAGAACAAGAGGAGATTCTGGAATGGGTCTCTGTCTGTATCATTGCACTATCCTCCAAAAATCTAAAATGACTAATCTCTTCACGAGGCGTCGCTCATATGGGCAACCGGTAGCGACGATAAATAAACCGTTTAAAGAGGGCGTCGCTCATGGGAGGTGACGTTTGGGGAGGTGGGACTGTAATTAATTGTATTGCCGTAATTAATTATAATATGGTCACCTTATTTTCGCGATACGTCACGATACTTCCTGCAAAGATTGGAGAAAATCTAAGGTGTTTTGGAGATGAAGCGCGCACAAACTTTGTGTCATAAAAATGAGTAAATGGCCAAAAATCCGCCAGATAAATCATCCAACTGTAACTGGTTATAAGTTTATACAAATTTATTTTAGCTCGATTGCGAAACAAGTACTTGTAACATATATTAATCACTCTCCAGACCTCATAGAATCCATCGCCACAAGGGAGAGAGAAGAGGCAACGTGGAATTTAAATGCCTTGCCTAAGCGCACAATCATAATGGCTCCAGCGGGGCTCGAACTCCGGACCTTTCGCACATGAAGCGAATGCGCAATCAATGCGCTATCACAACTTGCACTATGATACAGATCATACAAGTTCAAACACCAGTACACAGGATTATACATGTACATTTTGTATATGATGTACAGTTAAACCTGTCTTAAACAGTCAGCCAAGGGAATTCAGAAAGTTTGTTTGGGTTTTAGGCCTGCATCAGCACCATTTTGGGCTATATTGCCGGCTGACAGTTTACCTAACAACACTTTTCCTGGGCAGGCTCCAGCGGTTAACCAACCTCCGTAAGAGACTGCCAACTTTTTCGTATAAATGAGATACGGCCTGAGCGGGGCTCGAACCCGTGACAATCAGTGATGATAGGTTACAGTGACATACAAGTCAGCGACCGTAACCACTCGACCACAGAGGCGGACTATCACAGAAAGTGGCTGCTAAACACAGGTGGCTGCTTAATAAAAAGCAAATGCATAACAAAACAACAAATTGGAAATCTGGAAACAGGCTGCTTAATACAGGTTGGCTGCTTAATGGAGGTGACCACTAACACAGGTTTCACTGTATATATAATACAGGTTGGCTGCTTAATGGAGGTGACCACTAACACAGGTTTCACTGTATATATAATACAGGTTGGCTGCTTAATGGAGGTGACCACTAACACAGGTTTCACTGTATATATAATACAGGTTGGCTGCATTATGGAGGTGACCACTAACACAGGTTTCACTGTACACTATTACGGAATAAATAAATCACCAATTTGATCAAAATACAAGTACCGGTACTTACTCGGATGTGAAGTTAAATTCTGTTATATGAGCAATAATGGGAGCATCCCCCCACGAATGTTCACAATTTAGACCCATCCTTCCGTCACGTGACACCAAGACCGTGAAAGATTTGTCGAACCATATCGATCTGCCATCTCCGACAAATAAGTGTTTGGCGCGCGGTGAAAACTCATCATTTACTTCATCGTTTAAAACAACCTGCAAGTTTGAACACAAGTTGAATACTACAATTATTCTATCTAATGTCGAACCCCTCGCGGGAATGTAGACATGTTGCGCGTCAAAAATGGCGAACAAGTTTAAAAGTACGAGTAGATAAAAGCATAATTATAAGAAAGTAATGAAAAACAAGTTGTGGTAAAAGTTTAAAAGCAGCTGCGCAGAACAACTGTTCATCGAGGCTGCAAGTTTATATTCATAACGACATAGGGTACAACACCATTGTCAGCAGATATTTAGTGAGTAAATGCATGTGAAAATATATGCAAACGACGCACAAACAGGGCATATTGGTTCATTGGAGGAAATGCAATAGCGATGTAAATATATTGTTATGCATGTCACCCTGTTTATACACAGGCATAGTTTGCAATCAAATATGTTTATATTAAAAAATATATATATATGTTTTCATAATCCAAGCCTGTATATTACATGAAACCTCGAGGGCCTTCTCCACCACAATCTAAGGGCTACATTGCATCCATTACACCACGGTTTTCTACATAAACTCACATGAAAGAGGGCCTTCTCAACCACAATCTAAGGGTTACATTGCATCCATTACACCATGGTTTTCTACATGACATAAACTCACATGAAAGAGGGCCTTCTCAACCACAATCTAAGGGCTACATTGCATCCATTACACCACGGTTTTCTACATAACGTAAACTCACATGAAAGAGGGCCTTCTCCACCACAATCTAAGGGCTACATTGCATCCTTTACACCATGGTTTTCTACAAAAACTCACATGAAAGAGGGCCTTCTCCACCACAATCTAAGGGCTATATTTCATCCATTATACCACGGTTTTCTACATGACATAAACTTACATGAAAGAGGGTCTTCTCAACCACAATCTATGGGCTACATTGCATCCATTACACCACGGTTTTCTACATAAACTCACATGAAAGAGGGCCTTCTCAACCACAATCTATGGGCTACATTGCATCCATTACACCACGGTTTTCTACATAAACTCACATGAAAGAGGGCCTTCTCCACCACAATCTAAGGGCTACATTGCATCCATTACACCACGGTTTTCTACATAAACTCACATGAAAGAGGGCCTTCTCAACCACAATCTAAGGGCTACATTGCATCCATTACACCACGGTTTTCTACATGACATAAACTCACATGAAAGAGGGCCTTCTCAACCACAATCTAAGGGCTACATTGCATCCATTACACCACGGTTTTCTACATGACATAAACTCACATGAAGGAGGGCCTTCTCAACCACAATCTAAGGGCTACATTGCATCCATTACACCACGGTTTTCTACATAAACTCACATGAAAGAGGGCCTTCTCAACCACAATCTAAGGGCTACATTGCATCCATTACACCAAGGTTTTCTACATGACATAAACTCACATGAAAGAGGGCCTTCTCCACCACAATCTAAGGGCTACATTGCATCCATTACACCACGGTTTTCTACATAAACTCACATGAAAGAGGGCCTTCTCAACCACAATCTAAGGGCTACATTGCATCCATTACACCACGGTTTTCTACATAAACTCACATGAAAGAGGGCCTTCTCAACCACAATCTAAGGGCTACATTGCATCCATTACACCACGGTTTTCTACATAAACTCACATGAAAGAGGGCCTTCTCCACCACAATATAAGGGCTACATTGCATCCATTACACCACGGTTTTCTACATAAACTCACATGAAAGAGGGCCTTCTCAACCACAATCTAAGGGCCACATTGCATCCATTACACCATGGTTTTCTACATGACATAAACTCACATGAAAGAGGGCCTTCTCAACCACACTCTAAGGGCTACATTGCATCCATTACACCACGGTTTTTACATGACATAAACTCACATGAAGGAGGGCCTTCTCAACCACAATCTATGGGCTACATTGCATCCATTACACCATGGTTTCTACATAAACTCACATGAAAGAGGGCCTTCTCAACCACAATCTAAGGGCTACATTGCATCCATTACACCACAGTTTTCTACATGACATAACTCACATGAAAGAGGGCCTTCTCCACCACAATCTAAGGGCTACATTGCCTCCATTACACCACGGTTTTCTACATAAACTCACATGAAAGAGGGCCTTCTCAACCACAATCTAAGGGTTACATTGCATCCATTACACCACGGTTTTCTACATAAACTCACATGAAAGAGGGCCTTCTCAACCACAATCTAAGGGTTACATTGCATCCATTACACCATGGTTTTCTACATAACTCACATGACAGAGGGCCTTCTCAACCACAATCTAAGGGTTACATTGCATCCATTACACCACGGTTTTCTACATAAACTCACATGAAAGAGGGCCTTCTCAACCACATTCTAAGGGCTACATTGCATCCATTACACCACGGTTTTCTACATAAACTCACATGGAAGAGGGCCTTCTCAACCACAATCTATGGGCTACATTGCATCCATTACACCACAGTTTTCTACATGACATAAACTCACATGAAAGAGGGCCTTCTCAACCACAATCTAAGGGTTACATTGCATCCATTACACCACGGTTTTCTACATAAACTCACATGAAAGAGGGCCTTCTCAACCACAATCTAAGGGCTACATTGCATCCATTACACCACGGTTTTCTACATAAACTCACATGGAAGAGGGCCTTCTCAACCACAATCTAAGGGCTACATTGCATCCATTACACCACGGTTTTCTACATAAACTCACATGAAAGAGGGCCTTCTCCACCACAATCTAAGGGCTACATTGCATCCATTACACCACGGTGTTCTACATTACGTAAACTCACATGAAAGAGGGCCTTCTCAACCACAATCTAAGGGTTACATTGCATCCATTACACCACGGTTTTCTACATAAACTCACATGAAAGAGGGCCTTCTCAACCACAATCTAAGGGTTGCATTGCATCCATTACACCACAGTTTTCTACATAAACTCACATGAAAGAGGGCCTTCTCAACCACAATCTAAGGGTTACATTGCATCCATTACACCACGGTTTTCTACATAAACTCACAGGAAAAAGGGCCTTCTCAACCACAATCTAAGGGCTACATTGCATCCATTACACCACGGTTTTCTACATAAACTCACATGAAAGAGGGCCTTCTCAACCACAATCTAAGGGTTACATTGCATCCATTACACCACGGATTTCTACATAAACTCACATGAAAGAGGGCCTTCTCAACCACAATCTAAGGGTTACATTGCATCCATTACACCACGGTTTTCTACATAAACTCACATGAAAAAGGGCCTTCTCAACCACAATCTAAGGGCTACATTGCATCCATTACACCACGGTTTTCTACATAAACTCACATGAAAGAGGGCCTTCTCAACCACAATCTAAGGGTTACATTGCATCCATTACACCACAGATTTCTACATAAACTCACATGAAAGAGGGCCTTCTCAACCACAATCTAAGGGTTACATTGCATCCATTACACCACGGTTTTCTACATAAACTCACAGGAAAGAGGGCCTTCTCAACCACAATCTAAGGGTTACATTGCATCCATTACACCACGGTTTTCTACATAAACTCACATGAAAAAGGGCCTTCTCAACCACAATCTAAGGGCTACATTGCATCCATTACACCACGGTTTTCTACATAAACTCACATGAAAGAGGGCCTTCTCAACCACAATCTAAGGGTTACATTGCATCCATTACACCACGGTTTTCTACATAAACTCACATGAAAGAGGGCCTTCTCAACCACAATCTAAGGGCTACATTGCATCCATTACACCACGGTTTTCTACATAAACTCACATGAAAGAGGGCCTTCTCAACCACAATCTAAGGGTTACATTGCATCCATTACACCACGGTTTTCTACATAAACTCACATGAAAGAGGGCCTTCTCAACCACAATCTAAGGGTACATTGCATCCATTACACCACGGTTTTCTACATAAACTCACATGAAAGAGGGCCTTCTCAACCACAATCTAAGGGTTACATTGCATCCATTACACCACGGTTTTCTACATAAACTCACATGAAAGAGGGCCTTCTCCACCACAATCTAAGGGCTACATTGCATCCATTACACCACGGTTTTCTACATAAACTCACATGAAAGAGGGCCTTCTCAACCACAATCTAAGGGCTACATTGCATCCATTACACCACGGTTTTCTACATAAACTCACATGAAAGAGGGGGGCTACATTGCATCCATTACACCACGGTTTTCTACATAAACTCACATGAAAGAGGGCCTTCTCAACCACAATCTAAGGGCTACATTGCATCCATTACACCATGGTTTTCTACATGACGTAAACTCACATGAAAGAGGGCCTTCTCAACCACAATCTATGGGCTACATTGCATCCATTACACCACGGTTTTCTACATAAACTCACATGAAAGAGGGCCTTCTCCACCACAATCTAAGGGCTACATTGCATCCATTACACCACGGTTTTCTACATAAACTCACATGAAAGAGGGCCTTCTCAACCACAATCTAAGGGCTACATTGCATCCATTACACCACGGTTTTCTACATAAACTCACATGACAGAGGGCCTTCTCAACCACAATCTAAGGGTTACATTGCATCCATTACACCACGGTTTTCTACATAAACTCACATGAAAGAGGGCCTTCTCAACCACAATCTATGGGCTACATTGCATCCATTACACAACGGTTTTCTACATAAACTCACATGAAAGAGGGCCTTCTCAACCACAATCTAAGGGCTACATTGCATCCATTACACAACGGTTTTCTACATAAACTCACATGAAAGAAGGCCTTCTCAACCACAATCTAAGGGCTACATTGCATCCTTACACCAGGTTTTCTACATAAACTCCCATGAAAGAGGGCCTTCCACCACAATCTACTGTGCTACATTGCATCCATTACACCTGGTTTTCTACATAAACCTCACATGAAAGGGCCTTCTCAACCACAATCTAAGGTTACTTGCCATCCATTACACCACGGTTTTCTACATAAACTCACATGAAAGAGGGCCTTCTCAATCACAATCTAAGGGCTACATTGCATCCATTACACCATGGTTTTCTACATGACATAAACTCACATGAAAGAGGGCCTTCTCAACCACAATCTAAGGACTACATTGCATCCATTACACCACGGTTTTCTACATGACATAAACTCACATGAAGGAGGGCCTTCTCAACCACAATCTAAGGGCTACATTGCATCCATTACACCACGGTTTTCTACATAAACTCACATGAAAGAGGGCCTTCTCACCACACAATCTAAGGGCTACATTGCATCCATTCCACCACACGGTTTTTCATTACGTAAACTCTATGAAAGAGGGCTCTCCACACCACACTCTACGGGTTACATTGCATCCATTACACCACGGTTTTCTCAATACATAAACTCATGATGAAAGAGGGCCTTCTCCACCACAATCTAAGGGCTACATTGCATCCATTACACCACGGTTTTCTACATCAACTCACATGAAAGAGGGCCTTCTCAACCACAATCTAAGGGTTACATTGCATCCATTACACCACGGTTTTCGACATAAACTCACATGAAAGAGGGCCTTCTCAACCACAATCTAAGGGTTACATTGCATCCATAACACCACGGTTTTCTACATATACTCACATGAAAGAGGGCCTTCTCAACCACAATCTATGGGCTACATTGCATCCATTACACCATGGTTTTCTATATAAACTCACATGAAAGAGGGCCTTCTCAACCACAATCTAAGGGTTACATTGCATCCATTACACCACGGTTTTCTACATAAACTCACATGAAAGAGGGCCTTCTCAACCACAATCTATGGGCTACATTGCATCCATTACACCACGGTTTTCTACATAAACTCACATGAAAGAGGGCCTTCTCAACCACAATCAAAGGGCTACATTGCATCCATTACACCACAGTTTTCTACATAAACTCACATAAAAGAGGGCCTTCTCCACCACAATCTAAGGGCTACATTGCATCCATTACACCACGGTTTTCTACATAAACTCACATGAAAGAGGGCCTTCTCAACCACAATCTAAGGGTTACATTGCATCCATTACACCACGGTTTTCTACATAAACTCACATGAAAGAGGGCCTTCTCAACCACAATCTATGGGCTACATTGCATCCATTACACCACGGTTTTCTACATAAACTCACATGAAAGAGGGCCTTCTCAACCACAATCAAAGGGCTACATTGCATCCATTACACCACAGTTTTCTACATAAACTCACATAAAAGAGGGCCTTCTCCACCACAATCTAAGGGCTACATTGCATCCATTACACCACGGTTTTCTACATAAACTCACATGAAAGAGGGCCTTCTCAACCACAATCTAAGGGCTATATTACATCCTTTACACCACGGTTTTCTACATGACATAAACTCACATGAAAGAGGGCCTTCTCCACCACAATCTAAGGGCTACATTGCATCCATTACACCACGGTTTTCTACATAAACTCACATGAAAGAGGGCCTTCTCAACCACAATCTAAGGGTTACATTGCATCCATTACACCACGGTTTTCTACATAAACTCACATGAAAGAGGGCCTTCTCAACCACAATCTAAGGGCTATATTACATCCTTTACACCACGGTTTTCTACATGACATAAACTCACATGAAAGAGGGCCTTCTCCACCACAATCTAAGGGCTACATTGCATCCATTACACCACGGTTTTCTACATAAACTCACATGACAGAGGGCCTTCTCCACCACAATCTAAGGGCTACATTGCATCCATTACACCACGGTTTTCTACACTACGTAAACTCATATGAAAGAGGGCCTTCTCCACCACAATCTATGGGTTACATTGCATCCATTACACCACGGTTTTCTAC
>CM026388.1:31731684-31844630 GCA_014843695.1 Archivesica marissinica
TCTACATAAACTCACATGAAAGAGGGCCTTCTCAACCACAATCTAAGGGCTACATTGCATCCATTACACCACGGTTTTCTACATAAACTCACATGAAAGAGGGCCTTCTCAACCACAATCTAAGGGCTACATTGCATCCATTACACCACGGTTTTCTACATAAACTCACATGAAGAGGGCCTTCTCAACCACAATCTAAGGGCTACATTGCATCCATTACACCACAGTTTTCTACAACATAAACTCACATGAAAGAGGCCTTCTCAACCACAATCTAAGGGCTACATTGCATCCATTACACCACGGTTTTCTACATAAACTCACATGAAAGAGGGCCTTCTCAACCACAATCTAAGGGCTACATTGCATCCATTACACCACGGTTTTCTACATAAACTCACATGAAAGAGGGCCTTCTCAACCACAATCAAAGGGCTACATTGCATCCATTACACCACAGTTTTCTACATAAACTCACATAAAAGAGGGCCTTCTCAACCACAATCTAAGGGCTACATTGCATCCATTACACCACGGTTTTCTACATAAACTCACATGAAAGAGGGCCTTCTCAACCACAATCTAAGGGCTACATTGCATCCATTACACCACGGTTTTCTACATAAACTCACATGACAGAGGGCCTTCTCAACCACAATCTAAGGGTTACATTGCATCCATTACACCACGGTTTTCTACATAAACTCACATGAAAGAGGGCCTTCTCAACCACAATCTAAGGGCTACATTGCATCCATTACAACACGGTTTTCTACATAAACTCACATGAAAGAGGGCCTTCTCAACCACAATCTAAGGGCTACATTGCATCCATTACACCACGGTTTTCTACATGACATAAACTCACATGAAAGAGGGCCTTCTCAACCACAATCTAAGGGCTACATTGCATCCATTACACCACGGTTTTCTACATAAACTCACATGAAAGAGGGCCTTCTCAACCACAATCTAAGGGCTACATTGCATCCATTACACCACAGTTTTTTTACATGACATAAACTCACATGAAAGAGGGCCTTCTCAACCACAATCTAAGGGCTACATTGCATCCATTACACCACGGTTTTCTACATAAACTCACATGAAAGAGGGCCTTCTCAACCACAATCTAAGGGTTACATTGCATCCATTACACCACGGTTTTCTACATAAACTCACATGAAAGAGGGCCTTCTCAACCACAATCTAAGGGTTACATTGCATCCATTACACCACGGTTTTCTACATAAACTCACATGAAAGAGGGCCTTCTCAACCACAATCTAAGGGTTACATTGCATCCATTACACCACGGTTTTCTACATAAACTCACATGAAAGAGGGCCTTCTCAACCACAATCTAAGGGTTACATTGCATCCATTACACCACGGTTTTCTACATAAACTCACATGAAAGAGGGCCTTCTCAACCACATTCTAAGGGCTACATTGCATCCATTACACCACGGTTTTCTACATAAACTCACATGGAAGAGGGCCTTCTCAACCACAATATATGGGCTACATTGCATCCATTACACCACAGTTTTCTACATGACATAAACTCACATGAAAGAGGGCCTTCTCAACCACAATCTAAGGGTTACATTGCATCCATTACATCACGGTTTTCTACATAAACTCACATGAAAGAGGGCCTTCTCCACCACAATCTAAGGGCTACATTGCCTCCATTACACCACGGTTTTCTACATAAACTCACATGAAAGAGGGCCTTCTCAACCACAATCTAAGGGTTACATTGCATCCATTACACCACGGTTTTCTACATGACATAAACTCACATGAAAGAGGGCCTTCTCCACCACAATCTAAGGGCTACATTGCATCCATTACACCACGGTTTTCTACATAAACTCACATGAAAGAGGGCCTTCTCAACCACAATCTAAGGGTTACATTGCATCCATTACACCACGGTTTTCTACATAAACTCACATGAAAGAGGGCCTTCTCAACCACAATCTATGGGCTACATTGCATCCATTACACCATGGTTTTCTACATAAACTCACATGAAAGAGGGCCTTCTCAACCACAATCTAAGGGCTACATTGCATCCATTACACCACGGTTTTCTACATAAACTCACAAGAAAGAGGGCCTTCTCAACCACAATCTAAGGGCTACATTGCATCCATTACACCACGGTTTTCTACATGACATAAACTCACATGAAAGAGGGCCTTCTCAACCACAATCTACGGGCTACATTGCATCCATTACACCACGGTTTTCTACATAAACTCACATGAAAGAGGGCCTTCTTCACCACAATCTATGGGTTACATTGCATCCATTACACCATGGTTTTCTACATAAACTCACATGAAAGAGGGCCTTCTTCACCACAATCTACGGGTTACATTGCATCCATTACACCACGGTTTTCTACATAAACTCACATGAAAGAGGGCCTTCTCAACCACAATCAGGCCCGTCGCTGGGCATACGCAAGTACGCTCGTGCGTATCATTGGTCTCAGAAAATGAATCAAATGAAAACTCCAAAAGTGCATTAAAACCCCAGGGGAGGGTAGTAGGGATACATAGGCGCCGTGATGTGTGGAGTGGTGGAATAATTGAGCCCATTACAAATATGGTGCATCTCGAAAATTAGTTTCTGCCATTTTACATGCTTGTTTAATTGATAAGGGCGATAGATCATGTATATTATACATCTAACCTTAATTTATACCTTTATACGGATTGTCGTAAGTACATTAGTCTGCAATTGTATGTTACAAAATGCATTGAAATGCAGGAAATTACTTCCTCATTTCAAAATATCTCCGGGGGGTATGCACCCGGACCCATCTAGCGTACTCGCTCGCTATGATCATTCGACAAATAAGGATATTTGGCCGTGCGTACCATCAAAATATCTCCAGCGACGGCCCTGACAATCTACGGGTTACATTGCATCCATTACACCACGGTTTTCTACATAAACTCACATGGAAGAGGGCCTTCTCCACCACAATCTACGGGTTACATTGCATCCATTACACCACGGTTTTCTACATAAACTCATATGAAAGAGGGCCTTCTCCACCACAATCTACGGGTTACATTGCATCCATTACACCACAGTTTTCTACATGACATAAACTCACATGAAAGAGGGCCTTCTCAACCACAATCTAAGGGTTACATTGCATCCATTACACCACGGTTTTCTACATAAACTCACATGAAAGAGGGCCTTCTCAACCACAATCTAAGGGTTACATTGCATCCATTACACCACGGTTTTCTACATAAACTCACATGAAAGAGGGCCTTCTCAACCACAATCTAAGGGTTACATTGCATCCATTACACCACGGTTTTCTACATAAACTCACATGAAAGAGGGCCTTCTCCACCACAATCTAAGGGCTACATTGCATCCATTACACCACGGTTTTCTACATAAACTCACATGAAAGAGGGCCTTCTCCACCACAATCTAAGGGCTACATTGCATCCATTACACCACGGTTTTCTACATTACGTAAACTCATATGAAAGAGGGCCTTCTCCACCACAATCTAAGGGTTACATTGCATCCATTACACCACGGTTTTCTACATGACATAAACTCACATGAAAGAGGGCCTTCTCCACCACAATCTAAGGGCTACATTGCATCCATTACACCACGGTTTTCTACATAAACTCACATGAAAGAGGGCCTTCTCAACCACAATCTAAGGGCTACATTGCATCCATTACACCACGGTTTTCTACATAAACTCACATGAAAGAGGGCCTTCTCAACCACAATCTAAGGGCTACATTGCATCCATTACACCACGGTTTTCTACATAAACTCACATGAAAGAGGGCCTTCTCAACCACAATCTAAGGGCTACATTGCATCCATTACACCACGGTTTTCTACATAAACTCACATGAAAGAGGGCCTTCTCAACCACAATCTAAGGGCTACATTGCATCCATTACACCACGGTTTTCTACATAAACTCACATGAAAGAGGGCCTTCTCAACCACAATCTAAGGGCTACATTGCATCCATTACACCACGGTTTTCTACATGACATAAACTCACATGAAAGAGGGCCTTCTCAACCACAATCTAAGGGCTACATTGCATCCATTACACCACGGTTTTCTACATACATAAACTCACATGAAAGAGGGCCTTCTCAACCACAATCTATGGGCTACATTGCATCCATTACACCACGGTTTTCTACATAAACTCACATGAAAGAGGGCCTTCTCAACCACAATCTAAGGGCTACATTGCATCCATTACACCATGGTTTTCTACATGACGTAAACTCACATGAAAGAGGGCCTTCTCAACCACAATCTATGGGCTACATTGCATCCATTACACCACGGTTTTCTACATAAACTCACATGAAAGAGGGCCTTCTCCACCACAATCTAAGGGCTACATTGCATCCATTACACCACGGTTTTCTACATGACATAAACTCACATGAAAGAGGGCCTTCTCAACAACTGCCAGAGATTCTGCATTCACTCCTTCCATGAAGTAACGTTTCCTGATCATAGCCCATTCTGACCTCTCTATGCCGGTCAACGCCGGCAGATTCCTCTCTGCTTCCGAATAACTCTCTGAAAGTGTACGGAAGATTGCAAGGTTTATTGTCTGTCTAATATACAAATACAGTCTGCATCCGTTATTTCGAATTCCGTCGGACCGATATGTTATGTTATATTTCGGGTTTTACGTCTGCATCAGCACCATTTCGGGCTATATCGCCGGCGGGCAGTTTACCTAACAACACCTTTCATGGGCAGGCTCCAGCGGTTAACCAGTACTTGGGTGCACCAACCTCCGTAAGAAACTGCCAACTTTTTCATATAAATAAGACACGGCCTGAGCAGGGCTTGAAACCGTGAACATCAGTGATGATAGGTTACAGTTTTATACAAGTCAGCGACCGTAACCACTCGACCACGGAGGCGGGCCTCCGTCGGACAGAACAAAATACTTCCGACATAAACGTAGTGTCACTTAACGAAATTCGATATAAACGTAGCAAGTTAGGCATTATGTAAAATGATGGTGTCTGAAACGGGACGTTTACCGACTTTGACATAACGGATGTAGGCTGTACTCAAAATAATAAAGATGAACACATGCACCAAACACTTGAATAGACTAAAGATATTTGACTGGTTTTGGTCCGTTGTTTTGTTTGGGGGGGGGTTATGGCGACTACACCTATTATTGGTGAAGGAAGACACTGTGCCCCTTCGAACAGTATGTCAGGCACAGACGGGTACCCAGGTAAAACCACCAACCTTCTGCAAACAAGCTGGATACGTTCCTCAAAAGAACGAATTTGACACCCCCCCCAGTGGGATTTGAACCTACAGTGATGAGAGGAAAGCGATTTGAAGTCAACGACAGTAACCACTTGGCCATGGGGGCCCAATGTTTCGGTCCAATATGGACTACATCAGAAAAACAAAAATAAACACCAAAGTTCATCTATAATGTTAAAAAATCCGATGTTTTATGTGTGTTACTAAAAATAGAATTGTTTATTGCTATAAATAGATTGGTTTGACACAGGGCCAAAAAATATTGATTATTTTGCATTATTATTTTAACAACTGCTAAAATTTGCAGAATTTCATCCAATTGAAATTCTTCATACTAAATAGTGTCCAAACTTGTCACATAGAATGAGGTCGGTATGCGAGGATGCATTCATAATATAAGTCGGGCGTACAAATTCAAAATGGCTAGCTACACCCGTGACATTCAAAGTAATCACATATGGAAGTCGGGATAGTGAAGTGGTAGCGTGTTCAGTTCAAGTGTTAGAGGTTCGGAGATCGCGCCCAGCTGGAGTCATTACAATTGTGCTCTTAGACAAGGCGCTTAAATTCCACATTGCCTCGTTTCTCTCTCCCTCATGGCGTTGGATTCCATCAGGAATGACTCCATGTAAATAAAATTGTTGTTAAAACTGGTTTCTAAAATCAATTTGTATCAACTGAAGTAATTACACAACAAGATTTGTAACCAGTTTAGTTAACCTGTTTATTTGAGCTCGATTGCGAAACAAGTTCCTACAATTTATATTAATCACTCTTGAGACCCCACGAAGGAGAGAGGAGGCATATGGAATTTAAATGGCTTGCTTAAGGGCACAATCCAGCGGGGCTCGAACTCCGGACCTTTCACAACTGAAGCCAATGCGCTATCATGACTTCCACTATAGAGAAAGACATACTGCTTGTGTAGATCTACTTGAAGATTTTGAAAGCATAGTTTATTTGTTTTGTCATGGAAAGTGGAATTTCAATGCCTTGCCTAAGGGCACAATCATAATGCTGACAACTGGGCGCAAACTCCGGGCCTTTTGCATCTGAAGCGACATGCGCTACGACTGCACTATCACGTCTAGCCAGTTTACCAATGTGTTTCTCAGCATCCTGCATCAACCATTGTAACTGTTTCTGTAGATTGACTGACGTGAGCAGCTTCCTATTGCTGTCGTACATGTCCAGCTTGTAAAATATACCCTTCCTGTTCACTATCACATACTGAAATATCAATTTAAATCTCAAATTTCTTTACCAATTTTCCACATAAAGACAGAGGATATTTGTGTTTATTAGTACAAGACAAGGATTTAGTTTAGTTTATACAAATTTATTTTAGGTCAATTGCGAAACAAGTTATTTCAACTTATATTAATCACTCTCGAGACCTCATTCCTGATGGAATCCATCGCCACGAGGGAGAGAGAAGAGGCAACGTGGAATTTAATCATAACGACTCCAGCGGGGCTCGAACTCCGGACCTTTTGCACCTGAATCGAACGCTCATCCACTGCGCTATCACGACTTCCACTGCGCTATTACAACTTCCACTACGCTATCAAGACTTCCACTGCACTATCACGACTTCCACTGTGCTATCACAACTTCCACTGCGCTATCACAACTTCCACTGCGCTATCATGACTTCCACTGCACTATCACGACTTCCAATGTGCTATCACAACTTTCACTACGCTATCACGACTTCAACTACGCTATCACAACTTCCAATACGCTATCCTGACTTCCACTATGCTATCACAACTTCCACTATGCTATCACGACTTCAACTACGCTATCACAACTTCCAATACGCTATCCTGACTTCCACTATGCTATCACAACTTCCACTACGCTATCACGACTTCAACTACGCTATCACAACTTCCAATACGCTATCCTGACTTCCACTATGCTATCACAACTTCCACTACGATATCACAACTTCCACTACGCTATCACGACTTCCACTAAGTTATCACGACTTCCACTACGCTATCACGACTTCCATTACGCTATCACAACTTCCACTACGCTATCACGGCTTCCACTACGCTATCACGACTTCCACTACGCTATCACAACTTTCACAACGCTATCACAACTTTCACTGCGCTATCACAACTTCCACTGCGCTATCACAACTTCCACTGCGCTATCACGACTTCCACTACACTATCACAACTTTCACTGCGCTATCACGACTTCCACTACGCTATCACGACTTCCACTACGCTATCACGACTTTCACTATGCTATCACAACTTCCACTACGCTATCACGACTTCCACTGAGCTATCACGACTTACACTGAGCTATCACGACTTCCACTACGCTATCACGACTTCCACTATGCAATCACGACTTCCACTGTGCTATCACGACTTCCACTGCGCTATCATGACTTCCACTATGCTATCACGACTTCCACTACGCTATCACAACTTCCACTGAGCTATCACGACTTACACTGAGCTATCACAACTTCCACTGCGCTATCACAACTTCCACTGCGCTATCACAACTTCCACTGCACTATCATGACTTCTACTACGCTATCACAACTTCCACTACGCTATCACGACTTCTACTATGCTATCACAACTTTCACTGCGCTATCACAACTTCCACTGCGCTATCACGACTTCCACTACACTATCACAACTTTCACTGCACTATCACAACTTCCACTACACTATCACGACTTCAACTACGCTATCACGACTTCCACTGCGCTATCACTACTTCCACTACGCTATCACGACTTCCACTATGCTATCACAACTTCCACTACGCTATCATAACTTCAACTATGCTATCAAAACTTCCACTGCGCTATCACAACTTCCACTGCACTATCACGACTTCCACTACGCTATCACAACTTCCACTACGCTATCACGGCTTCCACTACGCTATCACGACTTCTACTATGCTATCACAACTTTCACTGCGCTATCACAACTTCCACTACGCTATCACAACTTTCGCTACACTATCACAACTTTCACTGCGCTATCACAACTTCCACTGCGCTATCACGACTTCCACTACGCTATCACAACTTTCACTGCGCTATCACAACTTCCACTACGCTATCACGACTTCCACTACGCTATCACGACTTTCACTATGCTATCACGACTTCCACTACGCTATCACAACTTCCACTATGCTATCACGACTTCCACTGAGCTATCACGACTTCCACTACGCTATCACGACTTCCACTACACAATCACGACTTCCACTGTGCTATCACGACTTCCACTGCGCTATCACGACTTCCACTGCACTATCACAACTTCCACTGTGCTATCACAACTTCCACTGCGCTATCACGACTTCCACTGCGCTATCACGACTTCCACTGCGCTATCACAACTTCCACTGCGCTATCACGACTTCCACTGCGCTATCACGACTTCCACTGCGCTATCACATCTTCCACTACGCTATCACAACTTCCACTCCGCTATCACAACTTCCACTGCGCTATTACGACTTCCACTGCGCTATCACGACTTCCACTGTGCTATCACAACTTCCACTGCGCTATCACGACTTCCACTGCGCTATCACGACTTCCACTGCGCTATCACATCTTCCACTATGCTATCACAACTTCCACTCCGCTATCACAACTTCCACTGCGCTATTACGACTTCCACTGCGCTATCACGACTTCCACTACGCTATCACGACTTCCATTTAGATTGAGTGATCACTCAAATACTTCTGTGATCACTCGATGAAATAAAATCCTATCTTACACTAATAAACACAAATCTTCTTATCTTATATGATTTCCAATGATTTTGGCTAATATAATATGTTATCAATTTTAATTCATTTCAATTGTCCCTGTCGGGAGCCTCATTTCTCTACAATACACAACCACACAACCACTTATGTTAATGTGGACGTCCGTAATAAGAAATAGTTCCGGTATAATTTTGAAGTTACTTTCTGTTTACTGTCAACATTAGAAACTACAAATACATTATAATATGTTACTTTATAATTCACTGATCACGATTGCTAGAAAATAGCTAACATTCAAAAGTACATCCAACCGCGGAGGAATACGAAACTCAAGCAGTGGCAGAGAAAGTGACATATTTCACCGCTTGAAATGGGGTTATTTAATAAATTTCAAACATAATAGGGTTAAAATACACAGTATGACCATTAAATACAACATTTGAATAGAAGGAGTGCTTTATAATGGGCCAGTGTATCTTACTAGACAAAATGTTGCATGAAAATTTTAAAATAAAAATAAATCTTTAGAGAGCAGTACAGTGTAGGGCCCCCAGGGTCAGGGGACTTAGGGCGACTATTTCGCCCATGTCGCACTCTAGAATGAGCCCTTGTGTGGAATGCAATGCATTATAGATGGGTTAATATAAGACCATGTCAAGCCAGACTGGTCAGAGACAATCTCTGGCTAACTCGTAACTAACAGATGCTTTCACTGAAATGTACCTTTGATGAGTCGTAATGTACTAATTGGTCCATTTCTTCACCGGGCACCCTGGTAGTGGCGAAGGCACGGTCGTACGTGCCCATACATATTGGAATGGTGTGTCGAATCAACAACGGCTCCACCTGTTCCCGATCTATCATCTGCTTTACCAACATAAACTGATATATCACACTAGCGGCTCTGAAACACACATTAATTAAACGCTCTATTAATTTTTTGGTCCTGAAATCTGTGGGTATTTGCATGCACTTGTATATAAGATTGGTTGATAAAATGGACACAAGACCATGATTGTATACATTGCATGTTTGGCCAGTGCATGTTGAATACGTAGTCCAGTGGTTAACATGATGGACTGCGAATCCAGGGATCGAAGGTTCGATCCCCGTCTAACCTTAATAATATTAACAGTCTTTCAGGTGGGACTTTAAACCGAGGTCTTGTGTTGGTGCTTTACACAGTGCACGTAAAAGAACCAGAGGAGACTGTCTGTATCATTGCACTCTTCTTCAAAAATCTAAAATGACTAATCTATTCAGGAGGCGTCGCTCATATGGTCAACCGGTAGCGATGATAAATAAACGTAAAACACACGCAAGTTGAAGAAATGTTCAGTATAAGAGTGCTGTCTTTTCTAAAACGTAATTATGAATACTATGTTAAACACATCTTTGAAAACAATTTGTTTTTAAATTTCATTTTTTAGCACTCACTTATAATCTAGTGGTAAAAATTATGTTATATTTCGGGTTTTACGCCTGCATCAGCACCATTTTGGGCTATATCGCCGGCAGGCAATTTACTTAACAACACCTTTCCTGGGATGGCTTCAGCGGTTAACCAGTACTTGGGTGCACCAACCTCCGTAAGAAACTGCCAACTTTTTCATATAAATGAGACACGGCCTGAGCAGGGCTCGAACCCGTGACCATCAGTGATGATAGGTTACAGTGGTATAAAAGTCAGCGACCTTAACCACTCGACCACGGAGGCGGACCTAGTGGTAAATAACTCGTCTTATGGGCAAGTATGTACGGTACACATCTTCTGATTAAAAACGTTTAGCTTTAGCAAGGAAAGGTTAGGCATATGCAACATATTATTAAAAAGTTAGTCAGCATAATTCGTTGTTATTTAAAGCAGCATTACATCGTATGATATAAAAGATATTTGAAAAATTCAATTTTTACGTATGGGTAGCAATGCTGCTACACATTCTAACATTATACTTTGTATGTTTATGTTCATTTGGTAAACAGCGTTTCTTTGCGATAAAACAAACTCGAAACCGAAAGTAGGACTTTCCGAGTCGATCGGTCACGCACTTGTTTACATTCGGAATGCATCGTCCCGTCCCCATTTGTCCCACATTGTCTTTTTAATTAAATTACTTGATATGTTGATTCATACCTCTGTTAGCTAAGTCTTTTAGGGACATTTCTACATCCCCGCGAGGGGTTCGACATTAGAGGAAGATAGATAGATAGTCTTTCATGTTCAAAATATATACGTTGTTTTCTACATCCTCTGTTGTTTCACGCATGCGCGCTCTGCGTGATTATATTTCATGTGTTGATAAACAAATTCGCGTATACGACGGTTTAAATTTATTGGAATTTTATTGTTTCTGAGCGACTATTTCGATTTTTGTAAACACACACACATTAGTATTTATATTTTACCCAAAACATCCTTTATTACGAACGATGTAATGCTGCTTTAAGAAATAATATTTGTCTTTCCATTGATTATTGGCGAATAAAACATGGTTTGGAATTCTGACGCATAGGAATTAACGGCACAGGCCATAGGCCTAAATGTTTAATTACGGTGCTCAGAAAGACAAAATATTAAATACAAATATTATTTTGACTAAAACGCGCAAAAATAATTGGTGTTCTTTCTTAGAAAGCCGCATATGACATCACGAAATTCCAAATATGACGTCACACTTTGACACGCTAAGCCACGTTTTATTGCAGATTTCATAACGGTAAATTTCTTCTTTGCGTAAACAGATAAAATCCAGAGCCATGTTAGAATAAAATTCTGACCGATCATTTGAATTTCATGCCAAAATAAAAATACCGCAGGTCAGGTTATACGGGTCGGCAAACATGAAAGAGGCGTTAAGCACTCAGACATGGAGGCTCAAATAGAGTAAATGGTAATATGCACCTTGCCACCTGATTGGTCGTAGGTTGTCCGTAACTTTGGTCCATAATATAATAGTTACTGTTGACTGGTAAAGGACTTCTCCCCATCAGGTATATATATTTCTCCCTGGAATATAATACAGATGTAGACTTACATGCTACTGTATCTACATTTGTGGAAGTCGTGATAGCGCAGTGGATGAGCGTTCGCTTCAGGTGCGAAAGGCCCAAAGTTCGAGCCCAGCTGTAGCCGTTACAATTGTGCCCTTAGGCAAGGCACTTAAATTCCACATTGCCTCTTCTCTCTCCCTCGTGGCGATGGATTCCATCAGGAATGAGGTCTTGAGAGTGTTTAATATAAGTTGTAAGAACTTGTTTCGCAATCGAGCTAAAATAAATTTGTATAAACTACCTATCCTAATCAACAATAGACTTTCATTCTTTTATTACCTCCCTTTTTTCTTTTTAGGGAGAAGTGAAGCTGGTGTTCTTTTTTAGAGTACGTATAATATAAATTATGACGTCTACAAAAATGCTAGTAAATTAATTAATTGTCTTTCAGATGGGACGTCAAATCGAGGTCTTGTGTCAGTGCTGTACATCGTGCACGTAAAAGAACTAGAGGAGACTCTGGAATGGGTCTCTGTCTCGGTCTCATTGCACTATCCTCCAAACAAATCTAAAATGACTAATCTCTTCAGGAGGCGTCGCTCATATGGGCAACCGGTAGCGACGATAAACAAACGTAAAACACACACACACACAAATGCTAGTGAAATGACACCAGGTTTGAAATCGCCTGATAAACAATGTTTTATTGCAGATTCAAACATGGTAAATTCTTTTGCTAGAGTGGTCTGCTAGCGCAGGAAATTGGAATCGTTGAACATCAATGGTGACCCTGACGCATCTAAATTTAGTTCATGGATGTTCAAATTTCAATATTTTCAGAGATATGAATTTGAGTTTTTAGGCCTGTGTTGTATGTTACCTCCAAGGTGACAACCCAACTCTCGTCATATCCCCCTCACCCTCCTCTACAGTTTTTATAGTTTTTTTGTTTCCGGGGCAATCTGCAGGCCCGGGTCTTCAGTGCCTTATAGTAGCTATGTGCCTGTCTATGTGACACGTAGTGGAAGTCATGATAGCGCAGTGGATGCGCGTTCGCTTCAGGTGCGAAAGGTCCGGAATTCGAGCCCCGCTGGAGCCGTTACAATGGTGCCCTTAGGCAAGGCATTTAAATTACACGTTGCCTCTTCTCTCTCCCTCGTGGCGATGGATTCCATCAGGAATGAGGTCTCGAGAGTGATTAATATAAGTTTAAAGAACTTGTTTTCGCAATCGAGCTAAAATAAATTTGTATAAACATAGGCTCAGAGTTTTATCTGTGATGGGGAATTTTGGCTTCGGGAATGCATTTGTTAATTCCTGTGCACACTAATTGGCTCGCTTACTTACCAGAAGTCAGTCACATAATTTTGGGCCCACCAAGATTTTAGGTATAAAATTCTTTGTAATTTGGGGCCGATGGTCCGCTGAAATTCCTTCGACTCTTTCTTGAGGTCCTGGATAATCTCCGAGTTTTCTCCATAAAGCGGTTTAAGCGTCTTGATGAGGTGTTTCAATGTCTGCTTTAACGGCGGGACTGGAAGTCTGTAGAATAGTTTAAACGTACTTTAACCTCTTTGCATGCTGGGTAAAATATAGACAATAAATAGTTCAAATAATTGAAGCAGACGACAACCCAATAATGTGACAATGTAACTTACTTTGTAAGACTGTGCTGACAGCTGTACAGTGACATGTGACAATGTAACTTACTTTGTAAGACTGTGCTGACAGCCGTACAGTGATATGTGACAATGTAACTTACTTTGTAAGACTGTGCTGACAGCCGTACAGTGACATGTGATAATGTATCTTACTTTGTAAGACTGTGCTGACAGCCGTACAGTGATATGTGACAATGTAACTTACTTTGTAAGACTGTGCTGACAGCCGTACCGTGACGGGTTACAATGTATCTTACTTTGGAAGACTGTGCTGACAGCCATACAGTGACATGTGACAAT
Organism: Archivesica marissinica; assembly: GCA_014843695.1. Lineage (NCBI taxonomy): Eukaryota > Metazoa > Mollusca > Bivalvia > Venerida > Vesicomyidae > Archivesica > Archivesica marissinica. The sequence continues at coordinate 31,745,745 of CM026388.1, forward strand.
GTATCTTACTTTTGAAGACTGTGCTGACAGCCGTACCGTGATGTGTGACACTTACTTTTGAAGACTGTGCTGACAGCCGTACCGTGACGTGTGACACTTACTTTGGAAGACTCTGCTGACAGCCGTACAGTGACATGTGACACTTACTTTGGAAGACTCTGCTGACAGCCGTACAGGGACGGGTGACTTCCACTGACTAGTTTCACCAACAGACCCCACACAACAGTAGAGATCGCCTGCGTCTTCGGCTGTTCATCTACATATAGAGAGTAGCAAATGCAAGATAGTGTACGCCTAAGTGGTTAATTAAGCTGCTCAGAACAACAGACCATGTTTTATTCGACTATAAATAACGCAAGTACAAATCTTATTTCGATTCTAACATGACAATAATATCTAAAATGTGCAAAAAATAGTTGGGAGTTATTAGTGCGTAAATGACGACACAGAACTATTAAATTATTTGTAAAATGACATCAGCTTTGATGTATATACAAGATTATCTTTGACGTATTTCCGTATATACAAGATTATCTTTGACGTATACCCGTATATACAAGATTATCTTTGACGTATACCCGTATATACAAGATTATCTTCGACGTATACCCGTATATACAAGATTATCTTTGACGTATACCCGTATATACAAGATTATCTTTGACGTATACCCGTATATACAAGATTATCTTTGACGTATACCCGTATATACAAGATTATCTTTGATGTATACCCGTATATACAAGATTATCTTTGACGTATACCCGTATATACAAGATTATAATAAAGAAGTTTATAGTGACATATAGCTTACACATCCAGCCACGGTAGGACAGCAAAATACGCAGACAATATCTCCGTATATACAGAGTAATAATGAAGAACACAAATCCAGCCACACACGATGTTAACAGACTTCGTACTAGAATTGGCCAATCTAAAAATAGAAAATGATAACATTATTAACTTTACAAAGAGTGGTTTCCCTTTGGTTTGAAACATAGGCCTACTTTGTCTATTCTCCCTCATGTGAAAAATGTAGACAAGTAATGTAACCCATTCAACACCAAGTAACTGACATGGACTGGTCCATGATATTCTTAGACCAATAAATTAATAAGAAAATTACATTTGGACCAGTTCATTTATCAAAATGGGTAATTTTGTCTAAAAATAGTATGTATATAGCTTCTTCACATTAATGACTTTGACGCCTCAGTGGGAGTCAAACCTACAGCAGTGAGGGGCAAGTGATTTGAAGTCAATGATCTTAGCTACTCTGCCACTAAATAATTGATGTGTATGACTTGAGATCATAATGTTTCGGGTTTACCTTCGTCGTACGAGGACTTGACAATAATAAAATGAGGCAAACTGACGTAGTAATTGAAATACCTTTTAGTTTAAACAAATTAAATTTAACTCGATTGCAAAACAAGTTCATACAACTTATGTTAATCACTCTAGAGACCTCATTCCTGATGTAATCCTTTGTCACGAGGGACAGAGAAGAGGCAATGTGGAATTTAAATGCCTTGTCTAAGGGCACAATCGTAACGGCTCCTGCGGGGAGCGAACACCGGGCCTTTTGTACCTGAAGCGAATGTGCTACCATTGCGTTATCACGACTACAACGAGATACCTTTAGGTATATGTAGACAATCTTCCATCCAGTGTAGCCAAGACGTGAGTGGCTGAGCATACGTCGAATCAGTGACGAGCAGGACTGACAGTACGCCTACCATCACCTCCAAGTTCCACAGTTTGGTCGGCCACATTCCATTCTTCATAGAGTTTCTGAAATTATAATAAAGAATTTAAGATTAGTGAATATTTCATCACAACATGTAGCCAGGCAATGAGTCGTGGAGTATGCATCCAATCAGTGACTCTCAAGGCTGTGAGTGGCCGAGTATGCATCCAATCAGTGGCTCTCAAGGTTGATAGTGGCCGAGTATGCATCCAATCAGTGGCTCTCAAGGTTGATAGTGGCCGAGTATGCATCCAATCAGTGGCTCTCAAGGCTGTTAGTGGCTGAGTATGCATCCAATCAGTGGCTCTCAAGGTTGATAGTGGCCGAGTATGCATCCAATCAGTGGCTCTCAAGGCCTTGAGTGGTGGAGTATGCATCCAATCAGTGGCTCTCAAGGCCTTGAGTGGCCGAGTATGCATCCAATCAGTGGCTCTCAAGGCCTTGAGTGGTGGAGTATGCATCCAATCAGTGACTCTCAAGGCCTTGAGTGGTGGAGTATGCATCCAATCAGTGACTCTCAAGGCCTTGAGTGGTGGAGTATGCATCCAATCAGTGACTCTCAAGGCCTTGAGTGGGGAGTATGCATCCAATCAGTGACTCTCAAGGCCTTGAGTGGCCGAGTATGCATCCAATCAGTGGCTCTCAAGGCCTTGAGTGGTGGAGTATGCATCCAATCAGTGGCTCTCAAGGCCTTGAGTGGTGGAGTATGCATCCAATCAGTGACTCTCAAGGCCTTGAGTGGCCGAGTATGCATTCAATAAATCGCAAGCAAATACTTATTTTCGAGATTTGAGAAGCTACATTTTGAATTCTAGAATAATTCTTATAAATCATGGCAATTTAACGTTACCGGTTGCTTATACCTTTCATCGGCAGGCTCCAGCATTAAACCAGTACTTGGTGCACCAACCTCCATAAGAAACTGCCAATTTTTTCATATAAAGAGACACGGTCTGAGTGGAGCTCGAACCCGTGACCATCAGTGATGATAGGTTACAGTGCTATATAAGTAAGCAACCGTAACCACTCAACAATGGAGACGGCATACTGTCTTGTATGAAATTTCATATACATGTAAACTTAAACATATTTATTTTACAACGATTGTGAAACAAGCTTTAACAACTTATATTAATCACTCTCGTTGGCTCGGATGAAAGCGTAAATGTGGTCATTGGTGTGAGAGGAAACGAGAGTCCCCGGAGAAAACCCACCTGTCCGATCTGGCGACCACCGTACCATCTCACATACTTCCCAGTCCGAGGATCGAACCCGGGTCACATTGATGAGAAGTGATATACGGTACATGAATATCAGACACAATTAAAATGTCATAAATAACTTGATAAAACATAGCATAAGTGGCTTCAAGCATTTTCCTGCCAATACAATAAACCTACATATATAACTTGATAAAAACATAGCATAAGTGGCTTCAAGCATTGTCCTGCCAATACAATAAACCTACATATATAACTTGATAAAACATAGCATAAGTGGCTTCAAGCATTGTCCTGCCAATACAATAAACCTACATATATAACTTGATAAAACATAGCATAAGTGGCTTCAAGCATTGTCCTGCCAATACAATAAACCTACATATATAACTTGATAAAACATAGCATTAGTGGCTTCAAGCTTATTCCTGCCAATACAATAAACCTACATATATAATTTGATAAAACATAGCATAAGTGGCTTCAAGCTTATTCCTGCCAATACAATAAACCTACATCTATAACTTGATAAAACATAGCATAAGTGGCTTCAAGCTTATTCCTGCCAATACAATAAACCTACATCTATAACTTGATAAAACATAGCATAAGTGGCTTCAAGCTTATTCCTGCCAATACAATAAACCTACATCTATAACTTGATAAAACATAGCATAAGTGGCTTCAAGCATTTTCCTGCCAATACAATATACTTACACCTATCACTTTTTATTACCGTAGTTAAGATAATAATAAAGTCACTGTTTGAACAATGGGCCTTTATTGTAAGGCAACCATCAATTTTAAACAGTGTCAACTGTGACAACTCCTTTGAGACATGTTATATAGTTAATAGTATATATAGATTAATAGATAGCATCTACAGACGGATCTGTAGTCCAGTGGTAACATGCTGGACTGGTGTAATCCAGGGATCGCAGGTTTGATCCCTCGTCTGACCCTAATAAAATGAACAGATGGGACGTTAAACAGAGGTCTCGTGTCGGTGCTTTACACCGTGCACGTAAAAGAACCAGAGGAGACTCTGGAATGGGTCTCTGTCTGTATCATTGCACTATCCTCCAAAAATCTAAAATGACTAATCTCTTCAGGAGGAGTCGCTCATATGGGCAACCGGTAGTGACGATAAATAAACTTAAAACACTCTGCTCAATAAATCACAAACTGATTACCTTTTAATAATATAATGTAAAACTTTTACAATTTGGTGTAAACATATTTATTCGACATTATATATCATAATTTACAACAAATAACTATGTACACAATATATACAAGTGGATTGAAATGAAAACTAAAAGCTTATTGGATTTGTCTCCAACTTTTAAATTTAAGAAATAATAAATTTTATCTTTCAGCTATTTATTGGCAAATAAAACATGGTTTGGAGTGACACGTAGGAATTAACCACGCAGGTGGTTAATTATGGCGCTCAGAACGACAAATCCTGTTTTATTCAACTCTATGAATAACGCAAATACAAATATTATTTATATATATATATATATTATATAATTTATTCTAACATTATCAAAATACCGTAAAAGACCAAAACTAGTTGGCGTTACTTTTTAGAAAGCCGCAAAATTTAATGACGTCACAAAATTACAACAATGACGTCACATACTAAGCCACATTTCATTGCAGATTTAACAAATAAATTCCTTCTTTGTGTATACAGACAAAATGCCGAGCCATGTTAGAAGATATAAATATATTGATGAAATAAAATAATGAATATGTAACAAAAGAATTTGATATATACATCCCAACTGTTTCACATTTCATAACATTTGATGATGATGATGATGATTGATGCTGATGATGATGATGATGATGATTGATGATGATGATTGATGATGATGATTGATGATGATGATTGATGATGATTGATGATGAATGATAATGATGGTGATGATGATGATGATGATGATATGATGATATATGATGATGATGATGATGATGATGAGATGATGATGATGATGATGATGATGATGATGATGATGATGATGATGATGATGATGATGATGATGATGATGATGATGATGATGATGATGATGATGATGATGATGATTATGATGATGATGATGATGATGATGATGATGATGATGATGATGATGATGATGATGATGATGATATGATGATGATGTGATGATATGAGATGATGATGTGATGATGATGATTGATGATGATGATGATGATGATGATGATGATGATGATGATGATGATGATGATGATGGATGATGATGATGATGATGATGATGATGATGAATGTGATGATGATGATGATGATTATGATGATTGATGATGATGAATGATGAATGATGATATGATGATGATATGATGATGATATGATGATGATGATGAATGATGATTGATGATATGATGATGATGATGATGATGATGAATGATGATGATGATGATGATGATGATGAATGATGATGAATGATGATGATGACATTCCCTAATTTCTATGAGCCTTACTTGGAGTGTGGGCTTCCACAATTAATATTTATATTACACTGAATATATTTAATTTTCCACAGAATGATGTAATATTTGTCTCGAATCAAGCCCAAACTGGATTCTGCAGCTAAACCTGTATATGAGATGGTACAGTGGTCGCCAAACCGGCAGGTGGGTTTTTCTCCGGGTACTCCGGTTTCCTCCCACACCAATGACCACATATACGCTTTCATCCGAGCCAACGAGAGTGACTAATATAAGTTCTTAAAGCTTGTTTCGCAAACGTAAAATAAATAAAGTTTAAACTTTAAATCAAGCCCACAGGGATTCGGCACGTTTGGGGGGTACTAGTATATATATATTTAACAGGGATTCGGCACGTTTGGGGGGTACTAGTATATATATATTTAACAGGGATTCGGCACGTTTGGGGGGTACTAGTATATATATATTTACAGGGATTCGGCACGTTTGGGGGTACTAGTATATATATATTTAACAGGGATTCGGCATGTTTGGGGGGTACTAGTATATATATATAACAGGGATTCGGCACGTTTGGGGGTACTAGTATATATATATTAACAGGGATTCGGCACGTTTGGGGGTACTAGTATATATATTTAACAGGATTCGGCACGTTTGGGGGTACTAGTATATATATATTTAACAGGATTCGGCACGTTTGGGGGTACTAGTATATATATATTTAACAGGGATTAGGCACGTTTGGGGGTACTAGTATATATATATTTAACAGGGATTAGGCACGTTTGGGGGTACTAGTATATATATATTAACAGGGATTCGGCACGTTTGGGGGTACTAGTATATATATATTTAACAGGGATTCGGCACGTTTGGGGGGTACTAGTATATATATTTAACAGGGATTCGGCACGTTTGGGGGTACTAGTATATATATATTTAAGTATAGTACCCCCAAACGTGCCGAATCCCTGTGATCAAGCCCGCCATCAATTATTTACATAAAATACGGTTTATATCAGATATTTTATTTTGCCGGATTGCAAAGTTCATAATGTGAGTAGATGAAATACAGATGTGATGAAGCACTAAGTAGACACTCAAACATAAATAAGATACACCCCCCCTCCCGACAGTATGACACACAGACACAGATAGGCAAACAAACAATGTAGCACATGACAGAGGGAGCTTGGACCTTCTATTGTTATCCCAGACTTCGACCTAGAATTTAACCCCGTTTTCTCATCTCTGATTGGATATAGCTGAAGTGTCCCACTTCCTGAACTCTTGATGAGGGTCCAAATGTTGTCACTCAATTATACGAGGATAACCTTTGAAGTTTCGGACGTTTACATCTTTGTTTTACAGAAACACCTGTGTTAGTGATCACCATTTACAGCAAACCTGTATTAAGCAGCCAGTTTCTGGATTCTGCAGCAAACCTATAGTAAGCAGCCAGTTTCTGGATTCTGCAATAAACCTGTATTAAGCAGCCAGTTTCTGGATTCTGCAACTAAACCTGTATTAAGCAGCCAGTTTCTGGATTCTGCAGCTAAACCTGCATTAAGCAGCCAGTTTCTGGATTCTGCAGCTAAACCTGTATTAAGCAGCCAGTTTCTGGATTCTGCAGTAAACCTGTATTAAGCAGCCAGTTTCTGGATTCTGCAGCTGACTCTGTGGTGTAATGGATGTGACTCTGTGGTGAAATTGATGTGGCTCTGTGGTGTAAAGGATGTGGCTCTGTGGTGCAATGGGATGTGGCTCTGTGATGTAATGGATGTGGCTCTGTGGTGCAATGGACATGGCTCTGTGGTGTAATGGATGTGGCTCTGTGGTGCAATGGATGGGGCTCTGTGATGTAATGGGATGTGGCTCTGTGAGATATGGGACGTGGCTCTGTGATGTAATGGATGTGGCTCTGTGATGCAATTGATGGGGCTCTGTGATGCAATGGGATGTGGCTCTATGATGCAATGGGATGTGGCTCTATGGTATAATGGATGTGGCTCTGTGGTAAAATGGATGTGGCTCTGTGTGGTAATGGATGTGGCTCTGTGGTGTAATGGGATGTGGCGCTGTGATGTAATGGATGTGGCTCTGTGATGTAATGGATGAGGCTCTGTGGTGTAATGGATGTGGCTCTGTGATGTAAATGATGTGGCTCTGTGGTGTAAATGATGTGGCTCTGTGATGCAATGGGATGTGGCTCTATGATGCAATGGGATGTGGCTCTGTGGTATAATGGATGTGGCTCTGTGGTAAAATGGATGTGGCTCTGTGTGGTAATGGATGTGGCTCTGTGGTGTAATGGATGTGGCTCTGTGGTACAATGGATGTGGCTCTGTGTGGTAATGGATGTGGCTCTGTGGTGTAATGGATGTGGCTCTGTGGTGTAATGGATGTGGCTCTGTGTGGTAATGGATGTGGCTCTGTGATGTAATGGATGTGGCTCTGTGGTGTAATGGATGTGGCTCTGTGATGTAATGGATGTGGCTCTGTGGTGTAATGGATGTGGCTCTGTGATGTAATGGATGTGGCTCTGTGATGTAATGGATGTGGCTCTGTGGTGTAAAGGATGTGGCTCTGTGATGTAATGGATGTGGCTCTGTGGTGTAATGGATTTGGCTCTGTGGTGTAAAGGATGTGGCTCTGTGGTGTAATGGATATGGCTCTGTGATATAATGGATGTGGCTCTGTGGTGTAATGGATGTGGCTCTGTGGTGTAATGGATGTGGCTCTGTGGTGTAATGGATGTGGCTCTATGGTGTAATGGAATGGGACTGTGATGTAATGGGTGTGGCTCTATGATGTAATGGATGTGGCTCTGTGGTGTAATGGATGTGGCTCTGTGGTGTAATGGATGTGGCTCTGTGGTGTAATGGATGTGGCTCTGTGGTGTAATGGATGTGGCTCTGTGGTGTAATGGGCATGGCTCTGTGGTGTAATGGACATGGCTCTGTGATGTAATGGATGTGGCTATGTGTGTAATGGATGTGGCTCTGTGGTGTAATGGACATGGCTCTGTGGTGTAATGGATGTGGCTCTGTGGTGTAATGGATGTGGCTATATGATGCAATGGATGTGACTCTGTGGTGTAATGGATGTGGCCTCTGTGATGTAATGGATGTGGCTCTGTGATGTAATGGATGTGGCTCTGTGATGTAATGGATGTGGCTCTGTGATGTAATGGATGTGGCTCTGTGATGTAATGGGTGTGGCTCTGTGGTGTAATGGATGTGGCTCTGTGATGTAATGGATGTGGCTCTGTGGTCTAATGAAAATGACTCTGTGATGAAATGGATGTGGCTCTGTGATGTAATGGATGTGGCTATGTGATGTAATGGATGTGGCTCTGTGATGTAATGGATGTGGCTCCGTGGTGTAATGGATTTGGCTCTGTAGTGTAAAGGATGTGGCTCTGTAGTGTAATGGATATGGCTCTGTGATGTAATGGATGTGGCTCTGTGGTGTAATGGATGTGGCTCTGTGGTGTAATGGATGTGGCTCTATGGTGTAATGGATGGGGCTCTGTGATGTAATGGATGTGGCTCTGTGATGTAATGGATGTGGCTCTGTGGTGTAATGGATGTGGCTCTGTGGTGTAATGGATGTGGCTCTGTGGTGTAATGGATGTGGCTCTGTGGTGTAATGGACATGGCTCTGTGGTGTAATGGACATGGCTCTGTGATGTAATGGATGTGGCTCTGTGGTGTAATGGATGTGGCTCTGTGGTGTAATGGATGTGGCTCTGTGTGTAATGGATGTGGCTCTATGATGTAATGGATGTGGCTCTGTGGTGTAATGGATGTGGCTCTGTGGTGTAATGGATGTGGCTCTGTGGTGTAATGGATGTGGCTCTGTGATGTAATGGATGTGGCTCTGTGGTGTAATGGATGTGGCTCTGTGATGTAATGTATGGGGCTCTGTGATGTAATGGATGAGGCTATGTGATGCAATGAATGTGGCTCTGTGGTGTAAAGGATGTGGCTCTGTGGTGTAATGGATGTGGCCTGTGGTGTAATGGATGTGGCTCTGTGGTGTAATGGATGTGGCTCTGTGGTGTAATGTATGTGGCTCTGTGGTGTAATGTGTGCTCTGTGATGTAATGGATGAGGCTATGTGATGCAATGAATGTGGCTCTGTGGTGTAAAGGATGTTGCTCTGTGGTGTAATGGATGTGGCACTGTGGTGTAATGGATGTGGCTCTGTGGTGTAATGGATGTGGCGCTGTGGGGTAATGTATGTGGCTCTGTGGTGTAATGGATGTGGCTCTGTGATGTAATGGATGAGGCTCTGTGGTGTAAAGGATGTGGCTCTGTGGTGTAATGGATGTGGCTCTATGATGTAATGGATGGGGCTCTGTGATGTAATGGGTGTGGCTCTATGATGTAATGGATGGGGCTCTGTGATGTAATGGGTGTGGCTCTATGATGTAATGGATGTGGCTCTGTGGTGTAATGGATGTGGCTCTGTGGTGTAATGGATGTGGCTCTGTGGTGTAATGGATGTGGCTCTGTGGTGTAATGGATGTGGTGTAATGGATGTGGCTCTGTGATGTAATGGATGTGGCTCTGTGGTGTAATGGACATGGCTCTGTGATGTAATGGACATGGCTCTGTGATGTAATGGATGTGGCTCTGTGGTGTAATGGATGTGGCTCTGTGGTGTAATGGATGTGGCTCTGTGATGTAATGGATGTGGCTCTGTGATGTAATGGATAGTTCAAATAATTCAAACAACAATTCATTAATGCGTTTTTCTTATTTGTAACTGAAAGCTCGTTACCACACAATTCTAATGCAATTTCATGACATATTTTACTGTTATTTTCATGGCTAGAGTGCAAAGAGTTAATATCACATCAATAGCTTATGGCAACTCTCCAGCTATGATAGGCGGAGGAAGACCCTGGGTGTCCCTCCGAGCAGTATCTCGGTCACCCTGGTAGAACCACCGACCTACCGAATCTGTAAGCCACTAAAGCTATCCACAATTATAATAACAATACAAATTTTGAACATTACAAATTGTTTTGCGCTTTTATACCGACGCTGTTGAGTGTTCGCCTCAAGGTAATGGAGGATCAGGCAGTCGTGGGTTCGAACCCCGACTTAGGCTTTGGTACTTTAATATCATCATACCCTGATAACTAGGGACACCATCTTATCTGGAGAACTAGGGATAGCATCCTACCATCGAAAAGTATGGACAGCATCCTACCTCGAGAATTAGGGACAGCATTCTACCTCGAGAATTAGGGACAGCATTAGACTTCTGTTCATGCAATTGAGATTTGGTAATGTCTTATAATTGCATGCATAGAGTGAACACTAGCATTAACATCTCTATAATTAATACATATTATAATAAACATACGGAAAATGTAAAGAAAACTACCTTATTCTGAAGAATCGTCTAAATACATAGGCTCTAATACCCAACAAGAAATCTTCCCTAGGGTCACGTCCCTCCTGTATCCGGCCAACCCGGGGCTCCGAAACCGCACTTCTTGCTTCAGCCATAAGCAGACAAAATACTATAAGCAATTAAGCCACAAGCACCACACTAAGCGAGCGCAGTGCGTGCAGTAACAATTACAACAAATGCATCTGACAGATTGCGATAGAAGAAATATTCTTAAACGAATTTATTTACTGCCCGTAGCGTCTTTAAATTTATAAACGAATTTATGTACTGCACATAGCGCCTTTAAATAAACGAATTTATTTACTGCACGTAACGCCTCTAAATATCACTAGAGTATCGTTATTTACACGTGATTCGCGAGAGTCATGTATGCCACTGTTACACTGCGACTATATACTGTAAAATAACTGCTGCGGTACAGTTATATATAAATCTAGTGCTTGTATACATGTATAATTTATATATAGTGATGAAGATGAAACAGATATAGATTCGGTACATATATATATATATATATATATATATACGTGTACACGGAGCGTAGCTAGGCGTGACTAATATACAGACGAGAAACTGTAAAGTTTAAGTCTTAATAAAGCATTCTTCTTCTTCTTCTTCTATATATATAAGATTTCGATTTTAATCCATTTTCGTTTTTGTATACAATAGATATGTACTGTACACCATGAACGAATACATATGTTTAAACCAAAGGATGTGATTTTGCTAGAGGGGTAAAGGCCCTAAGGACACGTTTGGATCATAGAATCAGAGAATGGTGCACTCGAGGACGAGAAGATGACGCATTCTAATTTGTGTCTTGGGTGCTCAAAATTCGATATTTTCAGAGATATGAATTTGACTTTCTATGTTGAACAGTACATGTACAATCTGTAGGCCCGGACCTCCTTTATAGTAGCTATGTGCCTGGGACATCTAAAACACTGGGTGGGGTAGGATACATATTATAATATAACACAGGGCTTATATATAGGATATAAGCCAAAAACGATCCAATATATAAATCACATGGCTGCATGAAGTTTATACCATGCAGTTAACAATAAAACAGTCGTACAGTCTATAACACGTGTAGCATTGTTACAACGATACATGATTCAACTAATTTCAGTCATATTTAAAGAGCCGTCAGTGCCTACGTCTTGACTATCACGTATGTTAACTATATTATACATATATATTTCAATATAGGTCCTCTGCTGTACATTTCACGAATAAGGCATTGCATTACCTAGTCATCAAGTACAAGTACTTAACACTAGCCAGCATAATCGTTTCGCTGGCATAGTCATCTATATCATAGTGTTTACGGCCGGCCAGTAAGTCAAACACTTGAACATTTTGTTGTTGACGCATCCATTTAATAAAAACTTGGACACTTGTATGTGCAATAACATTTGTCCATAAACGTGATCTCAAGTTTTCATTTTCAACACAAAAAAGTATTTGATGCATAATAATGCTTTCGGCTAAATAATTGCATCTTGTACAACGCTCGGGCCTAAAAAACGAAAGTAGTTTACACAATAAACTAACAGCGTTAAAACAGTATTGTTTTACAGAAGGGTATTTTCTACACAAATGCCATAGTGCACACTGGCCTTTATTTGGAAACATGTTCACATATTGTTCCGGTGTTAAGATTCGACAGAGTCTTTCACAAAGTATGTTCTGTTCGTAAGACAGAACATGGCGAGCAAGAAGACGTTTCCATGAATATTTTGATGGAAAATATGCCGAATCTTGAAACGAAGTTACATAGGACAGTAAATCATATTTTTGCAGAATTTTGAAAATATCTGGCATAAAACCTAAACTCTGGCGCTCTTTGTAATTTGTGTATCTGACAAGTCTGTGAATGAATATTTTCTTCGCTAGGTAGTTACACCGCAGCCTGCAAAGTTGTCCAAAAAACTGAAGTTTTCTGTACTCTATATATGTAGTGATTGGCATAACCCCTAGCGCATTTATGGCAGTGTCATTATTTGAACATATATGTAATCTTTGGATATATTTCACACAAAATCTATGAGAACGTTCAAGAAGTAATGTGTTTGCATCCGTCATATAGTTCCATAGTTCGCATCCATATGACGCCTTAGGTTGTACTATAGTGTTATATATATTCGCAAGAGTTAATGGATTTAAGTCACCATAACTTATACCACTGTTAGTAAAACTCAGTAAAGACCCACGTAATTTTGAGCTATCATCATGGACATTCATATTAATATTTAAATACTTATCCAAGGAGATACCTAAATGTGTATACTTAGTCTCTTCTTTAATGAAATGTGTTCCAAGCTTCCAAAAACTATCTATCTATCTATCTATGTATTTCATGTTTTAATTTGTTGAGGGCCTCATTGTAGATTAACTTAATTGTTCAAATGAGCCCTCTCGTTAAATAAAGGCTTTATTATTACTATTATTTTTATTATTATTATTGCATTTGCACCATATCGAAGCTAAACATAAATACTGCTCTTTTTGACAAATTATTGGTGGTGTGTAGCCTTTGAAACCATGACTGGAACAGATCGAACATTGTTAGTATATATCGATTTGTCTCGTTTAGAGGTAATACGAATATTCATAAGGCAAAGTCTATTGTTGAAAATAAGTTACTGTTAGTCCTTCTCCGTGGTCGAGTGGTTACGATCGCCGACTTGTATACCACTGTAACCTATCATCACTGATGGTCACGGGTTCGAGCCCCGCTTCAGACCGTGTCTCTCTATATGAAAAAGTTGACAGTTTCTTACGAAGGTTGGTGCACGAAGTACTGGTTAACCGTTGGGACCTGTCCAAGAAAGGTGTTATTTGGTCAACTGTCCGTCGTTCAACGGCAACCAGTAGCGACGTTAGATGACTTAAATTTTATATATAAAAAGTAGCTGTTGATTAACGGTTTATTGCACTCAGTTTTCGGTACATATAAACAAATGTAATTTTTGTCGTTTAAGTTTACGAATTAGACAAAAATTGATTTCCCTTGGTTCATAAGCTCCGATAGGTGTCAGTATTTGAAATTTAGAAAATTTCGTGCGTGTATTTTAGCGTGTAAAGTACATTCAGCCTAGGGTTACATACCGGTAACGACGTATAGAATTTTAAGTTTCTGGCTCTAAAGTTTGTTTCATTTATAGTAAATATGGAAATTTAATTGTCCATATTCCATGATGTATAATGGCATAGTGGTCATTATTATAAGGTTTAATACATTATAGTGTTATGAAAGTCAATGTTAAGTACATGCATTGAGTTATTGAATTTTGTAAATATGAGGGTTGTCTATATTTATGATGTTTTGCATTGCATAAATGTATTGATCGATATGAAAGTTGGAAAATGAATAAACAGACGATCTGTTGGTACCCACAAGGCTTATACCAAAAAATAGTTTGGAGTTCCGAGGTTGGGAACATGTGTGTGTTGGTGGTGAATGTTGTAATAGCATCGTGTTGTAGTTTGATGCTATTGTAAGATTCACTCGCAACGTAACACATATTCTTGAGCTATCGGAGGTGTTGGGCATAAGGGAATTGTTCCTAATGCAATAATACCCGTATCAATAAAGTACACTATCTGTAATTGTATGCAAGTAACCGCTAACTGAGACGGTGTAGTCCTATTGTTCCCACTTATATAAAATTAGGTAAAAACGGATGTGGGACGGATAGACATGCAGACAGACAGAATGTGTTTAAGATCAAATACAATCAAGCGGACGGACAGACACGCAGACAGACAGCAACTATATATACTGAGTCAAAAAAGAAACGATACCTGGTGTTTATGTGTCTATAATTTCAACATTTATTAAGAAAATTCTTTGAAAATTCATAAGATGATAGTCCAACATGTTTGAAAGAGGAGCACATAAAGCATAATGAGCCTCCGAAACTGTCTGCTGCGTGATGACGTAATTCGTCGGACAGGGGTCTAATGGAGTTTTCACACAGACGTCAATACCGAGTATGGGCACCATTTGCATCTCTCACTGCAATGCACCGCCGTCGCATCGAACGGAAGAGTGTCTGAATCTCTTGCTGGTCAATATTTGTTCACTTCTGACGCAAAACATCCCTCAGTTGGTTTAACGTTACCGGCTGACGTCGTCTGACGCAGCGGTCTAACGTATCCCACAAATGTTCTATGGGTGACAAAGCAGGCCACGGCAGGGTTTCAATATTGTTCTGCTCCAATAATGTGGTGGAAATCCGAGCAGTATGACACCTGGCGTTGCCCTGTTGGAACAGTGTGACGTTTCTGTTGGCGTTAAAGAACGGCACAACAACTGGCGCAAGGATCTCATCACAGTACCGCTGGGCGTTTAGGTTCCCGTCCACCACTAACAGTTCAGTGCGACTGCCGAAGGTGATACCGCCCCACGCCATAACGCTTCCGCCCCCGAACAGATCGACCTGACTAACACATGCGTCAGCGTAACGTTCACCGCGTCTGCGATATACCCGCTCTCTGCCATCCGCTCGACGCAAACAGAACCGCGATTCATCGCTAAACATCACCGAATTCCACTGTAACCGAGCACGTTCCGTCGTCCATTCCCTACGTACGTCACGGTGACGTCGTGTCAGGATGGGTCCAACGTATGGCCGATAGGCACGAATGCCACGTTCACCGAGCCGGTTCCTGACTGTTTGTGCACTGATGCGATTGTTGGTCATCCCAGGAGTAACGGCAGCTGTGTGCATAGCAGGTAGGAACCGGTCACGTGTGTTCGATAACGTCGAAGTAGACGTGTTATCGTGATCCCCGCGTCAATCATGCCAATGGCACGCATTCTCTGATTGCGGTTTAGCCTAGGCATTTTGTTAGAGGTAACAATGGCTATGTAAGGTGTTTTTCCTCGATGATAATGCAATACCAGTACAATAAACCGGTTTTCCGATTTGTACATGTGTAGGAAGTTGTCGAGCACGTGCAAATCGGAAATTCGACGTTCCAGGATTATCGGGTGTTTATTTACCTGTGTTTATGGTTGGCTGACGTTGCAATAAGATACCCGGTACTGATACGTAATAATATATTAAACCTTTCTATGGTTTTATCCGTTTTACGTCATTTTTAGTTTGGTATCGTTTCTTTTTTGACTCAGTATATATATATACATACCATGAACCTGTAACCACCAACAAGACTTTGTCCACCGCGTTTGTTGCGGACAAACTCAATTTGAACTCGCCATAATTTAAGTTGTATGCATATGACATATATGTCTACTGGACAACAGCAAGTGGGAATAAAAGGATTAAACCACTGAGAGAGTTGTATGCGTGCGTGAAAACGGTCAGCACAAGGGAAATGGTCCGAACCAGGAAAACGGTCCACACCAGGAAAACGGTCAGCACCAGGAAAACGGTCCCCACCAGAAAAACGGTCAGCACCAGCAAATGGTCCACACCAGGAAATAGATCGCAGGTTCAATCCCTCATCTGACCCTATATATAATAATATTACGTCTTTCAGATGGTAATTTAAACAAAGATATTGTGTCGGTCCTTTACAACGTCCGTGCACGGAAAAGAACATTGTGATACACCATAGGCTGGACACTATACATACAAATTGTTCAGGCCATATCCAAACAAGATTAAAAATGACATCAGGGATCAGTTTAGAGGGCGATGTGGGTGAAATTGTCGCCCTAGGCACCCTGACGTCGCCCTCTGGGGGCCCCACTTCTCCCTAAAAAAAAAATTACTGTTAGTCCGTCTCCGTGGTCGAGTGGTTACGATCGCCGACTTGTATACCACTGTAACCCATCATCAATGATGGTCACGCGCTTTCTCACTTCTCCCAAACATTCTGACCTAGAATGAACCCTGGTATATATATATCCCTAAATGTATATCTGTACCCATTGAATATACTGTTGAGATATAGTAATTTGAATACAGTCAAACCTGTCTTAAGCAGCCAGCAAAGGGACTCACAGAAAGTGGCTGCCTAGTACAGGTGGCTGCTTAACAGAGGTAAAATATATAACAAAGTAACATATTGGGAATCTGAAAACTGGCTGCTTAATAGAGGTGACCACTAACACAGGTTTGACTGATGGATATCTGTCGAGATTTAGTAACTTATTATTGTAAATTATAAGAAAGTGGTTGGAAACTGATAGCATGAAGATAGCAATGACAAAAACAGGGGAAACCACTTAAGATGACCTGCAGTCAAACCTGCGTTAGTGGCCACCTCCATTAAGCAGCCAACCTGTATTAAGAAGCCAGTTTCCCAATATGATGTTTTATTATACAGTTGCCCTCTAGCAAGTAGCCATCTGTGCTAAGTAGCCACTTTCTATGATTTCCCTTGGCTGGCTGCTTAATACAGGTTTGACTGTAAACTATTATGGAGTATTCAGGGGCAGTAACTATCCGATGTCTCCCATTGGAATTGAATATTCATGTTTGCTTGCGGTCTGTTGACTCCATCTCCGTTCCGGATGGTACATTGTTTCGGCTCGTGCCATCGCTGAACTGCATGTTATGCTGTATGACATTTTTGCATGAAATATATTGCAGCGAGCATGGCGTGACATTACTAAAAATAAATTTACAATACTTGAACATTTCTACATAACACACCTTACTGTTTGTTTATTTTTGGGGTTCAAGGTCGCACCAACAGCTTAGGTCATAGGGCGCAATTCTCCAGCAATTATTGGCAGGAGGAAAACCCTATGTGCCCCTCCATGCACCCAGGTAGAACCACCGACCTACCGTAAGACTGTTTGATAGCTTCCTCACATGAAGTAATTCGACACCCTCATTGGGATTCTAACCTACAGCGGTGTGTGGCAAGTGATTTGAAGTCAGCGACCGTAACCACGGAGACACCTCACATACATTGTACTTGCACTGTACTCATAAGAACTTTAACTCTTTCAGCGCCGAATAAATTCAGAGCATGTGCAAACAACATTGATCCAGATCAGCCGCGGCATAATGCCACGTCTGATCAGGATCTATGTTGTTTGCTATTCGGACAGGTGCTTCAGCTCCACTGTCTGAAGAGCAATCAGCATATAGCCTGATCAGACGGCATGTTCTGTTCTGTCCGATCGGGTTCTCTACTTTTTTACAAAGTCGCTTTTATGCGACATTAGCGGTGAAACAGTTAAGCCTATGTCCCATGTATCGGTGCTATTCACTTGGCATGTACCCGGGACTGCTTCTAGAAATGGTGTGTCTTCTATACCTTGCAACATTTTGTATTGTATAGAGGAGTCGTCCCAAAGCTGTGCGGTAAATATTTATTAAAACAAATAGACACTTGGAATACATTTGTATTTTTCAGCTGGAATAAACAAATGACATATTGGTTTTTGTTTTGTTTGTTTTGGGGGTTTATGGTTACACATTTTGCAACAATCCTTAATTACTGTTTGTTTGTTTGTTTGTTTCACCAACAGCTTAGGTCATTATGGCGACTCTCCTACTATTATTGGTGGAGGAAGACCATGGATGCCCTTCCGAGCAGAATTTCAGGCACATTGGAAAAAACTTGGGTAGAACCACCAACATGAAACAATTTGACCCCAGTGGAATTCGAACCTACAGTGGTGAGGGGCAAATGATGTACAATCGACGGCATTAACCTAAATGCACATTGGACGGTAAACAAAACCAACGCAGCGTGGAGCTCAGATTATTTATTCAAGGTTCACAGTCACAACATGCAAAAATTCTACTTACTTGCCAGGTTAAGGATTATAATAAACAACCCTTGACCTTAGCTACATGACCTTGAATTAAAGAAACAATCCTTGACCTTAGCTACATGACCTTGAATTAAAGAAACAATCCTTGACCATAGCTACATGACCTTGAATTAAAGAAAGTCATAGGTCATTTGCAAGATTAAAGTCTAAGCTTAGATGCACAGTCCTTGAACTTTATCACATGACCTTGATCACTGTATTGTCTAATGTAAAGGTCATGCATTAGGGTAACGGTCACTGATAATGACTGATTAGATGCACAGTCGTTGAACTTTATCACATGACCTTATCCCGGTGGCCAGTTCATTTGTCGTCCTCCCATCAGATGAACATGTACATGATAGACCGACTGTCCACCATCGCGACCGTTGTTTATAATCAGTCTGTAACCATTGGAGAGGTCCAGCTGCTTAGCAACCTTCTTAGCAACCATCAACAGATGACCCAGCAACTGAAATAAAGTCAATATGACATGACATATAACACGGGTGATACACCTACCGCAGTTTAATGACAAAGTCACACCAACAGCTTAGGTCATATGGCGTCTCCAAGGACTATTGGTGGTGGAAGACCTCAGGTGGCCTTTTGACCAGTATTACCAGCACTGACGGGTACCTGGGTAGAACCACAGACATTCTGCTAGCCAACTGAATAGCTTCCTCAAATGAAAGAATTTGGCACCCCCAGTGGGATTCGAACATTCTGCAAGTGATTTGAAATCAACGACAGTAAGCACTCGACCACTCCCCTTGACATGGGGGGGGTGTGTGTGGTCATTATTCTATAGGAAATAGTAACTGCGGCTCCATATTCTAAAAAAGACTATTATAGAATAATGACCCCCTTGCCCCTATAAGAGTCAATGGGTCAATATTCTACAAGGCATGCCATTTCTCGAGCGATGCTCAAGCTGGCATTGACATTGCCTTCCCGGTATTGGTGTCGAAATCTCTGGCATTCATAAAGAAATTGACCATATACCTCAGCTTGTTTTGATTCTTTGCCTGATCTTCGGAGCTAATGTTGTATGGTTGTTTAACCAGGTGGAAATTCATAAAGTTCAGTAAGAGTTGTGCATTGTCTCCCCATGACCGATTGGCAGCTTAGTATTGGTGTTCATTCAACCGTGGTCTGTTCACAACAAACCATTCGATACTTATACAGGGTTCATTCTAGGTCAGAATTTTTGGGAGAAGTGAGAAAGCGCGTGATTGCTTCCTTAAATGGTGTTCTTTAATATACTTCTGCAAAATAGGGTTAAAAAAATGCACAGTACAACCATTAAATACATTTGAATAGAAGGAGTGCTTTATAATGGGTCAGTGTATCTTACTAGACAAAATTTTGTTTGAAAATCGTAAAAACCAAACAAAAAAAATTATTTTAGGGAGAAGTGGGGCCCCCAGAGGGCGAAGTCAGGGTCCCTAGGGCGACAATTTCGCCCACATCGCCCTCTAGAATGAGCCCTGCTTATACTGTGAAGTTAGTTACCTGTTCATCACACTCCTCGGCATTTTCCAACATATCGATCGGCTTCCTTGGTATGACCAACACATGTACAGGAGCCTGGGGGGTTAGATCATTGAATGCTACACACTGAAGAATAGATTAATAATGTTAATGAATGGACTTACGGTACGATTTTCCGGTTTAACTTATTATTTAAATTATTATTACTACAATTATATAGGCATACATATAAGTTCAAATTTCAAACTTGCACCGTTACCGTGTACGGCGACGTCACCTAGAAACTACAACTGTAACAGCACTTACAGTCCCTGAGGAGTCATGTTTGACATTATCAGCAAGATTGAAAATTCAATGTATGTGTCGGTCCATTTACGTCAAACCCATTTCAGGGACATGTTTTCCTGGACAGGCTTAGCCGACCTAAATGGTTAACAAGTACTAAGCAATGTGTGCAAGGTGCCTTGCTCAAAGCCACTACAGTTGTGGCTTACCGAATATCGGAAGCCGGGACCCTTATTGTTACATTAATCTTAGCCCAATTGCAAAACAAATTTTATTAATCACTCTCGAGACCTCATTTCTGATGGAATCCATCACCACAAGAGAGAGAGAAGAGGCAATGTGGAATTTAAATGCCTTGCCTAAAGGGCACAATCATAACGGCTACAGCTGGGTTTCAAACCCCGTGCATTTCGCACGTGAAGAGAAAGCGTTAGGACTGTGCTATCATGACTTCCGGCTGATCTTGGTGGAGGAATACCTGGGTGCACCTCCGCGCAGCCCCTGATCTTGGTGGAGGTATACCTGGGTGCACCTCCGTGCAGCCCCTGATCTTGGTGGAGGTATACCTGGGTGCACCTCCAGTCCTCCACGCAGCCCCTGATCTTGGTGGAGGTATACCTGGGTGCACCTCCGCGCAGCCCCTGATCTTGGTGGAGGTATACCTGGGTGCACCTCCGCGCAGCCCCTGATCTTGGTGGAGGTATACCTGGGTGCACATCCGCGCAGTATTGCACGAGCTAGCAGTATTTCAGGCACGGTGAAACCACAAATCTTTGGCAAGCCAGCTGGATAGCTTCCTCAGATGAAATGATACGACACCTTCGGTGGGAGCTTGCAATCAGCTGAAGTCGTCATAGCGCATTGGTAGCTAGCTTGCTTCAGGTGCGAAAGGTCCGGAGTTCCAGCTCTGCTGCAGCCGTTACGATGCTAAGGGCCCCTTAGGCAAGGCATTTAATTCCACGTTGCCCCTTCTAGTCTTCTCTCCCTCGTGGCAATGGATTCGATCAGGAATGAGGTCTCGAGAGTGATTAAAGTTATAAGAATTTGTTTCGCAATCGAGCTAAAATAAATTTGTATAAACTAAGTGATTTGAAGTCAATAACCGTACCCACTCTGCCACGAAGGTTCTGCAACAAAAATCACACATTTCACAAAGCTACTAGGTTCACAGTGAAGACAGGAGTTCCAGTAAATCATCGGTTTACAAACAATTCCGCTTTTCCAACTGATACATTGATATGAATAAAATATATTAAAATTATCCATCCTGTGTTCTAACATTGAACACACAATGAATAAGTTAATAAGTACGAACAAGTTTGAGTACGAATGGAATTCTTTCTCACTGGCTTGCAGTTCCCTGGCAATGTCATGTTAAAAGGTTAGTTAATATTGACTACACACCTTGTCATCTTCGTGTAAGAATGTTGTTGGTATTTCTCCACGTGCTATTTTCCCGAAAATAGTATCCTTTTCCGGCTTTGCAAGCTGAGCTTTCGCTATTTCATCCGCCATATTTGTGACTGCACTTGATTTTAGAACAAAATCTATTTAAAATAATGAAATTAGCCGAACAGGTATTGTGGTGTGAAGAATCTTCTAAATATTATAGAGCTGGCTAAAGTGACTATCTAATCCTGTTCAGTGTGGCGCTCGTGGTCCAGTGGTAGAGCGTCGGATTTGGAATCGAACGGTCCCGGGTTCGATATTCGGGATGACTAAACGTGGCGATAATGACAATAAGAGCTGCATATGGACGTAAGGAACAAACAACATACTATTGAAATAAATATTCTGTTCGTAGCCTCATCCTTCCGAAATGTCACCGTATTGTTATCATACAAGATACAAGATACAAGAAGCTTTATTTAACGTCGGATTACATTTACAAATAATATTAGCTAATAAGCTATTTTTCCGACAAACATATATTATAATCAAAACATAAGAAGAAACAGCTAAGAAATAAAAGTTGGTTTAAACATGAATACAACACAGGACATAGATAATTAAAACATTTAAAGGAGCACCTAAAAGACAAAAATAAAATTAATACATTGTGTTAATAGTTTTAACAATTTAAGGATAACATACAGCTTAAGATACAAGCAACTATATAATATAGATAAATCTTAGAATTCAAATAGAAATACACATTGATTGATACACTGTGTTGTAGTTGCTGATCTTGCCTGTGGCCTAAAAACTGCAAAGAACAAAAAATGTTAAGACACTGACAGGCAAAAAGGTACACTACTGTGAAATTAAATATGTTTTAAAAAAACAGTTATCCCCCAAATCAGATAAAAACACACAAACCCACAACAAAACAAAAACAAAAATGCAGTTAAAGCAACTATTTGTGGCATGCAAATTTATAGAACACTAAAACTAAGTTACAACAATCAAATTAGAACATCAAGCTAGCACAAATCATAAATTATAAACATAAAAACACAAATAAAACACATAGCACACATTTATAAGCACATTAAGCATGAGGACATAAGCGGACACGACTAGTTTGTATACATATTGTACATAGTTGACATCTCACTCCTTAGGCTAGCTTGGGTTCCAGTTTGTCGATTTTTTACTTTTTAACTTCTGGCGAAATGACATGATCAGAAGCTCAATACGGCCTAATGAATAGTCTCGGTGTTAAAATATATTTATTTGACTGACCAGGCAAAATATATCGACGCCTGTTCCCAGGCTATCCGTATGCGTATGTTCCACTAGGCCAAAAGTATTAAAGTAGGTGAACATATTCAATATAAAGTACTGATACATATCTAGAATTTAATCAAAGCGAATTTCCTAAATATTTATACATACAAAATTAATGTATATATACATAATTATATCTGTGATAACTATATATCCGTTGCCGCTGGCGTGAAAAGACTTATACATACTGAATGTCGCATTATTGCTGAGGGTTTTCAATATAAATGTTCTTAGAGTAACCGAGGACATGTAGTAGTTTCGAATTATCACGTGATCTCAAAATGGTGGCCGTGCTTACTTCCGTATATCGTTCCAGTTCATCAATTTTATAAATAACTTCAGAATTGGCCATCTCCTACCTATGCATGATTTCAAAGGATAGCAAATATGAAATCTCTGGAGGCTAAAGTTGTGGTACTGGGATCTCAAGGTAGTTTTTCTGGCCTGAGTTTTAGCAATTATTTGTGAACTATTATTACACAAAATATACTAGCAATTAAACTTTATTTATTTAACAACTTATATTAATCACTCTCGTTGTCGCGGATGAAAGCGTAAATGTGGTCATTCGCATGGGAGGAAACCGTAGAAAACCCACCTGTACGATTTGGCAACCACCGTAACATCTCGCATACTTCCCGATCCAAGGATCGAGCCCGGGTTGCATTGGTGAAAAACTAGCACGCTAACCACTGCGCTAATCAATTCATACGAGGAGGGGGGGCAATGAGAGGGGGGTAAACAACCCTTTGGGGGTATTTGGTAAAGAAAAAAAATCCATGCATGTCCTACACAAGTGTATGCAATGTTCAATAGTTTTGATAGTGTATTGATTGTTGAAAGTATTGTGTAAATGTAAGTCCTGTACAGTATTAAAATGGCAATCCAATCCAAATAAAAGACAGATTATGAAGGACAAGTAATCTATATTATCAAAGCACTGTTGCGTCTACCTGTCCATGGCAAGAAGGAATTGCCTAGAAATTGTTTCCATTTTCTGATATGTGCATATACATGTTCTATGATAGCCAGTGTTTATACTTTAGTGTTGCACCAATCCACAAGCTTGACGCAATTAATTTTGAGATGAATCGTAGATTGACTATTTCTAGGCGGTCATACCGTATGCATTTCCTCAATGCACTATCTGCTAGTGGTACGATTGTACACTCTTCAATGCCTCTTGCATCAGGAATGAGGTCTCGAGAGCTATTAATCTGTCGAAAAAACTTATTTCGCAATCGAGCTAAAATATATGTGTTTAAACTACATAAAGTACATACTGGGTACATGTATAGGAGGGGTCTCCGTGTCCGAGTGTCATTGACTTCAAATCACTTGATGCTCACCGCTGTAGGTTCGAATCCCACTGGGGGTGAGAAAGTTATCCAGTTGGCTTACGGTAGGTGGGTGGTTTTACCCGGGTGACTGTCCGTGCCTGAAATACTGCTCGAAGGGGCATTATAGCTGGAGAGTCACCATATAACCTAAGCTGTTGGTGTAATGTTACGGTCCAAAAATAAACAAACAAACATGCATGCATATTTGCTGTTCTTCAGGTGTGGGTAAAACGAGTGTTGTGATTAGATATGTCGGTGGAATGTTCAGCAAGGCCGTCAGTCCAACCATTGGTGCATCATTCTTCACATATAAATTGTAAGTAAAATAGGCTTAAATAGCTACATGTAGCAGTGGTCCAGTGGTTAACACACTGTACTGTGAATCCATGATCGCAGGTTCGATCCCCCGCCTCTCCATAATATTAATTAACAGTCTTTCAGATGTGGACTAAACCGAGGTCTAGTTTCGGTGTTTCACAATATGCATGTAAAAGATCCAGAGGACACTATAGATTGGGTCTCTGTCTGTATCATTGCACTATCCTCCACAATCTAAAATGAACAATCTCTTCAGGAGGCGGCGCTGATATGGGCAACCGGTAGCGACTATAAATAAATGTTAAACAAAACACACACATATTTATACCATGTTTATTACAGCACACT
The DNA here is from genome assembly GCA_014843695.1 of Archivesica marissinica. NCBI lineage: Eukaryota > Metazoa > Mollusca > Bivalvia > Venerida > Vesicomyidae > Archivesica > Archivesica marissinica. Next base: position 31,770,888 of record CM026388.1, read on the forward strand.
TTAAAATTTAAATCACAATGTAATCACGTACATTTTAATTTCGCGATGGTTACGGGTTAAGCAACTCAATACAATATCTGCATTTACTTGCAGGAATGTCGATAATTACAGGGTGAAACTACAGGTCTGGGACACTGCCGGACAGGAAAGGTTCCGCTCTATGGTTAGTAATAATTATGTGTTATTCAATTTTATATAAAGATCTATGCGCCCAGTCATGCTATATACAACTCTGTATGCGGTGGAGGAAGACCCCAGATGCATGTACGTGTATCTCATGACCCAGGGTTCATTCTAGGTCAGAATTTTTGGGAGAAGTGAGAAAGCGTACAATCGCGTCCTTAAATGGTGTTATTTAACAAAATATGGTTAAAATGCACAGTATGACCATTAAATACAACATTATAATAGAAGGAGTGCTTTATAATGGGTCAGTGTATCTTACTGGCCAAAATTTCGCTCACATCGCCCTCTAAAATGATCCCTGATGACCAGCAAGCACATGGATAGATCCACCGACATTCCACAACCCAGCTAGATAGTTTCCTGATGGAATTCATCGCCACGCGGGAGAGAGAAGAGGCAATGTGGAATTTAAATACACAATCGTAATGGCTACAGCTGGGCACGAACTCCTGGGATTTGATGTTACATAAGTGAGAGACAATTGGCTTTGATGTGACTGCCTCTGTGGTCGAGTGGTTACGTTCACTGACTTGTATACCACTGTAACCTATCATCACTGATTGACACGGGTTCGAGGGCCATATTCAGACCGTGTCTCTTTTAACTTTATATGAAAATGTTGGTACTTTCTTACGGATGTTTGTGCACCAAGTGCTTGTTAACCGCTGAGCTCAAATGGGCAACCGCTAGCGACGTTAAGTAAACTTAAATAACAAAAAATTGCTTTGATGTCATCGACTGTAGTCACAGCTGCTGTTAGTACTGATACAACTTGTTTCACAAACATACAAACCTGTGTTAGTGGTCACCTCCATTAAGCAGCCAGTTCCTGATTCTCAATATGTTGTTTTCTTATACATTACTGTGCTAAGCAGCCACTTTCTGTGATTACCTGGCATTAAGACCATTTCCATTGTCAGAAAAATAACTTATTTGGTATTGTTACTTGTAAATGTTAATTAAATAAAGTTATGTGTATATTTTCTTTGCACACCTATCTATAAGTTGTTTGAAGATCTCTGTTGTAGTAAACACTTTTGTTCATATTGGTTAGATTGTGAAACAAATTCTTAGAAACTTTGACTAATTGTTCTTGACTAATAGTTCTTGACTAATTGTTCTTGAGGCCATGAGAGGGATAGAGAGAGAGGGATATATAGAGAGGGACAGAGAGGGAGGAGAGAAGAGATAGAGGAGAGAGAGATAGAGAGAAATAGAGGATATAGGAGATAAAGAGAAGAGAGAGAGGGATAGAGAGAAAGAGAGAAATAGAGGATGGAGGAGATAGAGAGAAGAGAGAGGGATAGAGAGAATGGAGGAGATAGAGGACGGAGGAGATAGAGAGAAGAGAGAAATGGAGGAGATAGAGGATGGAGGAGATAGAGCGAAGAGAGAGAGAGGGATAGAGAGAAAGAGAGAAATGGAGGAGATATAGAGAAGAGAGAGAGTGATAGAGAGAAAGAGAGAAATAGAGGATGGAGGAGATAGAGAGAAGAGAGAGAGATAGAGAGAAGAGAGAGGGTTGCATATTATATGATATAGATATACCCTTAGAATCTAGATAAAGCTCTATAATTCAATGAAGTCTCTTTTATCATGTTGGCATTCCTAACTTTGCAGGCACCAATGTATTACAGAAAGGCTAATGCTGCCATGTTGATATACGATATTACATCTTCCGACACATTCTATGAGATTAAAGACTGGGTTAGTGGTAAGTACATGGAACTAGCATGACCCTGCATGACACATTCTATGAGATTAAAGACTGGGTTAGTGGTAAGTACATGGAAATAGCATGACCCTGCATGACACATTCTATGAGATTAAAGACTGGGTTAGTGGTAAGTACATGGAAATAGCATGACCCTGCATACAGTTTTATAATTTTACTGTTTCTGTGATATTTAATTACGGAATAAATTGCAGGTTAATAGTTTCCATCAGTGTATGAACTACATTGGGTGTGTTTAAAGTTAGCGCAGAAGTTTTCATAGGTGGTGTGAAATACATTGGGTGTGGATAAAGTTAGCGTAGAAGTTTCCATAGGGGTATGAACTACATTGGGTGGAGAGAATTACCATAAGCTCTTGTAGCTTTCAATTCAATCCACTTGTCTTGATAGTTGTATTGTATGGATGTTATATGTACAGATGTTATATGTCATGTTTATCTTGATAAATAAAATATGTTTAAACCAACTACATTGGGCATGTTTAAGGTTAGCATAAGAGTCTCATGACCTTAATTTCGGATGCGCATGACCGTAACTTCCGGATGCTCATGACCGTAACTTCCGGATGCTCATGACCGTAACTTCCGGATGCTCATGACCGTAACTTCCGGGTGCGCATGACCTTAACTTCGGGTGTGCATGACCTTAACTTTGGATGCGCATGACCTTAACTTCGGGGGCGCATGTCAGCTGCATATCATTAGTGAGGATGTTCATACGAAAATACAAACAGAGCATATACAAGTAACATGTACGTTCATCGAAAGAAATGCAATAGTGATGTAAATATTTGAATATGATGTTTATGTTATAATTCATGCTACATGTACGTGTATTATGATCATGCATGTATAGAATTATGGTGGAATAAAAGCAGAGTATTTGTATTAAGGGTTGCCACTGTCGGTGGCCAATTACGACAAAAATCAAATACTGGCGCTAAATTTTATGAAGTGGCGCAGACAAAATTTCAGACAGAGGTAACATTATTTAGTAATGTTGCAGTCCGTGTGTGCTTTTACGTTTATTTATTGTCGCTACCGGTTATCCATATGAGCGACGCCTCCTGAAGAGATTAGTCATTTTTTTGGAGGATAGTGCAGTGATACAGACAGAGACCCATTTCAGAATCTCCTCTTGTTCTTTTACGTGCACCGACACGAGACCTCGGTTTAACGTCCCATCGCAAAGACTGTTAATTCTATTAGGGTCAGACGGGGGATCGAACCTGCGATCCCTGGATTACCAGTCCAGCTAGCTTGCATGTTAACCACTGGACTACAGATCCGTGCAGTCCGTTTACTGCATCCATATAAAGCTTAATGCAGAAAGAATTCTTGTATCATTTTTCAAAAGCTAAAATTCATAAATACACAACAAGATTCCAATAGATAATCATACAATATAAATATTTTCATATTGTTATTTAATGTATTTTATCCGAAATGATTATACAGAAAATCATGCATAACGATCTGCCATAAAATATAACCAATAAGATGATATGAATATTGATATTATTTGGTTTGCTTCAAGCTCAGACCGTGTCTCATTGATATGAAAAAGTTGGCAGTTTCTTACGGAGGTTGGTGCACCCAAGTACTGGTTAACCGCTGAAGCCTGCCCAGGAAAGGTGTTGTTAGGTAAACAGTCTGCCGGCGATATAGCCCAAAATGGTGCTGATGCAGGCGTAAAACCCGAAATATAACATAACATAATTGGTTTGCTTCAAATACTGTAAAACATCAGGTGACCGATTAGGAATTTTGTTGAGTGTAGATAATAATATGCGCATATTAATGTCCTATGAAACTGATGAAAGTATAGATTGTTTGTTATTTCAGAACTGAAAAAAAATGTGGATACTCCAATAAGTAAGTTACAACTGTGTATCCTTATCTCAGTTTGCTTCATGTGCGAAAGGTTCAGAGTTCGAGCCCCGCTGCAGCCATTACGATTGTGCCCTTAGGCAAGGCATTCCACATTGCCTCTGCTCTCCTTATCTCAGTTCATCCTATAGTGCTATGTTTGCTTCTTGTGTGAAAGGCCCGGAGTTCGATCCCCCTGGAGCCATTACGATTGTGCCCTTAGGCAAGGCATTCCACGTTGCCTCCTCTCTCTCCTTATCTCAGTTCAACCTATGTGTAACATAGTGCTATGTCGGTCGATGAAGGGAAGAAAAAACGGTGCAGTTCACTTTTTAACCTCTACGGTTTAATTAATTAAATAAATGTGGAAGTCATGATAGCGTAGTGGTAGCGCATTCGCTTCATGTGCGAAAGATCTGGAGTTCGAGCCCTGTTGGAGCCGTTACAATTGTGCCCTTGGGCAAGGCATTTAAATTCCATGTTCCTTGTCTCTTGTGGCGATGGATTCCATAAGGAATGACATCTCGAGGGTGATTAATATAACCTGTAAGAACTGTGTGTCGTAATTGAGCTAAAAATAAATTTGTATAAACTAATTAAATAAATACAGTTTTCCAGGTTTGAAAACATTGTTCTATTTCGGTATGAAGCGTATTTTAACTCTCTAACTCTTTGCTATTTTAGAGACCATGAATCTTATATAGTCTCACAGATTGCACCCTGTCATCACAACCATCTGTCATCACAACCATCTGTCATCACAACCACCTGTCATCACAACCATCCATCAGCACAACCATCCATCAACACAAACATCTGTCATCACAACCACCTGTCATCACAACCACCTGTCAGCACAACCATCCGTCAGCACAACCACATGTCAGCACAACCATCTGTCAGCACAACCATCTGTCATCACAACCATCTGTCAACACAACCATCCGTCAAAACAACCATCTGTCATCACAACCATCTGTCATCACAACCATATGTCATCACAACCACCTGTCAGCACAACCACCTGTCAGCACAGCCACCTGTCATCACAACCATCTGTCAACACAACCATCTGTCATCACAACCATCTGTCAACACAACCATCCGTCAACACAACCATCCGTCAAAACAACCATCTGTCATCACAACCATCCGTCAACACAACCATCCGTCAAAACAACCATCTGTCATCACAACCATCTGTCATCACAACCATATGTCATCACAACCACCTGTCAGCACAACCACCTGTCAGCACAGCCACCTGTCATCACAACCACCTGTCAGCACAGCCACCTGTCATCACAACCATCTGTCAACACAACCATCTGTCATCACAACCACATGTCAACACAACCATCTGTCATCACAACCATCCGTCATCACAACCATCTGTCAACACAACCATCTGTCATCACAACCACATGTCAGCACAACCATCTGTCATCACAACCATCCGTCATCACAACCATATGTCAACACAACCATCTGTCATCACAACCACATGTCAGCACAACCATCTGTCATCACAACCATCTGTCATCACAACCACCTGTCAACACAACCATCTGTCATCACAATCACCTGTCAGCACAACTATCTGTCATCACAACCATATGTCATCACAGCCATCTGTCAGCACAACCATTTGTCATCACAACCATCTGTCATCACAACCATTTGTCATCACAGCCATCTGTCATCACAACCATCTGTCATCACAACCATCACAGCCATCCGTCAACACAACCATCTGTTAACACAACCATCCGTCATCACAACCATCCATCATCACAGCCATCCGTCAACACAACCATCCATCATCACAACCATCTGTCATCACAACCACCTGTCAGCACAACCATCTGTCATCACAACCATCTGTCAACACAACCATCTGTCATCACAACCATCATTCATCACAACCATCCATCATCACAACCATCTGTCATCACAACCATCTGTCATCACAACCATCAGTCATCACAACCATCCATCATCACAACCATCCATCATCACAACCATCCATCATCACAACCATCCATCATCACAACCATCTGTCAACACAACCATCTGTCATCACAACCATCTGTCAACACAGCCATCTGTCAACACAGCCATCTGTCAACACAACCATCTGTCATCACAACCATATGTCATCACAACCATCTGTCAACACAGCCATCTGTCAACACAGCCATCTGTCAACACAACCATCTGTCATCACAACCATCCGTCATCACAACCATCCATCATCACAACCAGCCGTCATCACAACCATCTGTCATCACAACCATATGTCATCACAACCATCTGTCAACACAGCCATCTGTCATCACAGCCATCTGTCAACACAGCCATCTGTCAACACAGCCATCTGTCAACACAGCCACCTGTCATCACAGCCATCTGTCATCACAGCCATCTGTCATCACAACCATCTGTCATCACAAATCATGTCTGCTCCATATCTCTTCAACCAACTCAAAGATTTTGGGGGAAAAGTAAATACTTTGTTTAATTTACAACAATTGTGAAACAAGTTTTAACTTCAACACTAATGTAGTCCTTTCGTATGGTTTGTATCTCACTGTGTTTGGTTTGTATCTCACTGTGTTTGGTTTGTATCTCACTGTGTTTGGTTTGTATCTCACTGTGTTTGGTTTGTATCTCACTGTGTTTGGTTTGTATCTCACTGTGTTTGGTGTATGGATGTTTGTGATTATGTTTTCAGTAATGTGCCTGGTTGGTATCTCACTGTGTTTGGTGTATGGATGTTTGTGATTATGTTTTCAGTAATGTGCCTGGTTGGTATCTCACTGTGTTTGGTGTATGGATGTTTGTGATTATGTTTTCAGTAATGTGCCTGGTTTGTATCTCACTGTGTTTGGTGTATGGATGTTTGTGATTATGTTTTCAGTAATGTGTCTGGTTTGTATCTCACTGTGTTTGGTGTATGGATGTTTGTGATTATGTTTTCAGTAATGTGCCTGGTTTGTATCTCGCTGTATAAATGTTTGGTATATAAATGTTTGATGTATAGCTTGTTGGTATATAGATGTTTGGGACCACCTCCATGGTTACCGGTTCACATCACTGATGGTTACCGGTTCAAACCCCGCTCACACCGTGTCTATTTATTTGAAACGTTGGCAGTTTCTTACAGAGATTGGGACACTTAGTACTGGTTAACCGCTGGAGCCTGCCTAGGAAAGGTGTTGTTAGGTAAACTGCCCACTAGTGATATAGCCCGAAATGTTACTGATTAGGCGTAAAACCCGAACACACGAATATATGTGAGGTGTATAGATGTTGGTGTTTATGTTATCAGCTACATGTATGTTTGTGTTATCAGCTACATGTCTGGTTGTGTTTTTGGTTACATGTCTGGTTGTGTTTTCAGTTACATGTCTGTTTGTGTTATCAGCTACATGTCTGGTTGTGTTATCAGCTACATGTCTGGTTGTGTTTTCGGTTACATGTCTGGTTGTGTTTTCAGCTACATGTCTGGTTGTATTATCAGCTACATGTCTGGTTGTGTTATCAGCTACATGTCTGGTTGTGTTATCAGCTACATGTCTGGTTGTGTTTTCGGTTACATGTCTGGTTGTGTTTTCAGCTACATGTCTGGTTGTGTTATCAGCTACATGTCTGGTTGTGTTATCAGCTACATGTCTGGTTGTGTTATCAGCTACATGTGTGGTTGTGTTTTCTAGTACATGTCTGGTTGTGTTTTCTAGTACATGTCTGGTTGTGTTATCAGCTACATGTCTGGTTGTGTTTTCTAGTACATGTCTGGTTGTGTTTTCTAGTACATGTCTGGTTGTGTTATCAGCTACATGTCTGGTTGTGTTATCAGCTACATGTCTGGTTGTGTTTTCGGTTACATGTCTGGTTGTGTTTTCTGGTACATGCCTGGTTGTGTTATCAGCTACATGTCTGGTTGTGTTATCAGCTACATGTCTGGTTGTGTTATCAGCTACATGTCTGGTTGTGTTATCAGTTACATGTCTGGTTGTGTTATCAGCTACATGTCTGGTTGTGTTATCAGCTACATGTCTGGTTGTGTTATCAGTTACATGTCTGGTTGTGTTATCAGCTACATGTCTGGTTGTGTTATCAGCTACATGTCTGTTTGTGTTATCAGTTACATGTCTGGTTGTGTTATCAGTTACATGTCTGGTTGTGTTATCAGCTACATGTCTGGTTGTGTTATCAGCTACATGTCTGGTTGTGTTATCAGCTACATGTCTGGTTGTGTTATCAGTTACATGTCTGGTTGTGTTATCAGCTACATGTCTGGTTGTGTTATCAGCTACATGTCTGGTTGTGTTTTCAGTAACGTGCCTGGTTGGTAACAAGTGTGATTTACAGGATGGAAGGCAGGTGAAGGAAGAGGAAGCTCAAGAGTATGCTGATGCTATGGACGCCTTGTTCTTCGAGGCATCAGCACTTAAAAATACAGGTAGGTCATTCATATCTCTAAATATCCACGTCATAACACAACAATCTGATTGGTTGAATACGAATCCGAGATTTTTGCTCATTTGAGCTAATCAAAATATGGCTTTTATGAATTGCTGGCAACGACACAATAAGTGATATGATTGGTTGAGATTTGTGCTCATCTGAACCAATCAAAATATTGCTTTTGTGAATTGCTGGCAACGACACAATAAGTGATATGATTGGTTGAGATTTGTGCTCATCTGAACCAATCAAAATATTGCTTTTGTGAATTGCTGGCCACGACACAATAAGTGATATGATTGGTTGAGATTTGTGCTCATCTGAACCAATCAAAATATTGCTTTTGTGAATTCCTGGCCACGACACAATAAGTGATATGATTGGTTGAGATTTGTGCTCATCTGAACCAATCAAAATATTGCTTTTATGAATTGCTGGTCAATGATACAATAAGTGATATGATTGGTTGAGATTTGTGCTCGTCTGAACCAATCAAAATATTGCTTTTGTGAATTGCTGGTCAATGATACAATAAGTGATATGATTGGTTGAGATTTGTGCTCATCTGAAGTTCTGAACCAATCAAAATATTGCTTTTATTAATTGCTGGCCACGACACAATAAGTGATATGATTGGTTAAATCCAAGATTTGTGCTCATCTGAACCAATCAAAATATTGCTTTTATTAATTGCTGGCCACAACACAATAAGTGATGTGATTGGTTGAATCCAAGATGCTCAGGTCAACCAATCAGAATATGGCTTCTATACATTGCAGGTATTGAGGAGGCATTTCTTGAGGTTGCGAAAAGACTGATAAAACTGTACGAAACATCTCCAACGTCCGGGTTACGCACTCAGAACCAGGATGATACTCAACAGGAAATTGATGAACGAATACACATAGACCCTCCCTCCAGACATACAGGCCCGCCCCCTACTGACCAATCACAATCCAGATGTGGATGCTCAAATTAATTGTTTGTACGTCGGTGTATGTATTATCTAGGATAAACTGTTAACATTCTCTTGTTTTACATAATACAGTTAAACCTATGTTTAAAGACAACGGGCAGGAAGAGAAATTAGGACACTCTCATACAAATACAGTGTAATTTCAGGGCTCATTCTAGAGGGCGCTTTGGGCGAAATAGCCGCCATAGGGACCTTGACTTCGCCTCCTTGGGGCCCCACTTCTCCCTAAAAAAGTTATATTATAATTTTCATACCAAATTTTGTCCAGTAAGATACACTATCCTATTTAGCATTTTGGTCATTAATGGTCATATTTTGTATTTTAACCTTATTTTGTTGATATGTGTGTTTTACGTTTATTTATCGTCGCTACCGGTTGCCCATATGAGCGACGCCTCCTGAAGAGATTAGTCATTTTAGATTTTTGGAGGATAGTGCAATGATACAGAGAGAGACCCATTCCAGAGTCTCTTCTGGTTCTTTTACATGCACGGTGTAAAGCACCGACGCAAGACCTCGGTTTAAAGTCCCATCTGAAAGACTGTTAATTTTATTAGGGTCAGACGGGGGGATCGAACCTGCGATCCCTGGATTACCAGTCCAGCGTGTTACCACTGGATTACAGATCCGTCTGTATTTTTGTGGATATTTATTAAATAACACTATTTAAGGACACAATCCCACGCTTTCTCACTTCTCCCAAAAATTCTGACCTAGCATGAGCCCTGAATTTATTTTTATCAGGAATATGTCTTTACAGTGTTTATGTTTAGGATAAACGGTTATTGTGTAGTGTTTGGAATGAGATTAGTATGGAAGTGGGGAGAGTTAGATACATGTACAGGGTTCCCGCTTTCGGGCGCCAAAGAACAAATATTGGCGCTAAATTTTGTGAATTGGCGAAAATATTTGGTGCACTTTTTTTTTTGGCACATGTTTTGTCAAATACATGGCTTCAAATATTTATTTGTGAACTATATGGCTCTTAGTTGGCTCCAAGTTTTTTAAATTGGCTCCAGTGTTTTTCAATTGGCGACAGAAGTTGCACAGACATTCAGACAGAGAGAACCCTGCATGTACATATAGGGTGCTACAGTGTATTTTATAGCTTTTACAGCATAAAGGACTAATGTTGGTTTTAATTAAAGCGACATTACATCGCAAAAAGCCAAACAAATGCATTGTTCACATATAAATACATTACTACTGTAAATTCTTCCGAATACATTCGATCACAAATATTGAATCAATAAACAGTGTGTTTGTGGTCTACAAACTTTCAAAATTGAATGTAGGATTTCATATATCGGTCATCCACGCTCCTGCATCGACATTTATTTGTCATTGAAGTCAATACTAAACGCTTGATACTATCGCTTAGAGATAATAAATTTACAAATAAATATGCATAGGTACAAATGTGATATATAACGGTAAATCTGTACCATAAATCTCGTTATTCGGGATACACAGGTTGTATTACGCATGTATGTCGACCATGTTTACATTATTTTGTTATGTCAACAAACTGCGTATACGACGCTTGTTTATTAGTTGAAATACTCAGTTTTTGAGGCAAATATTTGGAAAAGAATTATACAATATAATAGGAAATTACATTCTGTATAAATGTGCATTTTCACTGATGTAGTGTCACTTTAAAGACACACATTCAAAGAAGCCAAGATGAATGAACACTAAATCAATTGTTCTCAAATAAGTCTAGTTTTAAAACTGATCGTTATACGGGACCAAAACAACATCATTTACTACACGAATGTGTAACAACATCATTTACTACACGAATGTGTAACAACATACTTTACTACACGAATGTGTAACAACATACTTTACTACACGAATGTGTAACAACATACTTTACTACACGAATGTGTAACAACATACTTTACTACACGAATGTGTAACAACATACTTTGAGCAGATGTAGAAAAATATCAGAAATTGAGGCAAAAATCGAAAACGGTTAGAAAACCTTTCTGATTGATATATATAGCAGGGTATTTAGCCGTTAGTCTAATAAACTCACATTTGCAAACAACATAGATCTAGATCAGCCGTGACGTAGCCACATGTCTCATCAGGATCTATGTTGTTTGATATTCAGCCACGTGTTTTAGCTGCACAATCTGAATAGCAACCAGTATAGAGCATGATCAGACGGCACGCTATATGCCGTCTTATCTGGCTCTATGCTGTTTGCAAAGGTGATTGTATCTGCCGCTAGCGTGCAAAGGGTTAATATACTGTGAAACCAATGGTTGATAACGATGATGGGCATTGATTATTTGTACATCAACGTATCGATATGGTGCTGAACTCTTGCAAATGGTAGCAACGTAGTTCACGAGCATATGGTGCTGAACTCTTGCAAATGGTAGCAACGTAGTTCACGAGCATATGGTGCTGAACTCTTGCAAATGGTAGCAACATAGTTCACGAGCATATGGTGCTGAACTCTTGCAAATGGTAGCAACGTAGTTCACGAGCATATGGTGCTGAACTCTTGCAAATGGTAGCAACGTAGTTCACGAGCATATGGTGCTAAACTCTTGCAAATGGTAGCAACGTAGTTCACGAGCATATGGTGCTGAACTCTTGCAAATGGTAGCAACGTAGTTCACGAGCATATGGTGCTGAACTCTTGCAAATGGTAGCAACGTAGTTCACGAGCATAGATGCTAACTCTTGCAAATGGTAGCAACGTAGTTCACGAGCATATGGTGCTGAACTCTTGCAAATGGTAGCAACGTAGTTCACGAGCATATGGTGCTGAACTCTTGCAAATGGTAGCAACGTAGTTCACGAGCATATGGTGCTGAACTCTTGCAAATGGTAGCAATGTAGTTCACGAGCATATGGTGCTGAACTCTTGCAAATGGTAGCAACGTAGTTCACGAGCATAGGATGCTGAACTCTTGCAAATGGTAGCAACGTAGTTCACGAGCATATGGTGCTGAACTCTTGCAAATGGTAGCAACGTAGTTCACGAGCATATGGTGCTGAACTCTTGCAAATGGTAGCAACGTAGTTCACGAGCATATGGTGCTGAACTCTTGCAAATGGTAGCAATGTAGTTCACGAGCATATGGTGCTGAACTCTTGCAAATGGTAGCAATGTAGTTCACGAGTATATGGTGCTGAACTCTTGCAAATGGTAGCAACATAGTTCACGAGCATAGGATGCTGAACTCTTGCAAATGGTAGCAACGTAGTTCATGAGCATATGGTGCTGAACTCTTGCAAATGGTAGTAACGTAGTTCACGAGCATATGATGCTGAACTCTTGCAAATGGTAGCAAAGTAGTTCACGAGCATATGGTGCTGAACTCTTGCAGTGGGTGAAAATGTTGCTGTTTTCTAGACCTTTGGATGGAAGAAGTTTAAATATTTGATTGCATTTTGTATTCATACATTACATTACAATTATACATACCGTACAACAATTAGAAATTATATTAGTATTCATTATTATTGCTGTATACGATTTAATCTTGAAAAAGAAGCAAATGGTTTGGGCTACAAGTTATGGCCTTACGGATGTCTGGGTACAATTGGACGATTAGAAAGTTGAAATCTTGCAAATGGGGTTAACAACTAGCTCATGACGAGAAGTTATAGGGACAAGAAGTTCATGAACTTATGTTAGCAATGTTGCGAACAGCATCTGGGCAGCAACATTTTTAAAGCCCCATTACCGGTATGCGTTTACTGATAATATGCTACACACCGAGATATTATAAAGGATTGATTGGATATTGTTACTACATGTAGTGTCTTATATTTTCATTTTTCAATAATAAATTATTACGTTAAATTTATTATAATGAACCTGCTTTTGTGAAATTACCATTTGTAAATTACCTCCCTTTACAGGGATCATCACAGAGGGCGATGTGAGCGAAATAGTCGCCCTAGGGAGTCTGACTTCGCCCTTTGGGGACCCCATTTCACCCTAAAAAAAATATTAATTTTTATACAAAAGTTTGTCCAGTAAGATACACTGGCCCATTATAAAGCACTCCTAAAATGCTGTATTTAATGTGCCTTTTAACCATATTTTGTTGAAATCTACACCATTTAATGAACCCTGCTTTGTGTATTTTTTTAACGAAATCACCAATAACTCTATAAATGGTGGTTTATTAAAGTTAGCATCAGGATAAATTTGCATATTAATTATAGTATTAGTTTTCCAACTAAAACTCATATAGAGATTAACCCTTTCAACACCACAGACCTCTAAATAAGCTTACAAAAAGTGTAGATCCAGATGAGCCGGCTTTAATAATATAAACACCGTTTTGCCCGTGTATTTTTTATATCAGCAATTAACCCTTTCAACACCACAGACCTCTAAATAAGCTTACAAAAGGTGTAGATCCTCTGCACATGTTGCCAGTAATTTTACTATTGTTAGACCAAATTACCCATTTTGATAAATGAACTGGTCCAAATGTAATTTTCTTATTAATTTATTGGTCTAAATATATGATGGACCAGTCCATATCAGTTACTTGGGTGTTGAATGGTATATATGTATTCAAATTTTACACTTTTCTTATACTGCTACATTATAAAACTGATATTTTTATACAAATTTTTATTTTTGAATAAAACAATCAAGAGATAGCACATTTTTTGTTCATATTTTAAGCAAATTTATCTCAGCTTGCATTATCATCAGCTAGAGAAATTTAGGGAGGGGAAAACTTTAATAGATGTACGGTATGTGTGTGTTTTACGTTTATTTATCGTCGCTACTGATTGCCCATATGAGCAACGCCTCCTGAAGAGATTAGTCATTTTAGAATTTTGGAGGATAGTGTAAAGCACCGACACAGACCTCGGTTTAACGTCCCAAATGAAAGACTGTTAATATTATTAGGGTCAAGGGGGGGGAGGGGGATCGAACATGTGATCCCTGGATTCCCAGTCCAACGTGTTAACCACTGGACTACAGATCCGTCTGTTGCCTGTTGCATTACTGCTGCTTAGCTACTCTTATATAAATATTATCCACCTAATATTATAAAACACTATAATATTGCATTCATTCGCGGAAATATAATTTAACCCTTTCAACACCACAGACCTCTAAATAGGCTTACAAAAAGTGTAGATCCAGATGAGCCGGCTCGTGACGAGCCGTCTCATCAGGATCTGCACTTTTTGCCAGTGATATGACTATTTTTAGACATAATTACCCATTTTGATAAATGAACTTGTCCAAATGTGATTTTCTGATTCATTTATTGGTTTATGAATATCATGGACCAGTCCATGCGAGTTACTTGGTGTTGAATGGGTTAACCATACACTGAAACACATATATATCCAGCGTTCCCTCTGTCTGATGGTTTGTCTGTCTCCATATCACCGCTAGTGTACAAAGAGTTAAATGAGCGGTCATTTGTTATTGAATTTATTCAACGAGTCTTCTAAAAAGGTCAGCCTCCATGGTCGAGTGGTTACGGTCGCCAACTTGTAACCTATCATTACTGATGGTCACGGATTCGAGGCCCACTCAGGCGGTGTCTCATTTATATGAAAAAGTTGGCAGTTTCTTACATAGGTTTGTGCACCAAGTACTGGTTAACCGCTGGAGCCTGCCCAGGAAAGGTGTTGTTAAGTAAACTGCCCGCCGGCGATATAGCCCGAAATGGTGCTGATGCAGGCGTAAAACCCAAAATATAACAACATAACCACTGGAGCCTGCCCAGGAAAAGGTGCTGTTAGGTGAACTACCTGCCGACAATACACCTAAAAAAAATATATATATTTTTTGGTTTTTACGATTTTCAAACAAAATTGTGTCTAGTAAGATACACTGGCCCATTATAAAGCACTCCTTCTATTCAAATGTTGTAATTAATGGTTGTACTGTGCATTTTAACCCTATTTTGCAGAAGTATATTAAAGAACACCATTTAAGGAAGCGATCACGCGCTTTCTCACTTCTCCCAAAAATTCTGACCTAGAATGAACCCTGAATACAGCCCAAAATGGTGCTGATGCAGGCGTAAAACCCTAAAATCTAGCCTCTGTAGCAGGCTGTTGAAGAATTCAGCGATAGAGCGATAGTGTTAATAGCCCGTCGTGCAGGATTTATAGTGTTTATAGCTCGATGAGAATCTTCAGTGACACCAGAATTGCGCCGGCCATGTTGCTTATATTGTTTACAGAGCGTTTACATTTGCACTAGTGTATTACGCAAAAATATGCAATGGCGATATTACCCATCTGCAGTGCAAATTATGTTATAACTTATATATATATAAACATAGTGCCTTTAACCATTGCAAACATCTAGTCTCATACACATGTATCCAAAACGAGTGTGTGGATTCTTTATTCTAGTGTAAAAAAAGCATTTATTTTTTCAATAAAATTACATGGGAGATTGATGTTAATGATAGACATCTCTAATTTTCTGTTACCTCCCTTGACAGATAAAGTCTGATTTATTCCAAAACATGAATAGGTCCTTTTAGTTAGAATCCTTTGTTTTTACTGTTGTTCCCTAACCAGATGTTGCGGTATGGTAAATGTGATTACAGTCCAAAGCAGCCAACCTGTATTAAGCAGCCAATTTCCAGATTCCCAATTGGTTGTTTTATTATATATTTGACCTCTATTAAGCAGCCACCTGTGCTAAGCAGCCATTTTCTCTGACTCCCTTGGCTGGCTGCTTAAGAAAGGTTTGACTGTATATCCAACTCGTGTTAATTAACTGAAAACATTCTTTTAGAAATAAGTACCCATTACATATACTGTATGAGATTTGTCGAGATATAGTAATTTAAAACTCATAAGAAGCGATAGTGGAATAAAATTGCTAGCATGTTGTGCAAAGGAAACAACGATAAAAACAGAGGAAAACACTTAATAGGACCTATATACTTTTAGAGAGTATTCAGGGGCAGTAACTGACCGATGTCTCTCATTGTATTGGACAATGGCCTAGTGTTGCTTGTATCATACAATGGCCCCACCCCGTGTTAGTTGTATCATACAATGGCCCTGTGTTAGTTGTATCATACAATGGCCCCATGTTAGTTGTATCATACAATGGCCCTTTGTTAGTTGTATCATACAATGGTCTTGTGTTAGTTATATCATACAATGGTCTTGTGTTAGTTGTATCATACAATGGCCTCGTGTTAGTTGTATCATACAATGGCCTCGTGTTAGTTGTATCATACAATGGCCTTGCGTTAGTTGTATCATACAATGGCCTCGTGTTAGTTGTATCATACAATGGCCCTTTGTTAGTTGTATCATACAATGGTCTTGTGTTAGTTATATCATACAATGGCCTCGTGTTAGTTGTATCATACAATGGCCTCGTGTTAGTTGTATCATACAATGGCCTTGTGTTAGTTGTATCATACAATGGCCTCGTGTTAGTTGTATCATACAATGGCCCTTTGTTAGTTGTATCATACAATGGCCTTGTGTTAGTTGTATCATACAATGGCCCCGTGTTAGTTGTATCATACAATGGCCTCATGTTAGTTGTATCATACAATGGCATCATGTTAGTTGTATCATACAATGGCCTCATGTTAGTTGTATCATACAATGGTCTTGTGTTAGTCTATCATACAATGACCTCGTGTTAGTTGTATCATACAATGGCCTTTGTTAGTTGTATCATACAATGGCCTCATGTTAGTTGTATCATACAATGGCCTCATGTTAGTTGTATCATACAATGGCCCCGTGTTAGTTTTATCATACAATGGCCCCGTGTTAGTTGTATCATACAATGGCCCCGTGTTAGTTGTATCATACAATGGCCTTGTTAGTTGTATCATACAATGGCCTCGTGTTAGTTGTATCATACAATGGCCTCGTGTTAGTTGTATCATACAATGGCCTCATGTTAGTTATATCATACAATGGTCTTGTGTTAGTTGTATCATACAATGGCCTCGTGTTAGTTGTATCATACAATGGCCTCGTGTTAGTTGTATCATACAATGGTCTCATGTTAGTTGTATCATACAATGGCCTTGTGTTAGTTGTATCATACAATGGCCCCGTGTTAGTTGTATCATACAATGGCCCCGTGTTAGTTATATCATACAATGGTCTTGTGTTAGTTGTATCATACAATGGCCTTGTGTTAGTTATATCATACAATGGCCTCGTGTTAGTTGTATCATACAATGGCCTCATGTTAGTTGTATCATACAATGGCCCCGTGTTAGTTGTATCATACAATGGCCCCGTGTTAGTTGTATCATACAATGGTCTTGTGTTAGTTGTATCATACAATGGCCTCGTGTTAGTTGTATCATACAATGGCCTTGCGTTAGTTGTATCATACAATGGCCTTGCGTTAGTTGTATCATACAATGGCCTTGTGTTAGTTGTATCATACAATGGCCTTGTGTTAGTCTATCATACAATGGCCTCATGTTAGTTGTATCATACAATGACCTCGTGTTAGTTGTATCATACAATGGCCTTGTGTTAGTCTATCATACAATGGCCTCGTGTTAGTTGTATCATACAATGGCCTTGTGTTAGTTGTATCATACAATGGCCTTGCGTTAGTCTATCATACAATGACCTCGTGTTAGTTGTATCATACAATGGCCTTTGTTAGTTGTATCATACAATGGCCTTGTGTTAGTTGTATCATACAATGGCCCCGTGTTAGTTGTATCATACAATGGCCTCGTGTTAGTTGTAACATACAATGGCCAAGTGTTAGTTGTATCATACAATGGCCTTGTGTTAGTTGTATCATACAATGGCCTCGTGTTAGTTGTATCATACAATGGCCCCGTGTTAGTTATATCATACAATGGTCTTGTGTTAGTTGTATCATACAATGGCCTTGTGTTAGTTATATCATACAATGGCCTCGTGTTAGTTGTATCATACAATGGCCTCATGTTAGTTGTATCATATAATGGCCCCGTGTTAGTTGTATCATACAATGGCCCCGTGTTAGTTGTATCATACAATGGTCTTGTGTTAGTTGTATCATACAATGGCCTCGTGTTAGTTGTATCATACAATGGCCTTGCGTTAGTTGTATCATACAATGGCCTTGCGTTAGTTGTATCATACAATGGCCTTGTGTTAGTTGTATCATACAATGGCCTTGTGTTAGTCTATCATACAATGGCCTCATGTTAGTTGTATCATACAATGACCTCGTGTTAGTTGTATCATACAATGGCCTTGTGTTAGTCTATCATACAATGGCCTCGTGTTAGTTGTATCATACAATGGCCTTGTGTTAGTTGTATCATACAATGGCCTTGCGTTAGTCTATCATACAATGACCTCGTGTTAGTTGTATCATACAATGGCCTTTGTTAGTTGTATCATACAATGGCCTTGTGTTAGTTGTATCATACAATGGCCCCGTGTTAGTTGTATCATACAATGGCCTCGTGTTAGTTGTAACATACAATGGCCAAGTGTTAGTTGTATCATACAATGGCCTTGTGTTAGTTGTATCATACAATGGCCTCGTGTTAGTTGTATCATACAATGGCCTTTGTTAGTTGTATCATACAATGGCCTCGTGTTAGTTGTATCATACAATGGCCTCGTGTTAGTTGTATCATACAATGGCCTCATGTTAGTTGTATCATACAATGGCCTCATGTTAGTTGTATCATACAATGGCCCCGTGTTAGTTGTATCATACAATGGTCTTGTGTTAGTTGTATCATTGTTATTGAAAAGCAGATACTGTTTTGCCAGATCATTAATGCATCATTGATATAAGGGATGATTCACGACTGCCAATTATATCCATATGAATGGTGACATGCACCAATATCCATATGAATGGTGACATGCACCAATTATATCCATATGAACGGTGACATGCACCAATTATATCCATATGAACGGTGACGTGCACCAATTATATCCATATGAACGGTGACATGCACCAATTATATCCATATGAACGGTGATGTGCACCAATTATATCCATATGAACGGTGACATGCACCAATTATATCCATATGAACGGTGATGTGCACCAATTATATCCATATGAACGGTGACATGCACCAATTATATCCATATGAACGGTGACATGCACCAATTATATCCATATGAATGGTGACATGCACCAATTATATCCATATGAAAATCCACAGGTACTGGGACACGTCGGTCTTCACGAAAACTTTGCCAGACAAATGATTAAAATTTCAATATATTTTCTCTCACCGAAGTATTTTTGACTCGGACGTGTCGGGCAGTCCTATGCAAAAATAAATAAACACTTGATGCGGATATACATTGTAGCGGAACACACATTTCCTATCAATGATGCAGCTAATGATCAATTTTTATACAAGCTTCAGCATTCCTCGTTCTTTATAGAACTCATAAGCTTTAAAGCCAATAAAATTAACGTATTTGACTAGTTTTTGTCGTTATTCAAGCACTTCATACATTTATATTTCGGGTTTTACGCCTGCATCAGCACCATTTCGGGCTATATAGCCGGCGGGCAGTTTACCTAACAACACCTTTCCTGGGCAGTTATGTTATATTTCGGGTTTTACGCCTGCATCAGCACCATTTCGGGCTATATCGCCGTCGGGCAGTTTACCTAACAACACCTTTCCTGGGCAGTTATGTTATATTTCGGGTTTTACGCCTGCATCAGCACCATTTCGGGCTATATCGCCGGTGGGCAGTTTACCTAACAACACCTTTCCTGGGCAGTTATGTTATATTTTGGGTTTTACGCATGCATCGGTACCATTTCGGGCTATATCGCCTGCGGGCAGTTTACCTAACAACACCTTTCCTGGGCAGTTATGTTATATTTTGGGTTTTACGCATGCATCGGTACCATTTCGGGCTATATCGCCGGCGGGCAGCTTACCTAACAACACCTTTCCTGGGCAGTTATGTTATATTTCGGGTTTTACGCCTGCATCAGCACCATTTCGGGCTATATCGCTGGTGGGCAGTTTACTTAACAACACCTTTCCTGGGCAGGCTCCAACGGTTAACCAGTACTTTGGTGCACCAACCTCCGTAAGAAACTGCCAACTTTTTCATATAAATGAGACATGGCTCGAACCCGTGACCATCAGTGATGATAGGTTACAGTGGTATACATGTCAGTGACCGTAACTACTCGACCACACTTCATACATAGTTGTCAAAGACATCAACTTCGATGATGTGCTGACCAGGATCAACCTTCAAGTCAAAGAAACAAGGTGATACCGATAAACAAGACTAAGATATTGTGACGGCGTCTCTCAACCAAACTTCTCCAATATCAAGCTTCTGATTGGTTCAGCAAAGTGTACATCACGATTTATACGCTCGGTACGACTATGTGAAAGAATGCAAGATAAATAATGATTTGTATAGGTGACGAAGCTTCAAGAAGCGAAAACAGTTGCAACAATACCACATCGTTTTCAGCGTAACCCAATATGTTATTACCAAACAGGGCGATTATTTGTAGAGGACAAGGCTTTCATCAAAATGTTACTTTGCAGTAAATTGAACAAGTGGGTCAAAACTTTTAGTTGTGTACAAGAATTTTCTTTTGACCTAATAATTATTTTTTTGGACAAATTATCAACAAAAAAACCCAACTTAGTTACCAAATTTCAATAAAATTGTGTCGAAATTATATATAAATTTGTTACGGATTTTCTTTAACTTTGGACCATCGAGGGGTCGTCGACTTTATTACCAAATCATTTAATGGGTCGATTATTTGTAGAGACCAAGGCTTTCATCAAAATGTTCTTTTGCAGGTTTTAAATTGAACAAGTGGGTAGGAAAGAGGTAACCATATAAGCAAGTTGCTTTCTCCTCAATCCTACATATATTTTCTTATTGTGATCATTATACTATTCATTGAAATAAAATATTGTTTAAATTAACAAGTGGGTAAAAGTTAGTTGTGTACAATGAATTTTCATTCTTTTGACATAGCATCCATACTTGCGTATAAGACAAGTTTCTTACCACCAGATTATGGCCTCAAAGTGGCTTCCCGTCTTATAGAGGGAGTATTACTGTACATACTTGTGTATAAGACGAGTTTTTTACAACCAGATTATGGTCTCAAAGTGGCTTCCCGTCTTATAGAGGGAGTATTACTGTACATACTTGTGTATAAGACAAGTTTTTTACAACCAGATTATGGCCTCAAAGTGGCTTCCTGTCTTATAGAGGGAGTATCACTGTACATACTCGCCTATAAGACGAGTTTTTTACCACCAGATTATGGTCTCAAAGTGGCATCCCGTCTTAGAGGGAGTATTACTGTACATACTCGCCTATAAGACGAGTTTCTTACCACCAGATTATGGTCTCAAAGTGGCTTCCAGTCTTATAGAGTATCACTGTACATACTCGCCTATAAGACGAGTTTCTTACCACCAGATTATGGCCTCAAAGTGGCTTCCCGTCTTAGAGACGGAGTATTATGTGCTAAAATTACATGGAGGCCGAATAAACAATCTCAGGGATCAGTTTAGAGGGCGATGTGGGCGAAATTGTCGCCCTAGGGACCCTGACTTCGCCCTCTGGGGGCCCCACTTCTCCCTAAAAATATTTTTGGGTTTTTACGATTTTCAAACAAAATGTTGTCTAAGATACACTGGTCCATTATAAAGCACTCCTATTCAAATGTTGTATTTAATGGTTGTACTGTGCATTTTAACCCTATTTTGCAGAAGTATATTAAAGAACACCATTTAAGGAAGCGATCACGCGCTTTCTCACTTCTCCCAAAAATTCTGACCTAGAATGAACCCAGCTGAATCTGTACAATTGTACCTAGACAGGATGTCTGGGATGGCACAATCCGTCCGCTCATTAGTTTATACAAATGTCTTTTAGCTTGATTGCAAAACAAGTTTGTACATTAGTTTAACCATTGGCCTGCCGAATAAATTGGACGGAATGTGCAAACAACATAGATCCAGATCAGCCGTCAGTATCTACGGTATGTCGTTTGCTATTCAGACAAGTGTTTTAGCTGCACTATCCCCATAGCAAACAGTCTGATCAGACGGTACTTTCTTTGCCGTCTGATCTGGGTCTATGCAGTTTGCAAGAGTGAGAATAGTCGTGATTGGCAGGTTATGGGTTAATGATTTTAATAGCTCTGGATGGAATCCATCGTCACCAATGGAGAAAAGAGTGGAATCAAGTTCCTTTTGATTAGGAAGCAAACATCAGGTCAGTACACCACCAAAGCTCGTTATATTTCGGGTTTTACGCCTGCATCAGCACCATTTTGGGCTATATCGCCGGCGGGCAGTTTACCTAACAACACCTTTCCTGGGCAGGCTCCAGCGGTTAACCAGTACTTGGGTGCACCAACCTCCGTAAGAAACTGCCAACTTTTTCATATAAATGAGACACAGTCTGAGCGGGGCTCGAACCCGTGACCATCAGTGATGATAGGTTACAGTGGTATACAAGTCAGCGACCTCGACCACAGAGGCGGACCCAAAGCTTGTATGTTAAGCCCAATATTTCACAGGCAACTAATCTGATGCATTGGATGGCAAACGCCTTTCTCTTGTAACAGAGCTCATTCTAGAGGGCGGCTTGAGAGAAACTGACTTCGCCTCTAGTGGGGCTCCACTTCTCCCTAAAAAATGCTAGTTTAAATTTTTCATACAAAATTTTGTTCAGCAACATATACCGATACTGGCCCCATTATAAAGCACTCCCATTCAGATGTTGTATTGATGACATTTATTTAAATAACACAATTTTTAAGGATGCAATCGCGCGCTTTCTAACTTCTCCAAATATTTCTCACCTAGAGTGTTTCATTGTTCCGGGTTTTAAGTAAAACCAGCATCACCGTTTTGGCTATATCACATTTATTGGTTTTTTATTAAGTTTATTTAATGTTGCCAACGGTTGCCCATTTTGAGCGACGAGCAGTTTTCCTAGCAACACAGGCTCCAGCGGTTAATCAGTACTTGGTCAATGCAGTTACACCCATACATTACAGTAACAGAGAACAACACCAACTTTAATGTAGATGACTGATTTTAATGGCCAGTTAAATAATGACATAAAAATATAATACAGACATAGAATCAGTCTGTCATAGTCACAGTGTAACAGTCTATCACCATGACAAAACGACACAGTCTATCAAAATGAAACTGTAGCACAGTCTATCACAATATAACCATTGGCAATCAATCTTCTACACGTTGTTATTCTTTCTCTTTTCAGTTTTTAGTGTTGCTTTCGTCGGAAGGAACAACCTGAAAAAACAAAAACATAAATCTATCATGAACCCTTCCATACAAATGTAGCTAGTGCATCGGCATGCATATGGCTGCTATTCACCAGTCGACTCCACCATCAAGGTTTGCGCATTGGGTGTGAGTTTTACGTTTATTTATCGTCGCTACCGGTTGCCCATATGAGCGACGCCTCCTGAAGAGATTAGTCATTTTAGAAAGATAGTTTGCAATGATACAGACAGAGACCCATTCCAGAGTCTCCTCTGGTTCTTTTATGTGCACAGTGTAAAGCACCGACACAAGACCTCGGTTTAACGTCCCATCTGAAAGACTGGCGAAAAAATCTGTTATTATATAGTCCAATTAACAATTACTGTACAGACTCGCCTATAAGACAAGTTTTTTAAAATTATTTCAAATTGTTTTGTTTCAAATGTGTTAATTGGTATCCATAATAAACGAAATGACACGGAACATTTCTTCAACAAGCACTGGCCAAACATGCAATTTATACTTGTGTCTGGTGCCCATTTTATCAAACCGTTGTATATGCAAGTGCATGCCAAAACCCACAGATTTCAGGACCAAAGTAAAGTCTTATAGGGCGTATGTACTACGTATTAACCAGTACTAAGCAATTGTGCGTGAGGCGTCTTGCTCAAGGACACTACATACGTTCCGCAATCTCTGCTCAATGACACTACATACGTTCCGTGATCTCTGCTCAAGGACACTACATACGTTCCGCAATCTCTGCTCAAGGACACTACATACGTTCCGTGATCTCTGCTCAAGGACACTACATACGTTCCGTGATCTCTGCTCAAGGACACTACATACGTTCCGTGATCTCTGCTCAAGGACACTACATACGTTCCGACCTGCCAAGACACTACATACGTTCCGTGATCTCTGCTCAAGGACACTACATACGTTCCGCAATCTCTGCTCAAGGACACTACATACGTTCCGTGATCTCTGCTCAAGGACACTACATACGTTCCATGATCTCTGCTCAAGGACACTACATACGTTCCGTGATCTCTGCTCAAGGACACTACATACGTTCCGTGATCTCTGCTCAAGGACACTACATACGTTCCGTGATCTCTGCTCAAGGACACTACATACGTTCCACGATCTCTGCTCAAGGACACTACATACGTTCCGTGATCTCTGCTCAGACACTACATACGTTCCACGATCTCTGCTCAAGGACACTACATACGTTCCACCCCAAAGGACACTACATACGTTCCGATCTCTGCTCAAGGACACTACATACGTTCCACGATCTCTGCTCAAGGACACTACATACGTTCCGTGATCTCTGCTCAAGGACACTACATACGTTCCATGATCTCTGCTCAAGGACACTACATACGTTCCGCGATCTCTGCTCAAGGACACTACATACGTTCCGCGATCTCTGCTCAAGGACACTACATACGTTCCATGATCTCTGCTCAAGGACACTACATACGTTCCGCGATCTCTGCTCAAGGACACTACATACGTTCCGTGATCTCTGCTCAAGGACACTACATACGTTCCGTGATCTCTGCTCAAGGACACTACATACGTTCCGCGATCTCTGCTCAAGGACACTACATACGTTCCGTGATCTCTGCTCAAGGACACTACATACGTTCCATGACTGAGTATCAAACTCGGGACCCATCAATTCCAAATCTGACTGGATAACTGATACCAAGGAAGCACAAAACAATGGACTCGAGTATTTGGTGGTTAACACAAGCAGACACACACAAATGGGTTCTAGATATGATTAAAGTACATCAAACAATTTAAGATTTTGGCAACAGCCAATTTATATTTAGTCAAATCAAGAGCTACTGAAAACATACATGTATAGGCTGTACAGGAACTACATGGCTGGATACTAGCTAGAAGAGCAACAAATATCAGCTCTAGCAAGGATCTGCTGAAACTGGCTATGTATTGAAGAAAATTAGGACTCTTCTAGGGTTAATGTTGCCGACTTTATTACCCTCAAGATAGGGGTTGCAGGGGCAAGACCACAGGAAAAATTATGCTTTCCAGATGGTCTCTGGTGCATTTTGGGTATTAATCGACTGTTATAAATACATGTTCCATCACACAATGTTATGAAATGTACATGTAAGAACTGAAAATAAGGGACTATTTCCAACCCCTCCACAGGTCATCCATGTGAGTTAATTAAGGGACTATTTCCAACCCCCTCCACAGGTCATCCATGCGAGTTAATTAAGGGACTATTTCCGACCCCTCCACAGGTCATCCATGCGAGTTAATTAAGGGACTATATCCACCCCCCCCCCACAGGTCATCCATGCGAGTTAATTAAGGGACTATTTCCAACCCCTCCACAGGTCATCCATGCGAGTTAATTAAGGGACTATATCCAACCCCCCCCCCAACAGGTCATCCATGTGAGTTAATTATGGGACTATTTCCAACCCCTCCACAGGTCATCCATGTGAGTTAATTATGGGACTATATCCAACCACTCCACAGGTCATCCATGTGAGTTAATTATGGGACTATTTCCGACCCCTCCACAGGTCATCCATGTGAGTTAATTATGGGACTATTTCCGACCCCTCCACAGGTCATCCATGTGAGTTAATTATGGGACTATTTCCAACCCCCCCCCTCCCACAGGTCATCCATGTGAGTTAATTAATGGACTATTTCCGACCCACTTCACAGGTCATCCATGCGACTTCCAATTGAAATATAACAAATCAAACCACAGCTAAAACGATAATGTAGATCGCAAAATTATCAGATAGATCTAGAAGACAATAACATAAAAACCGATCTGTTTTTATATTAAACATGTCATAGATCTGGTAAATATTTCTTTTATTTGTTTGAAATAAGGGCAGGGTGCTCAGGATTACGGACAGGGTGTGACACCCTTCTAAAATTGCCTAGGTGGAGCACTGCATAATATACGTACAAAATGTAGTTAATTTCCAAAGACATTTTCAAAATATTGGCCGAGAAATACATTTTTAGCAATTCAAGAGCTATGACTTGGGAAGAACAATGGTGCAGTCTACAAAACTGGGTTACCACTGTCGGTCGCCAATTGTGACAAAAAACAAATACTGGCGTTATAATTAAGAAATAATAAATATCAACCGTGGTATATCGCAGAATTCGGCCCGAGTGATATATTTCTACGCATAAGAACGACAAACGAGGGTTATTCTGCGATATACCACGGTTGATACTTATTATTTCGATTCTAACACGTTTTACTTCTAATAATTTTAAAGGAGTATTTTCTTCAAACGCCGCTGCATTTGGCTTTCGAAATTTCCTCCCGCGTAAAGGGGTGATGACGTTATTTTTTATAGAAAATATCAATCTAGTGCATAAATGAACAAAAGTTGTAACTGATCACTAATTTTATTTATGTTGTCAAATAAAAGTGTACAGAATAGTAACTGAAATGTTACTTAACAGAAAAACAAGATGGACAAGAGATTATCTAATTCTAAAAATAGCTCACTTCCGTGAATTCCAACAGTATTTTTTACACACATCGCGTGACTTTCATTCATAAAACTTTACACGCATTGTATAAATGACGTAGCCAAAACACGGTGCGCGTGCAGCATAGTTCAAGGTAGGTAGGTAGGTAGGTATATTGCAGAATAACCCGAGATTGGTTTTACTCTAGACGTATGTATGTTATTAGCTGGGTCGCGTTAGAATTGGTAAATAGGTGAACAAATTTGGCACAACTTTTTTTCCCCCACATGTTTTGTCAAATACATGGCTTCAAATATTTATCTGTGAACTATAGGACTCTTAGTTGGCTCCAGTTTTTTCAATTGGCGACAGAATAATATCCAGACAGATGGAACCCTGTACAACCGTCTCCATGAATACCATAAACCCATAATGCGTTAGCCCCGACGATCTAGATTCAAAGACTTCATAGAGTCTGCAAGTACGCTCAACTGCCACATGATAATAATCCAATATCAATGCTCGAGATAAGACATGTATTTACGCATAAATAATCCAATATCAATGCTCGAGATAAGACATGTATTTACGCATAAATAATCCAATATCAATGCTCGAGATAAGACATGTATTTACGCATAAATAATCCAATATCAATGCTCGAGATAAGACATGTATTTACGCATAAATAATCCAATATCAATGCTCGAGATAAGACATGTATTTACGCATAAATAATCCAATATCAATGCTCGAGATAAGACATGTATTTACGCATAAATAATCCAATATCAATGCTCGAGATAAGACATGTATTTACGCATAAATAATCCAATATCAATGCTCGAGATAAGACATGTATTTACGCATAAATAATCCAATATCAATGCTCGAGATAAGACATGTATTTACGCATAAATAATCCAATATCAATGCTCGAGATAAGACATGTATTTACGCATAAATAATCCAATATCAATGCTCGAGATAAGACATGTATTTACGCATACATAAATAATCCAATATCAATGCTCGAGATAAGACATGTATTTACGCATAAATAATCCAATATCAATGCTCGAGATAAGACATGTATTTACGCATAAATAATCCAATATCAATGCTCGAGATAAGACATGTATTTACGCATAAATAATCCAATATCAATGCTCGAGATAAGACATGTATTTACGCATAAATAATCCAATATCAATGCTCGAGATAAGACATGTATTTACGCATAAATAATCCAATATCAATGCTCGAGATAAGACATGTATTTACGATAATAATCCAATATCAATGCTCGAGATAAGACATGTATTTATGATAATAATCCAATATCAATGCTCGAGATAAGACATGTATTTATGATAATAATCCAATATCAATGCTCGAGATAAGACATGTATTTATGATAATAATCCAATATCAATGCTCGAGATAAGACATGTATTTATGATAATAATCCAATATCAATGCTCGAGATAAGACATGTATTTATGATAATAATCCAATATCAATGCTCGAGATAAGACAGTATTTATGATAATAAGACAATATCAATGCTCGAGATAAGACAATATCAATGCTCAGATAAGACAATATCAATGCTCGAGATAAGACAATATCAATGCTCGAGATAAGACAATATCAATGCTCGAGATAAGACAATATCAATGCTCGAGATAAGACAATATCAATGCTCGAGATAAGACAATATCAATGCTCGAGATAAGACAATATCAATGCTCGAGATAAGACAATATCAATGCTCGAGATAAGACAATATCAATGCTCGAGATAAGACAATATCAATGCTCGAGATAAGACAATATCAATGCTCGAGATAAGACAATATCAATGCTCGAGATAAGACAATATCAATGCTCGAGATAAGACAATATCAATGCTCGAGATAAGACATGTATTTACGCATAAATATTCATTGAAGAAACATTAATTTACGTTTTATTTCTAGGCGTTAAGTCTATGCCAAAACAATAAATGTTTTAGTAAACTAATACATCCCAACGTAATACAGTAACACATACCACACAACATATAATTTTTTTATATATAAATAACAGAGTGCCAGAGGGCGGGGAGAACTATATAACTAGAACTCGCCCGCCCTTCTTCACCAACTCTTTGATCCAGCTGTGAATCACTGTAAGTTAGCACCATTTCCCCTCCAGCACCTACACCCGGCCTAGTTTATGACCCACCATGCCATTTTTCCTACTCGACCATATAAATGTGAGTATACTAACCTTCTGTCAGTCTAGCCTTGCCTCCAGTAGGCTGACACAGTACTGTACTGCAACCAACACATAAAACCACGGTCTGGGCATGACTGAAAACTGTGGTTATCTTGTAACAACCTAAAACACAAACAAAAATGGTTTACACCTTTTTGGTTTAAAGTCGCACCAATAGCGTAATTCATATGACTATTCTCAAGCTACTACTATTGGTGGAGGTGGACCATGGGTTCCCCTCAGAGCAGTATTGCAGGTACAGGGTAGAACCACCAACCTTCCACAAGCCTGCTGGATAGCTTACTCACATGAGAGAATTTGACACCCCCAGTGGGATTCGAACGTACATCAGGAAGGGGCAAGTGATTTGAAGTCAACAGCCGAAAGTAACAACTCGGCCATGGATGCCCCCTATATAACACAAAATAACATACAAATTTAATTGCAAGAACACTGTACAGTACAAGTGCGGTGAATGTTTAGAATATTTAATTTAATTCATGAATTCTCCAACCCACAGAGATTTAAACAATTCTGAGTTCTAAGTTTAACACAAGAAAATAGACGACGCAAATATACACAAGAGGAACCAGAAAAAATGAAACGACCATGAATTACAATTGCAACCCAAACAAAATCATGAACAAATGGTTCAAAGTGCCATTTAGATGGCAGGTCTCGGCTCAAAAGTAACATCTTGTGTCGGTGCTTTACACCGTGCACGTAAAAGAACCAGAGCAAACTCTGGAATGGCTGTCTGTATCATGCACTATTCTCCAAAAATCTAAAATGACCAATCTCTTCAGGAGTCGTCGCTCATATAGGCAACCGGTAGACGATAAATAAACGTAAAACACACAGGTCCATAGAGAAATTACCTGGACATTTGACATCCATGAAGTAGCTGTTCGGACTTTGAACCAGCCTCTTCAACTTGCATTTCCTCTTCTCCTCTTCAACACTTGGGTGAAGTAAATCTTTTGCTAACTGAAAATAATAAATTCAATAAATTTATTGATATATTACACAACTTCAAAGAGCAGGGCTCATTCTAGAGGGTGACTTGGGCGATATAGTCAACCGCACTAGGGACTCCGACTTGCTCGATATAAAACAAAAATGCAAAACAAAACGGGTCCAGTAACATACACTGGCCCATTAGAAAGCACTCCTATTCAAATGTTTTACTTAAAGGTCATATTTATTAAATAACACCATTTAAGGACGAGATCGCGTGCTTTCTCACTTCTCCCAAACATAAGCATGTTTATATTAAATAAGACTATTCAGTTTACACAAATTTATTTTTGCTCAATTGCGAAACAAGTTCTTACAACTTATATTAATCACTCTCGAGACCTCATTCCTGATGGAATCCATCGCCACGAGGGAGAGAGAAGAGGCAACGTGGAATTTAAATGCCTTGCCTAAGGGCACAATCGTAAGGCTCCAGCGGGGTTCAAACTCCGGACTGTTCGCACCTGAAGCGAACGCGCTACCACGACTAACACTATTTAAAAAATGTTGCAATTGTGCGCTTTCTCACAGACGGTTAACACGCTGGACTGATAATCCAGGGATCACAGGTTTGATTCCCCGTCTGACCATAATAAAATTTAGTCTTTGAGAGGTCTTGTATCGGTGCTTTACACCGTGCATGTAAAAGAACAAGAGAAGACTCTGCAATGGGTATCTGTCTGTATCATTGCACTATCCTCCAAATATCTACAATGACTAATCTCTTCAGGAGGCTCATAATAATCAGAGACATATGGGCAACCGCTAGCGACGATAAATAAACGTAAAACACACACTTTCTCACTTCTCCCAAAAATTCTGACCTAGAATAAGCCCTGAAACAGTTCATGATAAGAAATAAGCCATATGAGTTTAGCGCCAATATGTTGGTATTTTAATGGGTGAAAAAATCACTAAAAAATCTTGCATGAGAATCTGATTTGCACTAATTTCTACTAGTAGACTACTAGCCTAGCATTTTAACAGCAATTATGACACCATTGACAGTGAACCATGCCAATTTCATCACAAATCCAAGGTTGTCAATTACATTAGATTTTGCTCTTGAATATAAAACAACCCGCATATTTCCTGGGTAAGATCCAGTACTGTCAGCTCTCCAACCTCTGTCAACCTTACATTGTATACATATCGGCATTTAACTTAGAAAGTGGCTACAGATACTGGTCCGTATCTCTAGCAGCTGGGGTTACATCACTGCACCTCATGTCTAGTTTCTGGGATGTTAACGCAGCCTTCCTCTTGTTTCTACGATTATTGATAAATTAAGCACTGTGAACTGTCTTTAATTTGTCACGTGTCCCCTACGGGCAGCGACTCGGACAATGATTCATATTCAATGTGAGACGATTGGTACCAAAGTCTGGATAGTTTGTACCATATGATTACGGGTTAAGTGTAAGAGAGAGCTCTCTAAATATGTTTTGTACCCAAGTTTGGACAGTTTGTATATTGGGATTAAGGGTTTTGTAACATAGTGTGGCGCCGTGGTCCAATGGTAGAGCGTCGGATTTGGAATCGAACGGTTCGATACTCAAAGTCAGGCCACGTATGTAGTGTCATTGAGCAAGGCACCTCACACACATTGCTTAGTACTGGTTAACTGCTATGGTCCGCTAAGCATGCCCAGGAAAACGTGTCTAGGTCCCCGCAAGGGGTTTGACATTAATGGAACATACATATATCTGTATAATGTCTGAAACGTCTCGAACCCTAACCGTAATAATCGTCTGACATTGGGTACAAAACGTCCAAACTGGATACGAATCATTAACGCATCTAAGACATTGGTACATATCGTCTACATAATTGGGTGCGAAAATTCTCTAACATTGGGCATGAAACGTCCAAACTGATTGTTCGGCAGTAATAAGGTGAAACTGGGTACGAAACGTATAGGGTACGAATTGACTTTTTCTTCCTAGATAGTCCATTTTAGTTAAGACACCCGTTCATTTGCCATATGTAGCATTGATGTATAAACCATGGTCTTTAAATATGACACATAAAACATTACGGTGTACTAGCTTCAAAACGAAAATCTTGAAATGAAAAATACTGCAGTCTTCTTTTGGAAAATTGCACTGTGTAAAACATCACCAATGTTCAATATTAACATCGATTTGTGTAGGCCAGACTTCAAAGAATATATGTGTGCTGTCGTTCTATTTCAAAAATGTACATAAACGGACGAAATTCTACAAAATGTTAACTGTACTTACAGGCATGTTGTTTTGGTTTGTGATCCGAATAAAAAAGGAAGTACTACGGGGTTTGCACATGGAAAATCAGAAATATTATTGGTCGGGTTTGCGAAATATCGCGCTAAAATAGCTGCAGAATAAACTAAAAATAGCACGTTACTGTATCGTGCTTACTATAGAAAATTGCACAACAGTGGGCAATCGTCTTTCGTACCAACATTGCACAACAACTGGACAACTAGTATTTTCATTATATACACTAATTAATTAGTGTGTGTGTGTTTTACGTTTATTTATCGTCGCTATCGGTTGCCCATATGAGCGAATGTATACCACTCCCTCCCATACAATATATACCCACTCCCTCTCTTACAATGTATACCCACTCCCTCTCTTACAATGTATACCCACTCCCTCCCTTACAATATATACCCACTCCCTCCCTTACAATATATACCCACTCCTCCATACACTATATACCCACTCCCACCCTTACAATATATACCAACTCCCTCTCTTACAATGTATACCCACTCCCTCCCTTACAATATATACCAACTCCCTCTCTTACAATGTATACCCACTCCCTCCCTTACAATATATACCCACTCCTCCATACACTATATACCCACTCCCACCCTTACAATATATACCAACTCCCTCCCTTACAATGTATACCCACTCACACCCTTACAATATATACCCATCCCACCCATACAATAGGCTATATACCCACTCCCACCCTTACAATACATACCCGCTCCCTCCCTTACAATATATACCCACTTCCTCCCTTACAATATATGCCCACTCCCACACTTACAATGCACACCCACTCCCACCCTTACAATGCATACCCACTCTCTCACTTACAATGTATACCCACTCCCTCACTTACAATATATACCCACTCTCTCACTTACAATGTATACCCACTCCCTCCCTTACAATGAATACCCACTCCCTCCTATACAATGTATACCCACTCCCTCCCTTACAATATATACCCACTCCCTCCCTTACAATATATACCCACTCCCTCCCTTACAATG
This sequence comes from Archivesica marissinica, assembly GCA_014843695.1. Lineage (NCBI taxonomy): Eukaryota > Metazoa > Mollusca > Bivalvia > Venerida > Vesicomyidae > Archivesica > Archivesica marissinica. Next base: position 31,804,428 of record CM026388.1, read on the forward strand.
TATACCCACCCTTACACTGCACACCAACTCCCACCCATACAATGTATACCCACTCCCACCCTTACAATGTATACCCACTCCCTCCCTTACAATGTATACCCACTCCCTCCTTACAATGCATACTCACTCCCTCCCTTACAATGCATACCCACTCCCTCCCTTACAATGTATACCCACTCCCTCACTTACAATGTATACCACTCCCTCCCATACAATGTATACCCACCCGTACAATGTATACCCACTCCCTCGCGTACAATATATACCCACTCCCTCCCTAACAATATATACCCACTCCCTCCCTTACAATGTATACCCACTCCCACCCTTACAATGTATACCCACTCCCACCCTTACAATATATACCCACTCCATCCCTTACAATGTATACCCACTCCCTCCCTTATAATGTATACCCACTCCCACCCTTACAATGTATACCCACTCCCACCCTTACAATACATACCCACTCCCTCCCTTACAATGTATACCCACTCCCACCCTTACAATACATACCCACTCCCTCCCTTACAATGTATACCCACTCCCTCACTTACAATGTATACCCACTCCCTCACTTACAATGTATACCCACTCCATCCCTTACAATATATACCCACTCCATCCCTTACAATATATACCCACTCCCTCCCTTACAATGTATACCCACTCCCTCCCTTACAATGTATACCCACTCCCTCCCTTACAATATATACCCACTCCATCCCTTACAATATATACCCACTCCCTCCCTTACAATATATACCCACTCCATCCCTTACAATGTATACCCACTCCCTCCCTTACAATATATACCCACTCCCTCCCTTACAATGTATACCCACTCCCTCCCTTACAATGTATTCCCACTCCCTCCCTTACAATATATACCCACTCCCTCCCTTACAATGTATACCCACTCCCTCCCTTACAATGTATACCCACTCCCTCCCTTACAATTATACCCACTCCCTCCCTTACAATGTATACCCACCACCCCCCCACAATGTATACCCACTCCCTCCCTTACAATGTATACCCACTCCCACCCTTACAATATATACCCACTCCATCCCTTACAATATATACCCACTCCCACCCTTACAATATATACCCACTCCATCCCTTACAATATATACCCACTCCCTCCCTTACAAGGTATACCCACTCCCACCCTTACAATGTATTCCACTCCCTTACGATGAATGCCCACTCTCTCCTTTACAATGTATACCACTCCCTCCCTTACCATGCAATGCATAGCCACTCCCTCCCGTACAATGTATGTCCACTCCCTCCTTTACAATACATACCCATTCCCCCCCCCTTACAATGAATACCACTCCCTCCCTTACAATGTATACCACTCTCCTCCCTTACAATGTATACCACTCCCTCCCTTACAATACATACACACTCCCTACCTTACAATGCATACCCACTCCCTCCCTTACAATGTATACCCACTCCCTCCCTTACAATACATACACACTCCCTCCCTTACAATACATACACACTCCCTCCCTTACAATACATACACACTCCCTCCCTTACAATACATACACACCCCCTCCCTTACAATGTATACCCACTCCCTCCGTACAATGGATATCATTCCCCCCTTACAATGTGTACCACTCCCTCCCTTACAATGCATACCCACTCCCTACCTTACAATGAATACCACTCCCCTCCCTTACAATATATACCACTCCCTCCCTTACAATGTATACCCCTCCCTCCCTTACAATGAATACCCACTCCCTCCTATACAATATATACCCACTCCCTCCCTTACAATGTATACCCACTCCCTCCCTTACAATGTATACCCACTCCCTCCCTTACAATGTATACCCACTCCCTCCCTTACAATGTATTCCCACTCCCTCCCTAACAATATATACCCACCCGTACAATGTATACCCACTCCCACCCTTACAATGTATACCCACTCCATCCCTTACAATGTATACCCACTCCCTCCCTTACAATGTATTCCCACTCCCTCCCTTACAATGTATACCCACTCCCACCCTTACAATGTATACCCACTCCCTCCCTTACAATGTATACCCACTCACTCACTTACAATGTATACCCACTCCCTCCCTTACAATATATACCCACTCCCTCCCTTACAATATATACCCACTCTCTCACTTACAATGTATACCCACTCCCTCACTTACAATATATACCCACTCTCTCACTTACAATGTATACCCACTCTCTCACTTACAATATATACCCACTCTCTCACTTACAATATATACCCACTCCCTCCCTTACAATGTATACCCACTCCCTCACTTACAATGTATACCCACTCCCTCCCTTACAATATATACCCACTCTCTCACTTACAATGTATACCCACTCCCACCCTTACAATGTATACCCACTCCATCCCTTACAATATATACCCACTCCCTCCCTTACAATATATACCCACTCCCTCCCTAACAATATATACCCACTCCCTCCCTTACAATGTATACCCACTCCCTCCCTTACAATATATACCCACTCCCTCCCTAACAATATATACCCACTCCCTCCCTTACAATATATACCCACTCCCTCCCTTACAATGTATACCCACTCCCTCCCTTACAATATATACCCACTCCCTCCCTTACAATGTATTCCCACTCCCTCCCTTACAATATATACCCACTCCCTCCCTTACAATATATACCCACTCCCTCCCTTACAATGTATACCCACTCCCTCCCTTACAATGTATTCCCACTCCCTCCCTTACAATATATACCCCCTCCCTCCCTTACAATGTATACCCCCTCCCTTACAATGTATACCCACTCCCTCCCTTACAATGTATACCCACTCCCTCCCTAACAATATACATGTACACATAAATGTATTTGAAAAAACAGATAGTGGTATTAAGCATTAGTTGTTGTATTTAAATTTAGTATTGCCAATCGTGTACACTTGAGATTAGGACGCACATATGTGCACCATCATACCACATAGCTCCACTATGATGCTCTAGTTACCTCCTCTGACGGTCGTCCACATATAAAAGGAATGTTAATGATGGGTTAATAACTTTCACGTGCTGGACTAGATAAAACCCAGTTGATGCAAACGTTCTTATATTTTTAGACTGTACCCCTCACAAGTAGAGTTCTGAAGCTTAAATCTGTGATTCATAGCACTTCATGCTTGACTGATCATTGTCCCAGTGGTTAACACGTTGGACTGCAGTGCAAATCTAGGGATAGCAGGTTCAATCCCCAATCGGACCATAATACTATTAAGTCTTTCAGATAAGACTATTAACCTACTGTATCTTGCATTCTCTTCCAGACGGATCTGTAGTCCAGTGGTAACACGTTGGACTGGTAATCCAGGATCGCAGGTTCGATCCCCCGTCTGACCCTAATACAATTAACAGTCTTTCAGTTGGGACTTTAAACTGAGGTCTCGTGTCGGTGCTTTACATCGTGCACGTAAAAGAAACAGACGATACTCTGGAATGGGTCTCTGTCTGTATCATTGCACTATCCTCCAACAATCTGAAATGACTAATCTCTTCCGGAGGCGTCGCTCATATAGGAAACCGGTAGCGACGATAAATAAACGTAAAACACACACGCATTCTCTTCTAACAAATAACATAACTGATATACATGTACTACTGGAGGAGTCCGCCTCCGTGGTCGAGTGGTTAAGGTTCCTGACTTGTATGCCACTGTAACCTATCATCACTGATGATCACGGGTTCGAGCCCCGCTCAGGCCGTGTCTGTTTATATGTAAAATGTTGGCAGTTTCTTACCCAGGTTGGTGCACCAAGTACTTGTTAACCGCTGGGGCATGCCCAGGAAAGATGTTGTCGTCTCCCCGGACCGTCATGGAAGAACAAGGCAGTTTTGAACTTCCCAAAACTCCGGAGCCCCAAGTAGGCCTACATTCCCGGACGTTCCATGATCAACAGAGGTCGCCACAGAGCTACGCGGCGGCTACACGGTTCACACGCCGGATCGTGCTAGATGTGACCCGTGTTGATCCGGCACCTATATGGGACTGAGGCGTAAGTAATCTGCCCACCGACGATATAGCCCAAAATGGTGTTGATACAGGCGTAAAACCCGAAGAAACAAACAGACGTCTGGAGACGTCACCGCGCTTAACCAGAAGGGTGACGTTAAAAAACCCGTATAAACACAACTTCTTGCTTCAGTATTGGGAAGTGTAAGTCAGTTGGTATTCCCCCATATATAATCTTTGGGTGATCTCCCTATTGATATGATATATTTTATTCAATATTTCCCCCTTTCTATATAACTTCAATATACACCTATATAATTTATTTGACATTTCGCCCCGAAAATTACGATCAAAATATCGGTATTTTCTCTGAATCTTATGTAATATGTATGATTGTAATGTATGTAGGTCTAGTCTAATTAGTCCTAGAAATAACAGAGAGATGTATTGTATGTAGAAGTCTTATTTATAGGACTAGTAGTCTAGTATATTCTGAACACGCTGGACTGGTAATCCAGGGATCGCAGGTTCGATCCCCCGTCTGACCCTAATACAATTAACAGTCTTTCAGATGGGACGTTAAACCGAGGTCTCGTGTCGGTGCTTTACACCGTGCACGTAAAAGAACCAGAGGAGACTCTGGAATGGGTCTCTCTCTCTCTCTCTCTCTCTCTCTCTCTCTCTCTCTGTGTATCATTGCACTATCCTCCACAATCTATAATGACTAATATCTTCAGGAGGTGTTGCTCATATGGGCAACCGGTAGCGACAATAAATAAACGTTAAAAAAAAAGAGTATATTCTGAAATCCAGTTAAATATTTTAATGCGACCAAATGTGGCTACACGGACGGTCAGTGTCTAGCAACATTTGAAGTTATATCCGTTGGCCATCCAACCAAAAGCATGCCCCTAATATCAGCCTAGTTCCGTTCCGTACACTTCGTTCAGTGGATAAGGGGTTATGTCTTCTAAAATGTACTAGAAATTGACCCAAATAAACTATTTGATGACAGTGCCTTTCGTTGCTTATTCTCAACGTAGGCCTATTTGTTTTGGGTCAATATCTAGCGTATGTTAAAAGGTATTGCCCCCTAAGTGTTTTCTGTTCAAGTTAGTGCGTTTTTTGTTTTTTTAAACTTTATTTATTTTACAACAATTGTGAAGACAGTTGTAACAACTTATATTAATCACTCTCGTTGGCGCGGTTGAAAGCGTAAATGTGGTCATTCGTGTGGGAGGAAACCGGAGTACGCGGAGAAAATCCACCTGTCCGATCTGGCGACCACCCTAACATCTCACATACTTTCCGGTCCGATGATCGAACCCGGTTGCATTGGTGAGAAGCGAGCGGTCTAACCACTGCGCTATTCGGACAACCAATTTAGTTAGTGCGTTCCGGTGTCTGCTCTGACTAAATGCCATCCGGCAACGATTACAGCGGATGGGATTAACCCCTGTCCTTGTAGGTTCACGTTCTCACACGAGGAGCAAGCTGTCTAGAGCGACAGCCGCTTGGGGTCTGGACAAATGTTTGCGGGTTCAAAACCACAAAACTAAAATATTTGTTGTTGTTGTTTTTTTAAGAACTCTATGATACACTATAGGCTTGACACTATACATAAAAAGTACGCCATTCCAAACAAGTTTATAAATGACACCCCGTCACTATCAATGCTATATCTTAAAACCAAAAAATGAAAGAAAAGGTTTTGTGGTTTTGAACCCGCAAACATTTGTCCAGACCCCAAGCGTCTGTGTCTAGAGCTACAATCAAGTCGCCACAGTTCGTGGCTCTCCCGGTTACCTCCCCAGACGTTCCGCCACTGGATAAACGCGATAATAATGACCGCATGGTGGACTAAGCTACATGTAACTGGACTTGTACTAGTAAATATACGATGTTCTCATCCGAGCCTGAAACAATATATACCGATAGTCGAATAACATGAACTCCTATATTGCCAGGAACCACCATTCCATACATTCATCGGCTATAGGAATGCAATATTAATGAGAGACATCAGTCAGAATCTGCCCCCTGAATACTCCATAATAGTATATAGGACATCTTAAGTTGTTTCCTCTGTTTTTATCGTTGTTTCCTTTGCACAACACGCTATGTGTTTTTCATCCACTTTCTCATCTTATAGTTATTAAATTACTATATCTCGACCGATATCCTATGTACACTATATCCAATCGGTACTTATCTATACATATCTTTTAATCAATTAATCGGTACTTATCTATACGCATTTTTTTATCAATTAATTAACATGATTTTGATCAAACCAGTTATCATACAGCAACAGCTGGTTAGGGAACAACAGTAAAAACAAAGGATTCCAACTGAAAGGATCGATATGCATTTCGGGATAAATCGGACTTAATCAGCCAAGGGAGGTAATAGAACCACCAGCAAAAATGTCCTATTGATTAATTACCATGATCTTGATAAAATCAAAATATCATACCGCAACATCTGGTTATGGAACAACAGTAAAAACAAAGGCATCCAACTAAATTGACATATATACAGGCAATTACATTCAGATGTAAAAAAAACTGCGTTTTCCAGACATACATATAGAATGACGTCATGCTAAGAATGAAAATCAAGTCATTGGCATATTATTTGGATTTGTACAGCGGTCAGAGAGGTAAACACATCACATGGTAGTGTTCGTAGCGGGCAATACCTGTCATATGTAGCTATGAAGCGACTAGGCAGTACATTATGGAGTATATATGAGAGTTGTAAACAAAAATAAACCTATTTCGAGCAAACTCTTCGATAAGTCTGCAATTACCAATTATAAAAATGATGTTTGTTTGTTTGTTTGTTTGTCCAGTGGTTAACACGCTGGACTGGTAATCCAGGGATCGCAGGTTCGATCCCCCGTCTGACCCTAATAAAATTAACAGTCTTTCAGATGGGACTTTAAACCAAGGTCTCGTGTCGGTGCTTTACACCGTGCACGTAAAATAACCAGAGGAGACTCTGGAATGGGTCTCTCTCTGTATCATTGCACTATCCTCCAAAAATCTAAATTGACTAATCTCTTCAGGAGGCGTCGCTCATATGGGCAACCGGTCACGACGATAAATAAACGTAAAACACACTGTTTGTTTGTTTGTTTGTTTGTTTGTTTGTTTGTTTGTTTGTTTGTTTGTTTGTTTGTTTGTTTGTTTGTTTGTTTGTTTGTTTGTTTGTTTGTTTGTTTGTTTGTTTGTTTGTTTGTTTGTTTGTTTGTTTGTTTGTTTGTTTGTTTGTTTGTTTGTTTGTTTGTTTGTTTGTTTGTTTGTTTGTTTGTTTGTTTGTTTGTTTGTTTGTTTGTTTGTTTGTTTGTTAGCAGGATTATGCAAAATGATATGGACGGATTTTCATGAAATTTGGTGGAAGGTGCGCCTCCTTTTGACATGTGATTTTGGAGGTGATCCGTATCTGGTTTTATTCGCGGTAATATAAAGGAGATAATAAAATTACAAAATATAAAGGGAGATAATAAAATTACAATCTGTAAAGGGAGATAATAAAATTACAAACTGTAAAGGGAGATAATAAAATAAGCAATACTCGTAAACCCACATTGCCTTTTCACTCGCACCATGGCGATGGATTCTACAAGAAACATGAATTGGGCATTATGGATTCTGAGAGAGTTTACTATATAAGTCTATGTAAACCCATATCGTATGACCCCATGATCACCGTTAGTAGTGGTTCACTAGATGATGACACATGTAAACTATCAAAGCTCGAGATATGGACATTGTTGTTTCTGAGAAAACGATTTGTCCAGCGAGAGTCTAGTATGTAAACTATGTGTTCCTACCGTGGCGTCAAATATGCCTCCAGTGCGAGAGTCTATTATATGAACTATGTGTTCCTACCGTGGCGTCAAATATGCATCCAGTGCTGGAGTCTATTATATAAACTATGTGTTCCTACCGTGGCGTCAAATATGCCTCCAGTGCGAGAGTCTATTATATAAACTATGTGTTCCTACCGTGGCGTCAAATATGCATCCAGTGCTGGAGTCTATTATATAAACTATGTGTTCCTATCGTGGCGTCAAATATGCCTCCAGTGCGAGAGTCTCATGTGTAAACTTTGTGTTCCTACCGTGGCGTCAAATATGCATCCAGTGCGGGAGTCTATATGTAAACTTTGTGTTCCTACCGTGGCGTCAAATATGCCTCCAGTGCGAGAGTTCATATATAAACTATGTGTTCCTACCGTGGCGTCAAATATGCATCCAGTGCGAGAGTCTATTATATGAACTATGTGTTCCTACCGTGGCGTCAAATATGCATCCAGTGCTGGAGTCTATTATATAAACTATGTGTTCCTACCGTGGCGTCAAATATGCCTCCAGTGCGAGAGTCTCATGTGTAAACATGTGTTCCTACCGTGGCGTCAAATATGCATCCAGTGCGTGAGTCTCATGTGTAAACTTTGTGTTCCTACCGTGGCGTCAAAATGCATCCAGTGCGGGAGTCTATTATGTAAACTTTGTGTTCCTACCGTGGCGTCAAATATGCCTCAAGTGCGTGAGTCTATTATATAAACTATGTGTTCCTACCGTGGCGTCAAATATGCCTCCAGTGCGAGAGTCTATTATGTAAACTATGTGTTCCTACCGTGGCGTCAAATATGCCTCCAGTGCAAGAGTCTCATATGTAAACTATGTGTTCCTACAGTGGCGTCAAATATGCATCCAGTGCTGGAGTCTATTATATAAACTATGTGTTCCTACCGTGGCGTCAAATATGCATCCAGTGCTGGAGTCTATTATATAAACTATGTATTCCTACCGTGGCGTCAAATATGCATCCAGTGCGAGAGTCTATTATATAAGCTATGTGTTCCTACCGTGGCGTCAAATATGCCTCCAGTGCGTGAGTCTATTATATAAGCTATGTGTTCATACTGTGGCGTCAACTATGCATCCAGTGCGAGAGTCTATTATATAAGCTATGTGTTCCTACCGTGGCGTCAAATATGCCTCCAATGCGAGAGTCTATTATATGAACTATGTGTTCCTACCGTGGCGTCAAATATGCATACACTATGTGAGGTGCATAGCGCTGAAGAGTACTAATATTTTACATAATGGATCTGTTTGAGGCTTATATCTTACTTAAAAACACACTTATATAACAATATCCTACTCATTAAAATTGTTAATTTCGTACATTTACGCGTAGTATTTAATATAATAAGTTGGCCTTTTGACACCAGTCCAAGGCAATTACAAAGGTATGACATTACGATAGTGTTTTAAGCAGGGATTAGAGCACCCACTGGTGTTATTTTTTGTTATGTTTTTGACAAATCGATATTGCTTGAGCAAACTTGGGGGCTATCATCTAATAATACTCCACACCAAATTTCATCACATTCATACCAATAATTATGGATACGATATTTGGTTTATACAAATTTATTTTAGCTCGATTGCGAAACAAGTTCTTATAACTTATATTAATCACTCTCGAGACCTGATGGAATCCATCGCCACGAGGGAGAGAGAAGAGACAACGTGGAAATTAAATGCCTTGCCTAAGGGCACAATCGTAACGTCTTCAGCGGGGCTCGAACTCCGAACCTTTCGCACCTGAAGCGAACGCGCATCCACTGCGCTATCACGACTTCCACTTCTCTATGATATTTGACAGTTTGGCTCTTAATAATTGTATTCAGCCTTCATTCATAACCTTGCATTAAGTCTATTCAAAATGAGATCTTATCGTAACCAATTCACCTGACACGTCTTCAAGCCTATGATAACGGCATACTGCTGGGTACAATGTCAACACATGAGACTTTTACATGAATTGTATGACAAGTTTTATATTAAATTTTGCTGACGTAATTATAATATGATATTTCCAAAATGATGTATGTTATATCATTATTTTTGCTGACGCATCGCTGACTCATCTTGAAAATGTTATATTATGGTTATTCCGCCAATCACATGGAGATTGGTTGCAAACTCACAGCTCTGTCGATAGCGGCGAAAGGCGAGTTCTAACGATCGCGCGCTAGCCCACTCGGCCACAGAGTCGAGTTCTAACGATGGCGCGCTAGCCCACTCGGCCACGGCGGAGGCGCATTATAACCACTCGATCACGGAGGCGAGTTCTATAACGATGGCGCACTAGGTCACGGGTGCGAGTTCTTTACGATGGCGCGCTCGGCCACTAGGCCATGGCACGGAGGCGATATGGGAAACCGGTAGCTATGATAAATAAACATAAAACACACAATGCACTGGTGCACTTATTAAGATGATGAGGCATGTACGGGTAGAAATACCGACCTTCCCCAAACCAGCTGGATAGATTCATCATATCAAATAAACCGGCACCCCGAGTGGGATTCGAACCTACAGCGTTGAGGAGTAAGTGATTTAAAATCAACAATTATAACTGATCTTATTTAATCTGTAGAAATAGAGAACAAACAAACTGTGGCTGTTCGATTAGCGCAGTGGTTAGCACGCTCGCTTCTCACCAATGCAACACGGGTTCGATCCTCGGACCGGGAAGTATGTGCGATGGTCGCCAGATCGGACAGGTGGGTTTTCTCCGGGTACTCCGGTTTCCCCCCTCATGAATGACCACGTATACGCTTTCATCCGAGCCAACGAGAGTGATTAATATAAGCTGTTAAAACTTGCTTCGCAATCGTTGTAAAATAAATAAAGTTTTAAAAAACAAAACTATTTTGCCTAAAAGCAGGCGCGTAGCCACACTGACACTGAGCACACCTTTCCAGAGAAAAAAAAATTAAATGACAAATTAAATAAATAAAATGCAAAAAATATTCCTTTGCTGTATAAAATGTTAACTGCCGAGGAAAGTTCAGTACATAATAATACGTCTAAAATCAGAAAACGCAGTTTGAAATTTGCCTCTGAAAGGTGTAATATTCGTATATTGTAAATAGATATAGGCCCTATATGATATGATATATATATATCACCTTTACCCAGTTTCGCTTTGCAATAACATGTTGTTTGTGCATTTTCGAGTTAAGTGTCAAATGAGCGAAACAAATTCGGTCAAACATTAAGGAATGTTTTAGGCTTTTGACATTTAGATCAGCTGTTAAATGTGACCTTGACATTGTTATAAACATCTGTTTACATCATGTACGTATGCGATAGTACTGTATCAAATACACCTCCGTGAATAACATACACCTCTATAAATATATTTATGTTGTGTAAATATATCTTGACCGACTTTACGTACTACGTCGTCACTCGATGTGCTTGCGTCATTACATTGTTTCGTTTCTTCGTTCTGTTTCTTCACCTTTGTGTAAAGAACTGTGTATTTTGGTAAAATAATTCACGTACCGGTAAACAGTTGAACATTATGTCTTGTATTTAGATCTTTCAAAAGAATGTGAGCTTTCTGTAGGTGACCGATGATAGGGGTTGCATGGGACGCTAGGATGAGGTTGTTGGGAACCGAGGATGGGGTTGCATGGGACGCGAGGATGGGGTTGCATGGGACGCGAGGATGAGGTTGCTGGGGATCCGAGGATGGGGTTGCTGGGCACTCGAGGATGGGGTTGCTGGGCACTCGAGGATGGGGTTGCTGGGCACTCGAGGATGGGGTTGCTGGGGACTCGAGATGGGGTTGCATGGGACGCGAGGATGAGGTGTTGGGAACCGAGGATGGGGTTGCAGGGACGCGAGGATGAGGATGCTGGGGATACCGAGGATGAGGTTCGGGCAACTCGAGATGGGGTTGCTGGGGGACTCGGGATGGAGGTTGCTGGGCACTCGAGGATGGGTGTTGGGATCCGAGGATGGGGCTGCTGGGACTCGAGGATGGGGGTGTGGGATGGGCTCGAGGATGAGGTTGTTGGGAATCGAGGATAGGGTTGCTGGGGACTCGAGGATGGGGGTGTTGGGGACTCGATGAGGATCGATGATGGGTTGCATGGGATCCGAGGATGAGGTTGTTGGGAATCAGAGGATAGGGGTTGCCTGGGGACTCGAGGATGGGGGTGTTGGGGACCGAGGATAGGGGTTGCTTTGATCCGAGGATGAGGTTACTGGGTACCCGAGGATGTGGTTGCTGAGGACACGAGAATGGGGTTACTGGGTACCCGAGGATGTGGTTGCTGAGGACACGAGAATGGGGTTGCTGAGGACACGAGAATGGGGTTGCTGAGGACACGAGAATGGGGTTGCTGAGGACACGAGAATGGGGTTGCTGGGGACCCGAGGATGAGGTTGCTGAGGACACGTGAATGGGGTTGCTGGGGCCCGAGGATAAGGTTGCTGGGTACCCGAGGATGGGGTTGCTATGGACTCGAGGATGGAGTTGCTGAGCACCAAAGGATATGGGGTTACTGGGTACCCGAGGATGGGGTTTCAGTGGACATGAGGATGGGGTTAATGAGGACACGAGGATGGGGTTGCTGGGGACCCGAGGATGGTGTTGCTGGGGACCCGAGGATGGTGTTGCTGGCGATCCGAGGATGGGGTTACTGAAGACCCAATGATGGGGTTGCTATTGACCCGAGGATGGGGATGTTGGGGACCCTAGTATGTGTTTCTATGGACCCGAGGATGGGGTTGCTGGGCAACTGAGGATGAGGCTGCTAGGGACCCTATGATGGGGTTGCTGAGGAAAGCCGAGGATCTGGTTACTGCCTGGGAACCCGATCGTGTGGTTGCTGGGACCATGTGATTGGGTTACTGCCTAGGGATACAGTGGCTAGATCCCCATTATGCAGCTACTTACAATGTGCTGCACACTGAGGTATTCTAAGGAACGGGGATCTTAAGTTTTCGAATTCGATTCAAGGTAAAATATGGAATTATTGGATTCGTTATCTGATATAGAATCCAATACATGTATACATCACATTTGGAGAGTGTGTGTTTTACGTTTATTTATCGTCGCTACCGGTTGCCCATATGAGCGGCTCCTCCTGAAGATATTAGTCTTTTAGATTTTGGAGGACAGTGCAATGATACAGATAGAGACCCATTCCAGAGTCTCCTCTGGTTCTTTTACGTGCACGGTGTAAAGCACCGACATGAGACCTCGGTTTAACGTCCCATCTGAAAGACAGTTGATTTTATTAGGGTCAGGTGGGGGATCGAACCTGCGATCCCTGGATTACCAATACAGCGTGTTACCACTGTATCACATTTGGATGATTTAGAACTTTCAAAAGACGATGAGCTTTTACTAGTGACCCGATGATGGGGTTGCTAGTGACCCGAGGATGGGGTTGTTGGGCATCCGAGGATGGGGTTGCTAGTGACCCGAGGATGGGGTTGTTGGGCATCCGAGGATGGGGTTGCTAGTGACCCGAGGATGGGGTTGCTGGTGACCCGAAGATGGGGTTGCTGGGGACCCGAGGATGGGGTTGCTGAGGACCCGAGGATGGCGTTGCTGGGGAGCCTAGTATGGGTTACTATGGACCCGAGGATGGCGTTGCTGGGGAGCCTAGTATGGGTTACTATGGACCCGAGGATGGCGTTGCTGGGGAGCCTAATGTGCGTTACTATGGACCCGAGGATGGGGTTGTTGGGAAAACATATTTAAAACATTTGGTTTTGAACCCGAAACCATTGTGTCCAGATACCACGCGTCTGTGTATGTAAGACCAATATGATGAAACACCCCTAGTTTAGACTGGCGTGGAGAAAACGTACCCCTACTGAGCACAGGCGCTTGGGGTCTGGACAAATGGTTTCGCGTTCAAAACATATTTTGTTTATTGTTTTTATTTTAAGAACATGTTGATACACCATATGCTTGACATCTACATAAACAATTATTAAGCCATATCCACATGTCAGAGCACTGGCGGGGTGTCACCTTTAAACATGCTTCGGTATGGCCTAAACAAGTGTCCGATTAGCGCAGTGGTTAGCGCGCTCGCTTCTCACCAATGCAACCCGGGTTCGATCCTCGGACCGGGAAGTATGTGAGATGGTACGGTGGTCGTCAGAACAAGAGTGATTAATATAAGTTGTTAAAATTTGTTTGGCAATCGTTATAAATTAAATAAAGTTTAAACTTAAAAATTGTATGTATAGTGTCAAGCATATGGTGTATCAAAATGATCTTAAAATAATTTTTAAAAACTTGAATTTAAAAAGTTTAGTTTTAAACCCGAAACAATTTATCCAGATCCCAAGCGTCTATGCTACTGATTAGCCTACTCTAGACTAAATCGGTGACAAACAGACTCCCCTGAGGCAGAACAGTACCAAGTACAAGTAAGAAACGCCCTGGGGAGTCAATTAGTGCACAGTCTGTGGGTGCTGTCACTATCAACCAATAAAAATCCTGTATTTTGACACACCTCCAATCTGACGTACATAACAGCTGATATATCGATATAATTAATATGTATTTATATGATTTTGTTAACACATGTTGCTTCGGGTAACAGGTGATGCAATCTTGTTTTGGTAGTACGTCGACTGTATTGACAGCTTTATAGCAAACGAAATATTTCATCATCCATCGTTATAAATCTTGCCCTCTGACTGCAAGGGCGGTTCCGTTGCGTGGGACCACCGAATGAACACCCCAGATATAATTGTGTAGCACTACTATATGTACACCTAAATACCGATAGTCCAGTGGTGAACACGTTGGACTGGTAATCCAGGGATCGCAGGTTCGATCCCCCGTTTGACCCTAATAAAATGAGTAGTCTTTCAGAGGGGACTTTAAACCGAGATCTCGTTTCGGTGCTGTACACTGTGTACATAAAAGAACCAGAGGATACTCTGGACTGTGTATCTGTCTGTATCATTGCAATATCCTCCGAAAATCTAAAATGACAAATCTCTTTAGGAGGCGTCGCTCATATGGGCAACACGTAGCGACGATAAACAAACGTAAAACACACACCTTATGAAATCTGATATAAAACATGTCTTTAAATATGAACAATTGATTCAAAACGAAACACAATCAAGTAAAATTGCATCGAATTTTTTAAAACCACTATTTCTTTTGGTAGGTTGGAGGGTGGACTGTTGTAATGTGTGCAGCAAACTAATGTTATTCCTCGAAAATCCAGTTACGTCATATGAAAGTTACTTCCCTTTTATCAATACCACATTTGCATATTCACAAAGCTTAGACAAAAAAACGCTGTTTTATTAAAACAAAATCCGATTCTAACTTCCTTTAAGAAGTGAGGGATACGCGTCGGGGTCAAGACTAATAGCCTCTGTGAGCAGTATCTCAGGCACCCGGGTGCAACCGCCGACTTTCAAACAAGTTGGACAGCCTCCTCACATGAAATAATTGGACACCCACGTTGGGATTCGAACCTACAGCGGAGTCCACCAGGAATATTCCTCCACCAATAACAGCTGGAAAATCGCCATGGATATGATCTTTTTATGTATATGAACGTTTATTCAACGTCGTCTCTGGTTTCTCGGGGCGACACCTCAAGAGGTATAGTTGTCATTGTTAATGTTGAGGGATACTTACAGGATATGTGGGGTCCTTATCCAGAAGCATAGTTGGTTGTTTTACAGTGAGTGTTTTACGTTTATTTATCGTCGCTACCGGTTTCCCATATGAGCCACGCCTCCTGAAGAGATTAATCACTTTAGATTTTCGGTGGATAGTGCATGATACACACAGAGACCCATTCCAGAATATCCTCTCGTTCTTTTTACGTGCACGGTGTAAAGCACCGACACGAGACATCGGTTTAACATCCCATCTGAAAGACTGTTAATTTTATTAGGGTCAGACGGGGAATCGAACCTGCGATCCCTGGATTACCAATCCAGCGTGTTTCCGTCTGTGTTGTGTTGTTTTACATGCCAAGACTCGAGGTTATAAAGCTTTTCTCCTATCTCAAACTCAGTCTCGAGTTTCTGATTGGCTCAGCTGGCAGTAAAACTCAGAATCAACCAATTAAAGCATTTGAACTTGAGTTTGAGTTCTGAGAAATGTGTTGTATAATCTCGGGCACAGATGTATAACACCGATGTACATGGGATAACTGTTTATAGAAATTAGTTCCATCTGAACGACCGTTATTAGACGGGGGGTCGAACCTGCAATCCATAGATTCGCAGTCTAACATGTTAAGCACTGTGACCCATTTGACCTACGCGCATCTTTGACGGTGCATCTATAAAGCCTAAAACAAAGAATGTGTGGAGGTGGTCAATGTTGTACTTTACACTCTGTGTGTAGACCTATACAAATCCAAATATTCGTACAGAAAACGAAAACAAAATCAGCTAGAAGTAGCACCGTCGTGTATATTACATACGCGAATTGTTTATCAACAAACATATGTAAACAATGATTAATGTGCAAGCGTGACGCAACAACATGTGGTAACAGCTGTATAGGGTTGTTCTGAGTGTCGATAGAGAGCGATGCGTTCCGAATGTATGCAGAGCAGAAAAGTCGTATACGTTCAGTTTGTTTTATTGCAAAAATGCACTGTTTACCGACTGAAAATAATTATTCAAATTATAATGGGAGCATGTGTACTAGCATTGCGACTTGCACGTATAATTACAATCTTTTATATTTTGCTTTTATACGACAAATTGTGTCTCTTTAAAATAGCTGTATTAACAGAGAGGACACCCGTATACAGCGCATGTTCGTGTTTCTATCTACAGTCAACCCTGTCTTAAGCAGCCAGTCAAGGGAGTCAGAAAAAGTGGTTGCTTAGCACAGGTGGCTGCTTAATAGAGGTCAAATGTATAATAAAAACAACCAATTGGGAATATGTAAACTGGCTGCTTAATAGAGGTTGGCTGCTTAATGGAGGTGACCACTATCACAGGTTAGACTGTATGAGGATGGTTATCGCGATGTCGTCATTCCGCTGTTCAACTGAGTCACACCCCAGTACCCATGGGTTTTTTTGTTCTTCTATATAATATGTACGGCCTACTTGTGGTTTGTTACTATTGAACGATGCTGGGCAGTACAGTACACTCGCGCTAGATGTAGGGCCATCATTGTACAGCGGAGTAGTTTTCCGTTAGATCGATAGGATATTCTAAACATTTCCACCGCAAAACGATGCCTGATAATTAGTTGAAGCCGTTCAGAGTTCAAGGTTTGTATAATGCACATTGATGCCACAGCTGTAAAATCAAGTTTACTTCAATACACATGTTCATCAAACAACCAGGCCCGTAGCCACACTGAGGAAAATGAGACACTCGCCGCGGTAAGAATTTGGCAAGTAACGACAGGTATAGGAAAACTCTGATAAAACTGCTTTCAGAATGCACAGACAAGCATCCACAAAATATTTCGGGGGGGGGGGAGGGGGTCGCCTCGGTTATTTTCAGATTCTGGCTACGGCACTGACCACCTACACGATACAAAGTCGACCAGATTCCCGATATGTTGTTTTATTACACAATTGACCTCTTTTAAGCACCCACATGTGCTAAGCAGCCAGTTTCTGTGGATTCCATTGGTTGGCTGCTTAAGTCAAGGTTGACTGTATACAGTTGTAGCTCGATTGCGAAACAAGCTCTTGCAACATTATATTAATCGAACCTCTCGTAAAACAGATGAAAATGAAAATGCCAAAGTTCACAGTTTTATTATTATCGCAAAAGACCCTCTCATATGGCTGGATTTAGAAGTGGCTTGTCGTCGTATTTCGGTAAAGTCTTTATCTCAACCAGCCGATCAGAATATAGTATCAACCACGCATATCGCGCCTTCATCACTTGCTCCACCCAGGGTTAGGGTTGGGTTAGGGTTAGGGTCAAAACGCGTGGTTGATGTCATTATTCAGTTGGGTGGTTGAGAAAAAAGGCTTACCTCTGTATGCGCTGGCATTATTAGCGAGGAGCGCGCGGAGTGCAACCTTCATCCTTAGTCACCCCGAACCCGCTAATGCTTGATGACTAACAAATTGTTGTCACATACTACCGTATTAGGATTCAACGTTCACAAGGAGTTAACACTTTAACTATCCTTTATATAGATATAGTATTCCGACTCTTACTCATACATCGTCATGCACAGGCCCGTACGCAGAGGGGTGCGATGGGTGCGTACGCACCCCCTATAATTGGCGATAGATTTATTAAAATCCAAAATTTCGCAGATCCATGTTTACGAAGCACGAATATCATAATATTGCTTACAAATTCAACCCAATATATGATTGTCGCTTAGGTTTCTATATATTTATATAATTAACCCATTTCATTCTGGATACATTTAAAAGCTTTTTCAAACAACGTGACGCTGCGTGCTGATCAGGATCTGTATTGTTTGCTACATAGCCAAGTGTCTTAGCAAGATCATCTGAATAGCAAACAGTATAGAGCCTGATCAGACGGCACGTTCCATGGCGGCTGATCTGGCTCTATGTTCTTTGCAAATACAGTTTGAATCAAATGGGTTAAGCACGATACACACACAATACAAGGCTTCCGTGCATTGAGGTTTTAAAAACATATTGGGGGGAACCCCAAAACACACAAATAACGATGCGGGTCCAGCTACGCGCTAGTCTTTGGACTCGCCCCCTGAAAAAACGCACCCTTTCAATGTTATCACCATGATTATAATAATGTTGCGCTAAAATCGCTTTGTTCTGACACATTCGCTTTGTGTGTGTGCGCTCTAAGTTTATTTATCGTCGCTACCGGTTGCCCATATGAGCCACGCCTCCTGAAGAGATTAATCACTTTAGATTTTTGGAGGATAGTGCAATGATACAGACAGAGACCCATTCCAGAGTCTCCTCTGGTTCTTTTTACGTGCACGGTGTAAAGCACCCACACGAGACCTCGGTTTAACGTCCCATCTGAAACACAGGGATTCGGCACGTTTGGGGGTACTAGTATATATATTTAAGTACTTATCACGTTTGGGGGTACTAGTATATATATTTAAGTACTAGTACCCCCAAACGTGATAAGTACTTAAATATATATACTAGTACCCCCAAAGTGCCGAATCTGTGTAAGTACTTAAATATATGTACTAGTACCCCCAAACGTGCCGAATCCTGTGTAAGTACTTAAATATATGTACTAGTACCCCCAAACGTGCCGAATCCTGTGTAAGTACTTAAATATATGTACTAGTACCCCCAAACGTGCCGAATCCTGTGTAAGTACTTAAATATATGTACTAGTACCCCCAAACGTGCCGAATCCTGTGTAAGTACTTAAATATATGTACTAGTACCCCCAAACGTGCCGAATCCCTGTGATCTGAAAGACTTTTAATTTTCTTAGGGTCAGACGAGGGATCGAACTCGCTTTGTTCTTGCATGTGGTTTTGATGTCTTACTTTCAAAGACACATATCTTAAAGTAGTGTTATTCTGGTTGTACAATTGTGGAGAGGATTATGGGATATAAAGTACATGACATCGGATTGTTTCGGGTGTATATATAAACCAACCCAATTCTTATGCACCTAATTCACATTTGCATGTGTGTAACTGATAACTTTGAGTGTTCATATACGAACAGTAATAAATTATTTCATCATAACTAAAAGTGATCATAACGTAACACTCTTTTCTCCCCACAGTCACCTCGAGTAAATCTCAAGTGGAAAGGCTGTGAGATTGTTGTTTTTCTCTCCAAAAATTAGTCATTTACAGTTTTTTTGTAATGTCATTTAGGAAATATAATATCTTCATGTTTATTGTTCTCATCAAGATTACGTAGCTCGATTGCGAAACAAGTTCTTATAATTTATATTAATCATTCTCGAGACCTCATTCCTGATGGAATCCATCGCCACGAGGGAGAGAGAGAAGAGGCACTGTGGAAATTAAATGCCTTGCCTAAGGGCACACTCGAAAAGGCTCCATCGGGGCTCGAACTCCGGGCATTTCGCGCACGAAGCGAACGCGCTACCACTACGCTATCACTGTTCTACCACTACCCTATCACCGCATTATCACTGTCCTATCGATGCTCTACCACTGCCCTATCACCATGTTACCACTGCGCTACAACCGCCCTATCACCACGTTACCACTGCGCTACAACTGCCATATCACCGCGATACCACTGCGCTATCACCGCCCTATCACCGCGTTACCACCGCCCTATCACCGCGTTACCACTGCGTTATCCCCTTCTTGTAAAAAGCCGCCATTTAGTTTGAGTGTATACATGAATGTAACGTTCTGGTGCGGGCCGTTTTCTAATGTTGCAAATTGTGGCCCAAACGATTTGTTTAAACATCATCTATATTTTACCTACGATTTTGTATGTTACATCACTATAAGTATATAGGAATGCAATAAAATATGATTAAACATAATAAGTATTTTGTAGCGACTTTTATTGAAGTATCAATGTGTAGAATGCTAAAAGAGACGACTTCAATAAGATTTAATTGTTCATTCGATATCCTTCAGTCTTCATTTCAAAAGTTAAATCTATTAATACATCACAATATGTCCTAAATTCTGGACGCATAACAATTATTATAGTCCAGCCTAAACGTGTATTTCCATTATCCGATTTTACCCTGATCATGTCCTGACGTCGGAACTGCGCATGCCCGAGTCTATAAAAAGGACGGGCGGCTGTCGGCGGCACTTATTCGATTGCTTGGTTATCGATGTTTAAGAAGAATAAATTCGAAGGAACAACAGACAAGAGATATTTCTCTAGAACAAAATGGGAGTTGATACTATAACGAGAGTGAAGTCGACAGACATGTAAGTAGAAACGTATCATAAGCATTATGTTTAATTTGTAGATATACCTATTTTTGTATATTTATTTAAAAAGTGAAACATGGAAATTTTCATGCATTTTCATACTATATATTGTATCGTTATGTGCATAACTTAACCCTTTCAACACCAAGTAACTCACATAGACTGGTCCATGATATTCATAAACCAATAAATGAATCAGAAAATCACATTTGGACAAGTTTATTTATCAAAATGGGTAATTATGTCTAAAAATAGTCATATCACTGGCAAAAAGTGCAGATCCTGATGAGACGGCTCGTCACGAGCCGGCTCATCTGGATCTACACTTTTTGTAAGCCTATTTAGAGGTCTGCGGTGTTGAAAGGGTTAACTTTTGATTTGACATCAAATATGATTAATTATAACTTATTTGTGTTCTGTATAATTATTTAATTGGCTTAATTGACAAAAGTTCGTGGAAATAGATGCTGGTAATTTTTATTAAGTCGTTATGTACGTGTTGCATGTGTTTATTTTAAAAAATATTTCTATTTCGAGACCCAAAAAAACACACACCATGATGCAATATGATGATGAATTGACGAAACAACAAAATGTACACTTACCAATTAATGTTATTATCTTTTGGTACATATAAAATGACATACCCCCTACTCCACCCGAGATGTTTTAGGGGGTTTGTGTAACTGTATTCATTAAGGGGTTGGGGCTACCATTTACCATGGCGTTGATACAACGGAACACGGGATTCAATTACAGGTGACAAAAGTCGTAATTTCCAATTTGAGTGTTCGTGTTTCGTTGTATCGAACATTCGTAGTTGAGGCTAGTGGTTGTATCGAGTACATGTATAGGGTGTGGCATGTGGGTACTTCGGGTGCATTTCTTTCCTAATGTTTCACTTAATACAAATGAGCCTCCGTGGTGTAATGCATACGGTGTCCGTCTTGCAACCGAGAGGTTGCGAGTTCGAGCCACGTATGAACCACGGCAGTGGTGTTCTTAGGCAAGGTACCTAAATCCACGTTGCCACTTCTCTCTCCCTCATCGTGGTGGATTCCATCATGAATGAGATCACTAGGGTTATTAAACTAATGTTGTAAAAACTTGTTTCGCAATCAAGCTAAAGAAATAAATGTGCATGATTTAATTACATTACATGCGTTATAGAGTGCTGGTATAGAGTGCTCATTACTATTAATAAAATATGCAATCGACAGCGCTTTATGAGATTACGACCTCATAATTATATAGCATGCGACGTAAACCAGCTATTGAGTACATTGATAAATGACTTCACACAATTATTTGTCTTGTGCATGACGATCATTCATTCCATCGTGTTTCCATTCTGCGATCGATCTACGTCATGAATATTTCCGCCCACAGTTCGATCAGCTGTTTTTACGTCAGCTGTGCCGGTGCGAAGGTCATTGCATGGAGGCGTTGTCTCTGTCAACCAATCACAAGCGCCGAAATAAACATTCAGTAATCGACCTTGACATTGGTCATCATCGTCCAATGAAAACGTACACATTATGTTATTGACCTTAGCATTGTGTGTATAAATAGATTTATATAGGTAGGGAGATGACGCTTGGTGCAATAGTATGTCATCACCCTAGACAGTTAGTTATTTCAAGTGATATTCGTATTCGGAACTTTCCAAATGTATTCACTTTTCGCACTCAAGATTGTTTATACAAATTTATATTACCTCGATTGCGAAACACGTTTGTACAACTTAAGTTTAATCACTTTCGAGACATCATTCCTAATCAAATCGGAGAGCGAGAGAAGAGACAATGCGGACAATAGTTTAAAGCCGTGTTTAAACTTTAATGCAAACTTTACTCATGGAGATCTGCCGCTCTCACTAAAATAATAAAGTTTTGCACTGGTTTCGTTTTGTTTGAAATAAACTGTGCCGTCGTTGATTTATTATATTTTTACGCCAAGATAAGTTCGCACATTAAGACCACCATCTGATAACGATTAATAGTGGAAAACTTTCATGCATGTGTTCGTTTTACGTTTATTTATTTACGCCTCCTGAAGAGATTAGTCAATTTAGATGTTTGAGGTAGAGTGTAATGATACAGATAGAGCCCATTCCAGAGTACCATCTGGTTCTTTTACGTGCACGGTGTAAAGCACCGACACGAGACCTCGGTTTAAAGCCCCATCTGAAAGACTGTTAATTTTATTAGGGTTAGACGGGGGGTCGAACCTACCACGTTTACTGTATGCTTGTATATGCATTCCACGGACACAGTTAACGCTAATTAACATGGTATATCGTGCACCCATGTTAAAGTATACTATAGCATGGTGTAGTCACGTTACTGTTCACGAAAGGATGTAGAAGTGTTGTATTTATTACAAAACCATTGTTGTATTCATTACAAAACCATTATTACTCACGTTTTTCAGAAAAGAAATCCACCGCTTTTTAAACCGCAGTTTTGAATGTATTGCATCATTGTTGAAAAGTAGTCCTATTATAATAATATACTGACACCATAAAACAAGTGTGCGCTTTTATATTGAGCGTTGCTTTTTCGTTACATATTTTAGAATTATGGATTTTACTACCATGAGTGAAGAAAATAATCCTTCACACATTGCACTATTTACCCATTATTTCGCACATTTTGATACCAAATGTGCCTATATTTGTGTCTAAAAGGATATAAAGTTTACCTCTAAGGCAAGTGCCAAGTTTGGGAAGGGCTGTAAATAATGTTGTCATAACATTTGCTTCCCCCCAGATTAAATAGTATACAGCAATACTAATACATTCTAATATAATTTCATATTGTTTTTCTACGTATTTCATTGTGTGTATAATTGTAATGTAATGTATGAACAAAATGCAATAAAATAATATTTTTAAAAAGTGCACCGTTTCTTTTTCGTGGCATAGGATAGTCTTGTATGTATAGTTCGCTACCACAGGCATGTGCGACTAGTTATATACAAATACATAATTTCCCGAATCATGAGCACGCATACTTTTCATGTAATGATCACCTGGATGGCCGGATTGGTACCGTACTGTACGGGTTAAAGCTCAAACACTGTGATATATTATATATAATATAGTATCGATATTAGATAGAATTCTTACCCTTTCGTTGCAGGTTTGCCTCGCAGTTCCTGAAAGAGGCGGCTACCTCCGACCGAATCGTCGCGAAGGTCGAACCACAGAAGTCGTACAACATTATATATGGCAACTTGAACCGACTGCCGGCCCGGGTTCGATACTTCGTGGAGGAGAATGCCAAGGTGTGTCAGCCAGACTCGGTCCACATCTGTGACGGTTCGGACAAAGAGAAAGAACTGCTGAGCTACATACTACAGAGAGATGGCACTATCAAACCCCTGAGAAAATACGAAAACTGGTGAGTTCCACGCCATTATTTGAAGCACCATATGATATAACAATAATTTTTTTACATAATATGTAATAGAAGAACTATTGAAAACTCACTCTGCATACTACACACTCGGGGTGTATATAAATTAAAAAGTTCATAATTTAGTAATTAAATGCAAACATGTTGACAATAACATGAAACCCTGCCCAACATAATAGTATATACCACAATAGTATCTACCACAACCCTGCTGGAACATCAGCGAATCATATGGGAACCAACTATTGTTGCAGAATTCCAACTACGTAAATAGATTGACCTGGTCATTTCTGGACTTCAGCTCAAGTCTGTATTTCTATGCGTACACCAGTGAAAGCTTGACATTAGTTCACTCAAAACAATTGGACAATTGTAATACCTATATTACGAATACATAGCAGTAATTCTTATCACATGAATTCCCATTCGTCCAGAAAAGTAAAGTGTTTGCTTGTTATAATGTCGGCTTTATTGAAAATGTCAGCCATTTCTGACTTATGAGATTTCTATTATGAACACTAGTACTTCTCGACTCCTATCCTTGCTGGCCAGGCACCAGGCTGATATGCAATCGGTAACCATTATTGGACTAGATTGCGGCTCACCAACCGGCTATTAGCCTGGGTGCCAGTCTGTCGAGTGTTCACTTTTTAACGTCTGGCAACGATTGATCAGAAACTCAATACGGCCCAATTAATAGTCTCGGTGGTAAAATATATTTATTTGACTGACCAGGCAAAATATATCGACGCCTGTTCCCAGGCTAACCGGCTATATCAAAATTTAATAAACCCTGACGAAGTTCGAACATGTGATCTTCCGCTCCGTAGGGGAACCATTAGGCAAAGAGGACGGTTTCGGAGATTACTTGGAATGCGCTACACTAAGGATTGTTAATGCGTTGACGATGCATCTATTGGGTACAGTATATAACTACGTCGGTGTTTGACAGGATATGTACAGACGGATATGTAGTCCAGTGGTAACACGCTGGACTGGTAATCCAGGTTCGATCCCCCGTCTGATCCTAATAAAATTAACAGTCTTTCAGTTGGGACTTTAAACCGAGGTCTCGTGTCGGTGCTTTACACCGTGCACGTAAAAGAACCAGAGGAGACTCTGGAATGGGTCTCTGTCTGTATCATTGCACTATCCTCCAAACATTTAAAATAACTAATCTCTTCTTGAGAGGTCGCTCATATGGGCAACCGCGACGATAAATAAACGTAAAGCACACACACAGGACATGTACATTCCACTGTGTACCTTGTCCGTCGTGAGAGATCATCTATAGCCCATTAATCAGCTCTGCAACATTCCAGCAATATGATTTCTATATTTTATGTTCTTTCTTCACTGAAGAACTCGTTTCTGTTTACTTCTTATGAAGAGATAGAGCAACTACTAGCTATACGATGTCTACCTTGAAACCAAAGTGATGCGAGTTGGAATCTCGCCAGCATCACGATGGCGTGTCTTTATGATTCACATTGCGTCATCTTTCTCTATTGCATCAGCAGTCAATGATGTCTTTTGATCGGTTGAATTTGTTTCGCTCGAGCTAACATTTAAAGGTTTACATAATCAACTGTGCCAGCATTAAATAAGCATGCGCATTTCTTTGATCTACAAAATGCAACGAACCTAAAACCATGTTTTCGTCCATTATCCTGCACATAATGATAGCAACCAACGGGATGGGTATTTTATGTAATTAGCAACCAACGGGATGGGTATTTTATGTAATTGCTGAAAACTGAAAACATGTTTTCAGCTATAAAGAGTATGCAGTTAGTCTGTCTGTATTATATATATTGCTTAACTCACTGCACATCGTAAATTGTGTCTGTGAATGGTACATTAATGTAGAAATGAAAATCATATGCTATTTTAAATATTATAATTTCTTTGCATTTACTGCTCAAATAGGTGTGTTAATATCGTTTGTTTGGCCATAAAACCTATATGCTATAGGGCGCCCTTCTGTGAATGGTTCATTAATGTAGATATGATATTTTAAATATTATAATTTCTTTGCATTTACTGCTCAAATATGTGTGTTATCGTTTGTTTGGCCATAAAACCTATATGCTATTGAGTGCACTTATCGAGGTAAACATTCGATGTATCAGTAGGAACATGTGCACATGTTGGCTTCATTACAAGTTGGGAAGCATTCAAACGCACTTGTCATTAAATGTCGAACCTTTGGAGTTAGATTGGTTCTTGATCAAGTCGTTCTATTCTTTAGAGTTAGTTTGGTTCTTGATCAAGTCGTTCTATTCTTTAGAGTTAGTTTGGTTCTTGATCAAGTCGTTCTATTCTTTAGAGTTAGATTGGTTCTTGATCAAGTCGTTCTATTCTTTAGAGTTAGTTTGGTTCTTGATCAAGTCGTTCTATTCTTTAGAGTTAGTTTGGTTCTTGATCAAGTCGTTCTATTCTTTAGAGTTAGTTTGGTTCTTGATCAAGTCGTTCTATTCTTTAGAGTTATAGTTTGGTTCTTGATCAAGTCGTTCTATTCTTTAGAGTTAGTTTGGTTCTTGATCAAGTTGTTCTATTCTTTAGAGTTAGTTTGGTTCTTGATCAAGTCGTTCTATTCTTTAGAGTTAGTTTGGTTCTTGATCAAGTCGTTCTATTCTTTAGAGTTAGTTTGGTTCTTGATCAAGTCGTTCTATTCTTTAGAGTTAGTTTGGTTCTTGATTAAGTCGTTCTATTCTTTAGAGTTAGTTTGGTTCTTGATCAAGTCGTTCTATTCTTTAGAGTTATAGTTTGGTTCTTGATCAAGTCGTTCTATTCTTTAGAGTTAGTTTGGTTCTTGATCAAGTTGTTCTATTCTTTAGAGTTATAGTTTGGTTCTTGATAAAGTTGTTCTATTCTAGAAGTAGATTGAAGTTTTTTACTAGATTGTGTTTTACGTTTTATTTATCGTCGCTACCGTTTCCCAATATGAGCGACGCCTTCATGAAGAGTCATTTTAGATTTTTGGAGGATAGTGCAATGATACAGACAGAGACCCATTCCAGATTCCCCTCTGGTTCTTTTACGTGCACGGTGTTAAGCACCAACAACGAGACCTCGGTTTAACGTCCCATCTATTTGATTGAAGTTACCGTACACTTTATTTTATGGTGAGATTAGATTACGAGGGCCAGGAGTTATCCACACTTACCTGCTTTTGAATGCGATAGTGTTGGTGTATGTTACATGTAATCCAGCTGATTTGTGGTAGATCAGTGGTTCTACCCGGATGCTGACCTGTATTTGAACTACTGTCATAATGAAAAATTTGGGTTCTCTCGACCTCCACCACCAATACCAATAAAGACTTGACAATGGCCAAAATGACTTAATTTGTCACGCGACATTTATGTTCGCCCCCCCCCCCCCCAACATAAAATAAACGGAACTTGTATTATATTTCTATATTATATTTCTGTATCATATATACTATATTATATTTCTGTATCATATATAATATATTATATTTCTGTATCATATATACTATATTATATTTCTGTATCATATATACTATATTATATTTCTGTATCATATATAATATATTATATTTCTGTATCATATATAATATATTATATTTCTGTATCATATATATTATATTATATTTCTGTATCATATATACTATATTATATTTCTGTATCATATATATTATATTATATTTCTGTATCATATATATTATATTTCTGTATTATATTTCTGTATTTTATTTCTTTATCATATTTCTGTATTATATTATTATTAATATAATTATTTTCAGTTGGTTGGCTACGACTGATCCTACAGACGTCGCGCGGGTTGAGAGTCGAACATTCATATCCACCCATGAGAAGCACGATACAGTACCCAGGACAAAGGAAGGGGTAAAGGGCACTCTGGGTAATTGGATGTCCCCGGAAGACATAGACACGGCGCTTGACCATCGCTTCCCCGGATGTATGCAAGGTAATATAAAAATAAAATTCATTATCGTACCAAGTTGCCATTCTTGTACTACGTACTGTTTCGGGTTTTCCGCCTGCATCAGCACCATTTCGGGCTATATCGCCGGCGGACAGTTTACTTAACAACACCTTTCCTGGGCAGGCTCCAGCGGTTAACCAGTACTTGGCTGCACCAACCTCCGTCAGAAACTGCCAACTTTTTCATATAAATGAGACACGGCCTGAGCGAGGCTCGAACCCGTACTGTGCTACAGACGATGTGTGATTCAGAAAATATAAGCAATACAAGGAAGGTGGTGACAACCACAGACGCTTGGGGTATGGACAAGTGGTTTTGTGTCCAATAACTTGTCCAGACCCCAACCGTCTGTACTGACAACGAGGTGAGATTAAAGGGCGCCCTGTTAACACGTAGGGCCTAGTGTAGACATTTACAATTCCAAACTTGTAGTACGCCTATAAACTTTATTTATTGTAGAACTATTGCGAAACAAGCAAGCTTCAACAACTTATATTAATCGTAATCGTTGGCGCGGATGAAAGCGTATATGTGGTCCTTTGTGTGTGTGGGTGGGAACCTGAGTACCCGGAAAAAAACTCACCTGACTGATCTGGTGGCCACCATACCATATCACATACTTTCCGGATCCAAGGATCGAAGTTGCATTGTTAAGAATCGAGCATGCTAACCACTGCACATTTTCAATACCAAACAGGACTGTACAGTTTGTTTACTAAAGCAACATGCTGACCTGTTGCCACATTTTAACCCGGTCATCATAAACTAGTTGTCATTATCACACTTTCTGGTTCCAGGCCGTACGATGTATGTGATACCATTCAGTATGGGTCCAGTCGGATCCTCGCTCTCCAAGATTGGTGTCGAGCTCACGGATTCGGCCTACGTAGTGGCCAGCATGCAAGTAATGACCAGAATGGGCTCGCACGTGCTGGACACACTAAAGGACGGAGATTTCATCAAGTGTCTACATTCTGTCGGCAGACCTATTACTTCAACGGGAGGAGGTAAATACATGTCAATAGTATAACCAGTAGCGTAGCCAGAGACAAATTTCAACTGAGGAAATCTAGGGGTGTCCGGGGGCATGTTCCCCCTTAAAATTGTTGGGGGTATAAAAAGTGTTTATTTATTATAGTGTCACCCCTATTTAAAGGGCCAGCCATTTCTGACTTATGAGACACTCTCGTAGGCTCTCGGTAACCATTATTTAACTAGCTGGCGGCTCACCAACCGGCCATATTAGAACGAACCCCTGACTAGTATCAAACCTTCGACCTCCCGCTCCGTAACCACTATGCCACGGACAGGTATAGAAGCGATTTCCTGCGTTTTCTGATTTAATGAATTTAGACGTATAATTATGTACTGACTGTTCAGCTCTCTAGCAGTCAAACTTTTATACAGCAAAGAGATCAAGCTATGTGGATCTACACTTTTTGTAAACCTATTTAGAGATCTGTATTGTTGAAAGGGTTAAACAACTAAAACTTTGAAGCTTTGAAAAACTTTATTATCTATACGGTGAAATTATTTTTCAGTTAGTTTATACAAATTTATTTTAGTTCGATTGCGAAACAAGTTATTTCAACTTATATAAATCACTCTCGAGACCTCATTCCTGATGGAATCCATCGCCACGAGGGAGAGAGAAGAGGCAACGTGGAATTTAAATGCCTTGCCTAAGGGCACAATCGTAACGGCTCCAGTTGGGCTCGAACTCCGGACCTTTCGCACCTGAAGCGAACGCGCATCCACTGCGCTATCATGACTTCCAGAGATTTTTCAGTTACCGGTATGTGTAATAAGAATGCCTTTTGTTTTCCCAGCTACAGCGATGTCGTCGTGGCCGTGCAACCCCAAAGATACTATAATCGCTCACCTGCCGGAGAAGAATCAGATATGCTCGTTCGGCAGCGGATATGGCGGGAATTCCTTACTGGGAAAGAAATGCTTCGCTCTAAGGCTGGGATCCATCCTGGCCAGGAGAGAGGGCTGGTTTGCAGAACACATGTTGGTAAGTCATATTTGATAACTAATACATACTATGATGGCCGATTTATGGTTGTGTTTTTTTGTCTGTTGGTTTGAGAAATTAATAGATTTTTTAAAAAAATGTTGTGCCTGTACTATTTGCTTTTTCTACTTCTAAGCCCCCTAAATTATTATTAGTGCTGTGTTTGTGGGACTCGTACGGTTTTCATGATCGTAATATCACTGAACGCGTCTTTAGCGCTTTCAACACCACAGGCCTCTAAATAGGCTTACAAAAAGTGTAGATCCAGATGAGCCGTCTCACTTTTTGCCGGTAATATTACTATTTTTAGACAATAATTACCCATTTTGATAAATGAACTCGTCCAAATGTAATTTTCTTATTAATTTATTGGTCTAAAAATATGATGGACCAGTCCATATCAGTTACTAGGTGTTGAATGGGTTAAACACACAATAAAAATATTCCCAAGTATACAATTTCCGATTTTACTGTTTCACAGATCATGGGAGTGGAAAATCCTCAGGGGGAGAAAAAATATTTTGCCGCTGCGTTTCCCAGCGCTTGCGGTAAAACCAACCTCGCCATGATGGAGCCGACCATGCCGGGATACAAGGTCACGTGTGTCGGGGACGATATCGCGTGGATGAGATTTGACAAGAACGGTCAGTTACGAGCAATCAATCCGGAGGCTGGATTCTTCGGCGTTGCTCCAGGTAAATCACGTTACTAAATTATGTACATAAATATAAATGTACGTGTAGTGCAGAAACTCTACAGTCTGTAGTCCTGTGGTTAACACGTTGGATAGGTAATCCAGGGATCGCAGGTTCGATCCCCCCCACTCATCTGACCCTAATAAAATTAACAGCCTTTCAATGGGACGTTAAACCGAGGTCTCGTGTCGGTGCATTACACTGTGCACGTAAATGAACCAGAGGAGACACTGGAATGGATCTCTGTCTGTATCATTACACCATCCTCCAAAAATCTAAACTGACTAATCTCTTCAGGAGGCGTCGCTCATATGCAACTGGTAGCGACGATAAATAAACGTAAAACACACACACACATGCACACACTCTTAGTGACTCTTTATACGAAACAGTTGGCAGTATTTTACAGAGGTTGGTGCACCAAGTACTGGCCGCTGGAGCCTGCCCAGGAATTGTGTTCTGTAACCGGTAGAGACGTTAAATAAACTTAAATTAAAAAATAAAATATATATATATCTCTATCATTTGCTAGGTATCTCATCAACTTGTTTCACAATCGAGCTAAAGTAAAATTGGTTTGATAATAATGGGTGAATGTTGCTATTTTGGACTGCTCGGGTGGCTAAAGCCCACGGAGTGGGATACATCGATTGGATGGTGTCCCGCACGCCGGATGGTTCGCTATGTGCTAGGTTATTTACGCACGTCGTTATAATTCTTGTCATTTGCTCCGCAGGGACTTCAATGAAGACGAACCCCAATGCAATGAGAACTGTAATGAAGAACACTATTTTCACCAATGTTGCTACTACCGGTGACGGTGGAGTATTCTGGGAAGGAATGGAAGATGAGGTCACGGATAACGCCTCAATCACGTCCTGGACCGGGGTCAAGGACTGGAACAAGGCAACCGGAAAACCGGCGGCGCACCCTAACTCAAGATTTTGTACCCCGGCTGGACAGTGTCCGATAATTGACGAGCAATGGGAGAGCCCGGAAGGTGTACCAATAGAGGGTATCATATTTGGTGGCAGGCGACCTGAGGGAGTGCCTCTGATTTATGAGGCGTTTGATTGGCAACATGGAGTGTTTATGGGGGCATCGCTTAAATCTGAGACTACTGCTGCCGCAGAACATACAGGTAAGGAAATTATGATTCTACATTGCACCTGGTCCGGCTATGTCTAATTCAATGCGGCTGAATTCCATCCAAATTGCTATAAGATGATATACAGTCAAACCTGTGTTAGTGGTCACCTCCATTAAGCAACCAACCTGTATTAAGCAGCCAGTTTCCAGATTACCAATATGTTGTTTTATTATACATTTGACCTCTATTAAGCAGCCACCCATGCTAAGCAGCCACTTTCTGTGATTCCCTTGGCCGGCTGCTTAAGACAGGTTTGACTGTATGTCTAACAGGTAAATAAAGTTTCACCAAATTCAGCCTCAAACATTGGGTGAAGGTGTTAGACAGTTTATACAAATTTATTTTAGCTCGATTGCGAAACAAGTTATTACAACTTGTATTAATTACTCTCGAGACCTCATTCCTGATGAAATCCATCGCCACGATGTTAGACATGACCTCCCTAATGCCGACATGCTGCCTTGTGATGCTTTTGTGGTTTTAAGTGGCACAAGCTTAGATCATATTGCGAATCTACAGCTGATATTGGCGGAGTATTTCCAGCTGCGATTGGCACTCGTGTAGAACCACTGACCTTCTGCAAACTAGCTAGATAGTTTCTGCATAGAACAGTATCTGACAACCATTTTGTGATTCGAACCTACGTCATTAATTATTCCCAGAAATTTTGATTATTTAGTATGTAATACAGTGCGCCTAATGGTAAATGCTTATCAGCAGTATGGAGATATAAGGAGTATATAGTACAGTATGCCTATTGCTTATCAGCAGTATGGAGATACAAGGAGTATGTAGTACAGTGTGCCTATTGCTTATCTGCAGTATGGAGATACAAGGAGTATGTAGTACAGTGTGCCTATTGCTTATCAGCAGTATGGAGATACAAGGAGTATGTAGTACAGTGTGCCTATTGCTTATCAGCAGTATGGAGATACAAGGAGTATGTAGTACAGTGTGCCTATTGCTTATCAGCAGTATGGAGATACAAGGAGTATGTAGTACAGTGTGCCTAATACTTATCAGCAGTATGGAGATACAAGGAGTATATAGTACAGTGTGCCTATTGCTTATCAGCAGTATGGAGATACAAGGAGTATATAGTACAGTGTGCCTATTGCTTATCAGCAGTATGGAGATACAAGGAGTATGTAGTACAGTGTGCCTATTGCTTATCAGCAGTATGGAGATACAAGGAGTATGTAGTACAGTGTGCCTATTGCTTATCAGCAGTATGGAGATACAAGGAGTATGTAGTACAGTGTGCCTATTGCTTATCAGCAGTATGGAGATACAAGGAGTATGTAGTACAGTGTGCCTATTGCTTATCAGCAGTATGGAGATACAAGGAGTATATAGTACAGTGTGCCTATTGCTTATCAGCAGTATGGAGATACAAGGAGTATATAGTACAGTGTGCATATTGCTTATCAGCAGTATGGAGATACAAGGAGTATATAGTACAGTGTGCCTATTGCTTATCAGCAGTATGGAGATACAAGGAGTATGTAGTACAGTGTGCCTAATCTTATCAGCAGTATGAGATACAAGGAGTATATAGTACAGTGTGCCTATTGCTTATCAGCAGTATGGAGATACAAGGAGTATATAGTACAGTGTGCCTATTGCTTATCAGCAGTATGGAGATACAAGGAGTATGTAGTACAGTGTGCCTATTGCTTATCAGCAGTATGGAGATACAAGGAGTATATAGTACAGTGTGCCTATTGCTTATCAGCAGTATGGAGATACAAGGAGTATATAGTACAGTGTGCCTATTGCTTATCAGCAGTATGGAGATACAAGGAGTATGTAGTACAGTGTGCCTATTGCTTATCAGCAGTATGGAGATACAAGGAGTATGTAGTACAGTGTGCCTATTGCTTATCAGCAGTATGGAGATACAAGGAGTATGTAGTACAGTGTGCCTATTGCTTATCAGCAGTATGGAGATACAAGGAGTATATAGTACAGTGTGCCTATTGCTTATCAGCAGTATGGAGATACAAGGAGTAATTGGCCCATTCTGTTGTTGAGAAAAGGGTTAACTTGCTGATTTCAAAGTCGCTACAATATTTTCATTATCTCCTTTGCAGGAAAGGTGATTATGCACGACCCGTTTGCAATGCGGCCATTTTTCGGTTACAACTTTGGACATTATCTGGAACATTGGTTGAGTTTTCAAGACAAACCCAACTGTAACCTACCCAAAATCTTTCACGTGAACTGGTTCCGAAAAGGTGCCAACGGATTCCTATGGCCAGGATTTGGTGAGAATTCCAGAGTTTTGGATTGGATCTTCCGACGGATTAACGGCGAAGACTGCGCAGTTAGATCGGCCGTTGGTTACATACCAAAACCAGGATCCATCGATTTAGACGGGCTCGAAGATGAAGTTGATATGGACGCTTTGTTTCAGCTTCCAAAAGAATTCTGGGCAGCAGAGGTGAAGGAATTAGCGAAATATTTTGAAGAACAGGTTGGAGAGGACCTTCCGGCGAAAATCCGACAAGAACTTGTCAAATTAGAGCAAAGATTAAATAAAGTAGTAGTATGAACTACTAGTATTATCTACAAAATGTTACATTTCTATGCAGAAAGTTTTGTGTGTAAGTCCGTTTATTAAATTTTTCTTCGCATGTGACGATGTGTAGACTACTGGTAGCGGGCTGAACGGGCGTGGTGTACTGTGTAACTGACATATTAAGCGATGTACAGTCAAACTTGTTCGAGAGAGACCACCTCTATTAAGAGACCATCTCTATTTAGAGACCACAAGATCACATTTTTTCTGTGTGTTGTTAAGCTTAAAGAAGCATATTAATAGACCAGTCTAGTATAGAGACCACGAGATCACATTTTTCTGTGTGTGGTTAAGCTTAAAGAACCTTATTAATAGACCAGTCTAGTATAGAGACCACTTTTTGTATGGCCCCTTGGTAGTCCAGGTACCTGCTTGGAGACCACTTTTTGTATGGCCCCTTGGTAGTCCAGGTGCCTGCTTGGAGACCACTTTTTGTATGGCCCCCGGGTAGTCCAGGTGCCTGCTTGGAGACCAGTTTGACTGTACTAGCTTTCAGGGTGTGCTTGATTTCAGCTTTTCTCTCTCTGCAATAGCATCATGTGTTCCCACGCGTTACGTATTCATGCACATTCTATACAACACTGTGATAACTGGAGTTATTGTATTAATATTGGGTCTTGTATAATTGTTTTATAATCAACGGCTAAGTGCGAATGTACCGTGACATTGGCAATTAGTTACGTGTATTTTAGACGAGGGTATTGTACCGTTCCACATATCATTGCTTGTCTGTGACGTGCATTGCTGGTCTGTGACACGCATTGCTGGTCTGTGACACGCATTGCTGGTCTGTGACATGCATTGCTGGTCTGTGACGCGCATTGCTGGTCTGTGATGGAATCTTGGATGGAAATGGTTTTTTAATAAAATTTGAATCTTTAAAGCGACACTATTTTGTATGGACATTTTTTTATATAAAATTTGAATCTTTAAAGCGACACTATCTTGTATGGAATAAAAATATTTGTAAAATTTGAAATACGCGTGTTTTCATATGATTGTTGATAAACATTTTGTGTATATAATGGCGCTATAATTTAATTGATTATTTTCGAACAGTCGTTGAAAATTATATTCTTTAAATACCCATGTCTTTGTAGAGTGAAGAAATGATATGTATAGTATATGTAGTGTTTGTTGCATTTAGAACTGCATTTAAGTGAATTGTACGCTACTTTAATGTTACGAATCTTTCTATTTATTATTTAAATGTATTTTTGAAAACAAAAATGGAATGATAAATGGCCCGTTCTGGTGGCTCTGTTACGTTTATAATTATGTTTATTTGTCTTGTTTTATACACTATTTTAACGGATCTGATAATTTTATGTTGTTTTATGTTACATAAGCCTATACTGCATATAAGTTAATTGTAGGCTGAGGACGTCGAATGGAAAACATAAATTGTAAATTCCACTTAGAAGTTAACCCATTTCATTCTGGATACTGTTCAAACAGTATTTACAAAGAACATAGAGCCAGATCAACCGCCACGGAATGTGCCGTCTGATCAGGCTCTATGCTATTCAGATGATCTTGCTATAGATATATATATATTTGGCTATGTAGCAAACAACATAGATCCTGATCAGCACGCAGCGTCACGCTGCGGCTGATCTGGATCTATGATGATTGAGCCATTACCATTGCCTCCGGCAAACCATATGGGCGAGCGATCCTCTGGATCTATGTTGTTTGCAAAAGCCTTTAACCCTTTCAACACCACAGACCTCTATTTATAGGCTTACAAAAAGTGTAGATCCAGATGAGCCGGCTCGTGACGAGCCATCTCATCAGGATCTGCACTTTTTGCAAGTAGTATTACTAATTTTAGACAAAATTACCCATCTTGATAAATGAACTGGTCCGAATGTAATTTTCTTATTCATTTATTGGTCTAAGAATATCATGGACCAGTCCATGTCAGTTACTTGGTGTTGAAAGAGTTAAATGTACCCAGAATGAAATGGGTTAAAGGGAGATTATCGTACTTGACTCTCTAAATGACAAACATTAGTTTCCTACTAAATGCAGTTACTCATTACGATGTCATATTACTAATTGCATGTATTTATAGATTGCATTATATAACATATGTATTTATAGATTGCATTATATAACATATGTATTTATAGATTGCATTATATAACATATGTATTTATAGATTGCATTATATAACATATGTATTTATAGATTGCATTATATAACATAGATTATGTATGTACTATATATTACCTCGCCTCTCTTGCCATTATGTTCATACTCGCATAGTTGAAAGGTCATTCCATTCCATCACATAGCTCAAAGGTCATTCCATTCTATCACATAGTTGAAAGGTCATTCCATTCTATCACATAGTTGAAAGGTCATTCCATTCCATCACATAGTTGAAAGGTCATTCCATCACATAGCTCAAAGGTCATTAATATCCCATCATATTGTTCAAAGGCAAATCCATTCTATCATATAGTTCAAAGGTCATTCCGTTCCATCACAGAGTTCTAAGGTCATTATATCCCATCATATTGTTCAAAGGCAAATCCATTCTATCATATAGTTCATTACACGTTGTGTTTATTTGAAGTACATTGTATAACGGTCGATTGCCAGGCGGCTTCATACAGAACTGTTTCCATGGAAACATATACTTATGTCTGACCGAAAGCTCTCTGTGATATTATTAAAAAGACTTTGTATAAACTTGCCAGAATTAGCAGGATGAAATTCAAAGACTGCTCTTTTGTTCTGAAATGTTGTGCGTCCGTCTGTTTCGTCTAATATTACATTAACAGTGAATGTACATTCAAGTACATACGACTGTTTCCGACTTATTGTTATGAAATTTAATTACATGTATATGTATTTCTAAGGAATCCCTTTTCATATGTTTATAAGGGACCTTTGGTATTGAAAGATGCGTGTATATACAGGAGATTTGGTGGATCTATTTTTAGAATTAATTCAAACGAGTTTATCTCGTTGCAGGATGTCTTTACTTTCATCATAGCCGTGACATTTCAGCGGCATCCATAGTGTATGATACATGATATTGCCCCATTCTCGATCTCATTATTTTTGTTATAAAGTAAATCTTTATATTCTTGTGTATTGACATTATTTGTGCAACGTTTTGGTGGTTGCCACGACGATGCAACTTGTTATGTGGTCAGAGTTGTTATTTTTACGCCGTTGCGATGTGGGTTGGCACACTGGAGCTAGTTCAACAGGGGCCAGATTCACAGACCTGTAGTAGCCACGGGTCGGAAGTTGGTTATCTAGCTATGATGTATCGGTTTCCATAGCTATGAACCTGAGGTATCACAAGTCGGTTTTCTAGCTATGAACCTGAGGTATCATAAGTCGGTTTCCATAGCTATGAACCTGAGGTATCACAAGTCGGTTTCCATAGCTATGAACCTGAGGTATCATAAGTCAGTTTTCTAGCTATGATGTATCGGTTTCCATAGCTATGAACCTGAGGTATCATAAGTCGGTTTCCATAGCTATGAACCTGAGGTATCACAAGTCGGTTTCCATAGCTATGAACCTGAGGTATCATAAGTCAGTTTTCTAGCTATGATGTATCGGTTTCCATAGCTATGAACCTGAGGTATCATAAGTCGGTTTCCATAGCTATGAACCTGAGGTATCACAAGTCGGTTTCCATAGCTATGAACCTGAGGTATCATAAGTCAGTTTTCTAGCTATGACGTATCGTTAGTCGGTTTCCATAGCTTTGAACCTGAGGGTGATAGCTAAGTATATGAAGTTGTTATACTGTTTTTGTTACGACATAACGTTTTATTGCGCGTATTTTGCATGGGAGTTTAAATATTAAAAGGAATATATTGGTGATATGTATTGTATTGTACAGTATATTATAGATAGATACGACACTACTATACTAGTATTGTGTTGTTATCATGGAAGTTGTTATATGTTTAGAACACACACCAATACCAGGGCTCATTCTATTGGGCGACGTAGGAACCGTGACTTTGCCCCCTGAGGGGCCCCATTTCTCCATAAAATGTTTTATATAAATATATTAGGTATACTAGTGCAGGGCTCATCATTCTAAAGTCAACATTTTTAGGAGATGTGGGAATGCTCGCTCGCGATTGTGCCCTAAAATTGTGTTATTTACTAAATTTCAACAAAATAGGGTTAAAAGTCATAATATGACCATTAAATACAACATTTGAAAGGAGTGCATTATAAATGGGTCAGTGTATCTTTACTTGACAAAATTTTGTACGAAAATTATTTAAACAAACATTTTTAAGCAGAAATGGAGCCTCCAGGGGGCAAAGTCAGGGTCCCTATTTTGCCCCCTAGAATGAGCACTGCTAATATTGTGTTATCACGGAAGTTATTATATACCCATTAGTTGTATATTTAGAACACACACCAATATATAGATGACCTGGTTGTAAAAGTACGCAAATAAAATGATAAAAAAGTGGAAATGTGTTTGCTTAGTAACTTAGGACTCCATCCTAGTCAGTTTGTGGAAGTCATGGTAGCGTATTCGATTCAGGTCCGGAGTTTGTGCCCTGCTGGAGCCGCGACGAGTGTGCCCTTAGGCAAGGCATTTAAATGCAATTCCACATGCCTCGTCTACTCCCTTGTGGCGATGGATTCCATTCAGAATGACGTCTCAAAAGAGATTAATATCAGTTGATTAATATCATATGATTGAGGTGCGAAAGCCCAGAGTTTGTCATTACAGGATTGTGCCCTTAGGCAAGGCATTTAAATTCTACATTGCCTCTTCTCTCTCGCTCGTGGCGATGGATTCCATCAGGAATTACGTATCGAGAGCGATTAATATAAGTTGTAAGAACTTGTTTTGCTAATGAATATTCTTCTTTTTTTTATACTTTATTTATTTTACAACGATTGCGAAGCAAGTTTTAACAACTTATATTAATCACTCTCGTTAGCTCGGATGAAAGCGTATATGTGGTCATTCATGTGGGAGGAAACCGGAGAAAACCCACCTGTCCGATAGGCGACCAGCGTACCATGAACGAATATTCACGATTGTCTCTAATACATAACATTGCTGTATGGATCACCATAACCAGCAGTCTTACTCTTAACTTCAAAATCCAACTCTTGTCGAAATTTACTGCTAATGGCCTCATGTAAATAAGTATTAGTTACACAGGGTACACAGAGGGGTCAGGCCTATATGGGTGCAATGCATTCAGGAAGGCAAACCTTTATTAATTTGAACATACAAACATGTTGAACCAAAACGTTTTGTTGGTGCTGGAACGATGTTAGTTCTGACCAAAACGTTTTGTTGGTGCTGGAACGATGTTAGTTCTGACCAAAACGTTTTGTTGGTGCTGGAACGATGTTAGTTCTGACCAAAACGTTTTGTTGGTGCTGGAACGATGTTAGTTCTGACCAAAACGTTTTGTTGGTGCTGGAACGATGTTAGTTCTGACCAAAAGTTTTGTTGGTGCTGGAACGATGTTAGTTCTGACCAAAACGTTTTGTTGGTGCTGGAACGATGTTAGTTCTGACCAAAACGTTTTGTTGGTGCTGGAACGATGTTAGTTCTGACCAAAACGTTTTGTTGGTGCTGGAACGATGTTAGTTCTGATCAAAACTGTTT
>CM026388.1:31845630-31866054 GCA_014843695.1 Archivesica marissinica
ACACCCACCTAGCAGCATTACA
The DNA here is from genome assembly GCA_014843695.1 of Archivesica marissinica. NCBI lineage: Eukaryota > Metazoa > Mollusca > Bivalvia > Venerida > Vesicomyidae > Archivesica > Archivesica marissinica. The sequence goes on from CM026388.1 coordinate 31,845,653, forward strand.
CATCCCCCATGTACATGAACCTCCGACAACACTCTGTACACCCACCAAGCAGCATTACACATCCCCCATGTATATGAACCTCCGACAACACTCTGTACACCCACCAAACAGCATTACACATCCCCCATGTATATGAACCTCCGACAACAGTCTGTACACCCACCTAGCAGCATTACACATCCCCCAGTACATGAACCTCCAACAACACTCTGTACACCCACCAAGCAGCATTACACATCCCCCAAGTACATGAACCTCCGACAACACTCTGTACACCCACCTAGCAGCATTACACATCCCCCATGTACATGAGCCTCCGACAACACTCTGTCCACCCACAAAGCAGCATTACACATCCCCCGAGTACATGAGCCTCCAACAACATTCTGAACACCCACCGAGCAGCATTACACATCCCCCAGAGTACATGAGCATCCAACAACAGTCTGTACACCCACAGAGCAGCATTACACATCCCCCGAGTACATGAGCCTCCGACAACAGTCTGTACACCCACAGAGCAGCATTACACATCCCCCAGAGTACATGAGCATCCAACAACAGTCTGTACACCCACAGAGCAGCATTACACATCCCCGAGTACATGAGCATCCAACAACAGTCTGTACACCCACAGAGCAGCATTACACATCCACCGAGTACATGAGCCTCCGACAACATAGTAGGCATGTTAAGATACAGATTTTAGGCAAATCCTTCAAATTGTGACCACATTCTGAAACTTGGCACAGTGATTCATTGGGGTGTCAAAAATATGGAATGGAAGGGTTGTCCAAAATTTGAGCCGGGGAAAGCGGCCATTTTGGATTTCAAAATGGCGGACCCTAAATTTACTCTTTTTAGGCGTATCTGAGCTAAAAAATCACCTAGAGTTCTGATCTCAGGTGCAAAGTATCTGTTATTGGGGTCAACTTATATTTTGATTGCATGGCAGCCATTTTGAATTCCAAGATGGTCGCCGTTAAAATATTGTCATCATATCAAGATGATTTGGCAGTCGCTTTGAAATATGCTACTCTCAAAGCAATGATGTAGCTGGTCTCTGTCGACTTGGCAGAAAAATAAAAACTGAATTAACTGATAGAAAGCAATTATTCACTGGGTATTTTGGAGAACATTTAGTGTCTCCCACATGATTGTCTTTCATGCATATGTTGACTGGATTTGAAAGCACAGCTGGTGTCGATTCATCGAAGTTATCTCCTGCAATAGTCTTGGCACAGCTGCTTGCCTACAACTCAGCATAAAAGAGGTCACCAACGGGAACTCGTAGTAATGCAGATCATGAAACGCCAGTAGCTATTTATATAGCATTTCCTATTCACTCTAAAACTAGAAGTGAGGACCTGGTCAATAAACGTCATTCACTTGGGGCATGTATTTCGTATGACCGCCTTACAACGTTATTAACATATCTAGGCAATAGTGTCATCGACCAGTTTGAAAAAGATGGACTGGTATGTCCCCCTCGTTGCAAAACAATCTCTTCACCACGCATGCTGTTGACAACATTGACCACAATCCCAGTTCCAGAACAGCCAAGATGATGGATGCATCAGGCCACCCCTAGAGGTTCAGAGGGACAAACTAAACAAAACGTCATTGAAGCAGCTCCCTACCGAATACACTAGTATTTCCCCATATGTTCTGAAGAGAAAGAATATAGTCAAGTCTGTTTAAGATGGAGCAAACCATGAGGTGAGTAATAATTTCCCTTTCCCTTTAAAACGTTAAAATTTAAAGATAAACCCAAAAAGGTGTACTCTAGTTAGAAATGATCTAAAACCTCCATTTTACCTAATACATATACCGGTAACCTGTAGCAGTTTCAACTTTGTACTCAAATACCAGGCAACCAGTTGTATTGCGCATTATGTCTATGTTCTTGTTATTTAGTGGAAGCTCCAATATGATACAATATACTTAGCTTCATCTGACGAACCATGCATGGAAAAAGTACTTCAATCAATTTTCAACAACTACGAGGACCACATAATGGACAACCAAAAACTTACATGGTCAGCTTGAATAATAATTCTAATGTATCCTCTTTTAATTTGTTTCTACAAAAATATTGGATTAACTTGAAACTAATTAGGAATATGGTCTTACTCACACAATGGCTGTACTAACACAGTGATCTTGCTAAAAAATAGGCTTACCAACACATTGATCCTACAAACACAATAATCTTACCAAAATAATGATCCTATTAACTCAATTTTCCTAATAGCACAATGATTCTACTAACAGGTCTGCCTACCACTCATCGATGATGAAGAACCCAATTCCAGCCAAAGTCATCACTGCACTGCTCCCATTGTTCCGTGTCCATGCCGACACCTCAGCAATGATTCACCATGCCATGTTGTTAATCAAAGTCAAACTGAGTTTTTGAACCCTGGTAAGTTGCAGTAACCTAATGCCTGCTAGGCAATAGGGTATGTTCATGTTCAAAGAACTTCTCATTGACAAGCTTACAATATAAATTTAAAGATATGCTATTTTCATTGAATACTCATATTGCATTTTTTTGTTTAATAGGTCAGACACCTATAATGTTGACCAACCGCTCTATGCTTTGGGGAAGCAGATTCAGTGGACGAAGCCAGGAAACATTGACGATGAACATATCCTTGTCATGATGGGTGATCTGCACATCGAGATGACATTCATGAAATGCATAGGTAAGAGGTTTCATAAGGATATAAAATCTTGGATATCGTCATTCCTCATTATCACTTACAATTTATGCCTGTAAACATGACCATGTTCCGATGTTCTGTATCGTTTTACTTTTATATCACTTTCTTTGTATCCAGATGATTGGCTCGATGGCAGTGGGTGGGTTCATCTTCTGACATTCTCCACAATTGTCACGCCAGGAAAGGCCAATGACATGCTTCATGCTTCTTCCAACAACACGTTGTGCCGATACGTCCACCAAGTTACAGCCTGCATCTTATACCAACACAAGAAGGATGCCTATTCGTCGTATTGCAACAAAACAGCGACCCCTCTACCTGAGGCTGAATGGTTCAGTGAAAGTATGAAGCATCCTATGTTCAAGTTCTGGTCGATCACACTGAAGATGGAACTTATGTTGCTGCAGTTTGTCAAAGCCATGAGGTCGGCAGATTTCGACTTGTATGTAAATGCCTTGCAGCTAATAGCGCCATGGATGTTCCGCCTAGATCACGATAACTACGCTAGGTGGTTACCAGTGCATATCAATATTATGATCACACTGCAAGATATTCCCCAGTTTACAAAGGGCTTCTTTTCAGCACAGAAATCTACAAGGAAGTTCTCCCGAATAGGTTATTATTATTATATTTCGGGTTTTACGCCTGCATCAGCACCATTTTGGGCTATATCGCCGGCGGGCAGTTTACCTAACAACACCTTTCCTGGGCAGGCTCCAGCGGTTAACCAGTACTTGAGTGCACCAACCTCCGTAAGAAACTGCCAACTTTTTCATATAAATGAAACACAGTCTGAGCGGGGCTCAAACCCGTGACCATCAGTGATGATAGGTTACAGTGGTATACAAGTCAGCGACCGTAACCACTCGTCCAATGTACAACAGCCTAGCTGAGTTTGGGAATCCATTCATGGATGATAGTGAAGATTTGTATGCATTGGATACAAAGCTAGTCCCTGGAAAAGAAGCAATTGGGAAAGAGCAGTTTGAAACCTATATGAATTCCCACATATTAAAGGACGAGCCGATTTCGGACACCATCAGTAGAAACAACGTGCATTTCTTCAAGTGTCAGCTAAACCAAAGACCAAAACAAAGAAACACACACAGCTGAAAGCAGCGAGAAGTGATGGGGACGTTGAAGAGTTTTTCTCCCACGAAAACCAAGGAGCACCTCCAAGCCTTTCTGACAATGGGAATCTACAACCAGCCAAGAACAAATCAGGTTAGTTATTGATAATTTATATTGTAGCTCTGACATAATATGAGTATCCATTATCCATCAGTGAACTAATCATCACTCTGTTTTTGTTGTTGCAGATATTATAGATACCATTTTGGCTGTTGAACCCACAGAGCGCCATGAAGCACCAGCAGTAGATGCCAAAGTGTTTGATGGACCAGCAATTGTTAATATGCTAAGGCCTAATGATTGCAAGACATTCACAGATTATACACCATGTGTCATCCAACCTTATATAGAGCATCATCTTAGCTCAGCGGTACGACTAGATTTGGTTTTTGATAGATACTTTAAAGATAGTTTTAAGTCAGGTACACGTTCAAACCGTGGTTCTGATGTAAGGAGGCTCGTCAAAGCCAATGGGAGTATGCCGAACAATTGGTCCACACTTCTTAGATGTGACGAAAACAAATCTGAGCTATTTCCCTTCATTGTAAATGAACTAGTTGAGAAATTGATGATACACGTGGATTATTTGTAGGATCTCTTGGAGACGGAGCGGTAGCAAACCAGAATGTGGATCTGCAATCATTGATGCCATGTAACATTGAAGAGGCAGATGAACGTATGTTTGTCCATGTCCAACATGCTGCTGAAAACTGTCCGCGTATTCTGGTCAATACTGTAGACAGTGATGTTGTTGTTATTGCGTTGTTAGCTTTCCACAGAATACAAGGCCTCCAGGAGCTGTGGATCGAGTTTGGTGTGGGGAAGCACTTAAAGTGCATTCCAATACACGACATTGCTACTTCTCTTAGACCACAGACGTCAACAGCTGACCTGTTCTTTCACTCCTTTAGCATAGTGATACAACTTCATCCGTTCAAGGAAAGGGTAAGAAAGAATGGATTAAGATGTACCAAGTTATACGGTTGCCAGGGGAAATATTAGACAAGACCTAACAATGAATGTATCTCTATCGTTGATGTCAACATTAAACATGTCATCGATGTTAATAAAACACCTATAATGTTATGTTTATTTGCTACGTGTAACTATGAGAATATATACTGCATATAGATACATCTAAATTATGTTATCGTAGCCATTTGGACTCGTAGAAGTTCAGATATGCGTTGGAATGTAATTTGATGGCCGCCATCTTGGAATTCAAAATGGCCACCATGTACTCAAAATATAATTTATACCAATATGTTTGTTGACCCCAATAACATACTTTGCACCTAAAATCAGAACTCTAGGTGATTTTTTAGCTGAGATACACCTGAAAAGGGTAAATTTAGGGTCCGCCATTTTGAAATCCAAAATGGCCGCTTTCCCCATACCAAATTTTGGGCAACCCTTCCATTCCATATTCTTGAAAGCCTAATGAGTCACTGTTCCAAATTTTAGAATGTGGTCACAATTTGAAGGATTGTTTCACTTATCAGGCCTACTAACAGTCTGTACACTCACCTAGCAGCATTACACATCCCCCGAGTACATGAACGTCCAACAACACTCTGTACACCCACCTAGCAGCATTACACATACCCGAGTACATGAACGTCCAACAACACTCTGTACACCAACCTAGCAGCATTACACATACCCGAGTACATGAACGTCCAACATCACACTGTACACCCACCAAGCAGCATTACACATCCCCCGAGTACATGAACGTCCAACAACACTCTGTACAACAACCTAGCAGCATTACACATACCCGAGTACATGAGCCTCCGACAACATTATGTACACCCACCAAGCAGTATTACACATCCCCCCCGAGTACATGAACGTCCAACAACACTCTGTACAACAACCTAGCAGCATTACACATACCCGAGTACATGAGCCTCCGACAACATTATGTACACCCACCAAGCAGTATTACACATCCCCCCCGAGTACATGAACGTCCAACAACACTCTGTACAACAACCTAGCAGCATTACACATACCCGAGTACATGAGCCTCCGACAACATTATGTACACCCACCAAGCAGCATTACACATCCCCTGAGTACATGAACGTCCAACAACACTCTGTACACCAACCTAGCAGCATTACACATCCCCCGAGTACATGAACGTCCAACAACACTCTGTACACCAACCTAGCAGCATTACACATCCCCTGAGTACATGAACGTCCAACAACACTCTGTACACCAACCTAGCAGCATTACACATCCCCCGAGTACATGAACGTCCAACAACACTCTGTACACCAACCTAGCAGCATTACACATACCCGAGTACATGAGCCTCCGACAACATTCTGTACACCCACCAAGCAGCATTACACATCCCCCGTTTACATGAGCCTCCGACAACACTCTGTCCACCCACCTAGCAGCATTACACATCCCCCGAGTACATGAGCCTCCGACAACATTCTGTACACCCACCTAGCAGCATTACACATCCCCCGAGTACATGAGCCTCCGACAACACTCTGTACACCCACCTAGCAGCATTACACATCCCCCGTTTACATGAGCCTCCGACAACATTCTGTACACCCACCAAGCAGCATTACACATCCCCGTTACATGAGCCCCGACAACACTCTGTACACCCACTAGCAGCATTACACATCCCCGAGTACATGAGCCTCCGACAACATTCTGTACACCCACCTAGCAGCATTACACATCCCCGAGTACATGAGCCTCCGACAACATTCTGTACACCCACCTAGCAGCATTACACATCCCCGAGTACATGAGCCTCCGACAACACTGTACACCCACCTAGCAGCATTACACATCCCCGAGTACATGAGCCTCCGACAACATTCTGTACACCCACCTAGCAGCATTACACATCCCCGAGTACATGAGCCTCCGACAACATTCTGTACACCCACCTAGCAGCATTACACATCCCCGAGTACATGAGCCTCCGACAACATTCTGTACACCCACCTAGCAGCATTACACATCCCCGAGTACATGAGCCTCCGACAACATTCTGTACACCCACCTAGCAGCATTACACATCCCCTGAGTACATGAGCCTCCGACAACATTCTGTACACCCACCTAGCAGCATTACACATCCCCCGAGTACATGAGCCTCCGACAACATTCTGTACACCCACCGAGCAGCATTACACATCCCCCGAGTACATGAGCCTCCGACAACACTCTGTACACCCACCTAGCAGCATTACACATCCCCCGAGTACATGAACGTCCAACAACACTCTGTACACCAACCTAGCAGCATTACACATCCCCGAGTACATGAGCCTCCGACAACATTCTGTACACCCACCAAGCAGCATTACACATCCCCGTTTACATGAGCCTCCGACAACACTCTGTACACCCACCTAGCAGCATTACACATCCCCGAGTACATGAGCCTCCGACAACACTCTGTACACCCACCAAGCAGCATTACACATCCCCCATTTACATGAGCCTCCGACAACACTCTGTACACCCACCAAGCAGCATTACACATCCCCCATTTACACGAGCCCCCGACAACACTCTGTCCACCCACCAAGCAGCATTACACATCCCCCATTTACATGAGCCTCCGACAACACTCTGTACACCCACCTAGCAGCATTACACATCCCCCGAGTACATGAGCCTCCGACAACACTCTGTACACCCACCTAGCAGCATTACACATCCCCCGTTTACATGAGCCTCCGACAACATTCTGTACACCCACCTAGCAGCATTACACATCCCCCAGTACATGAGCCTCCGACAACACTCTGTACACCCACCAAGCAGCATTACACATCCCCCGTTTACATGAGCCTCCGACAACACTCTGTCCACCCACCTAGCAGCATTACACATCCCCGAGTACATGAGCCTCCGACAACACTCTGTACACCCACCTAGCAGCATTACACATCCCCGAGTACATGAGCCTCCGACAACATTCTGTACACCCACCTAGCAGCATTACACATCCCCGAGTACATGAGCCTCCGACAACATTCTGTACACCCACCTAGCAGCATTACACATCCCCCGTTTACATGAGCCTCCAACAACATTCTGTACACCCACCTAGCAGCATTACACATCCCCCGTTTACATGAGCCTCCGACAACATTCTGTACACCCACCTAGCAGCATTACACATCCCCCGTTTACATGAGCCTCCGACAACATTCTGTACACCCACCTAGCAGCATTACACATCCCCCGAGTACATGAGCCTCCGACAACATTCTGTACACCCACCAAGCAGCATTACACATCCCCCGAGTACATGAGCCTTAGACAACATTCTGTACACCCACCTAGCAGCATTACACATCCCCCGAGTACATGAGCCTCCGACAACATTCTGTACACCCACCTAGCAGCATTACACATCCCATGAGTACATGAGCCTCCGACAACATTCTGTACATCCACCTAGCAGCATTACACATCCCCCGAGTACATGAGCCTCCGACAACATTCTGTACACCCACCGAGCAGCATTACACATCATTGAGTAAAACAAGTGAACCAGGGCGTTCATTTGACTCGAGCTCCCGGGTTTTGATGCACGAAAATTAATAAAGACGCATGTTTGACTCTTGGTGAAAATGCCCCGAGAGTCAACTTTGACTCGGGGCGTTGATCGGTCATGCGTCATCAAATATTTTCTCAGCGGAGTAATTATCAAAATATGTCTGTCTACGAGGTCGAAGACCGTAATCGTTCATATATAAAACGCAGTTATTTTCATCAAAAGTCTGCTGCATTTCGTTATGAACACGATCGTGATTTACGAGGGATTCACAATCGGACAAATGGCGTCTAGGCAAACTTTACGTAAAATCTTTATCTCAACCAGCCGATCAGAAAATAGTATCAACCACGCATAAAGCGCCTTCATCACTTGCGCCGCCCTGGGTTAGGTTCAAAACGCGTGGTTGATGTCATTATTCAGTTTGGGTGGTTGAGAAAAAAGGCTTACCCAAACTTTAGTATCAAAGGGAAATAAATCTTTCTCTAATACCTGTACGGCTCGGTATTTTTCTGGTAAAAATTAGTTTTTATCAAAAGACAATTATTATTGATTGTCACAATAAACACCTTTAGCAAGTTTTGCAAACAACCAATTACCGTTTGTGTTGTTTGCCATCATATGTGATGCTAATCATGAGAACTGAGAAGTTTAAGTAGGTGTTGACATTATGTGTATTGTCAATGTACAATCGGCATAGATAAAACTGTTTTTGTAACACGTGTATTGTCAATAATAAGTTGTCTGCTATTTGAGAAGCTTATAGTGGGCCACTGATATAGAAATTATACGCCGGAATCATTTGATGATGTCGGTGAGTAAAAGTACTTTTGCTATTGTTTGTTACAGATTTCTACGGGGTATTCATTGTGTGCACCACCCATTAATCATTTCATTGTTTCTACATTATTCCTTCATTTTCTGGAGAATATTCCTAAATCATTCTTAGTTATATTTTCAATCAGATCGGAGATAAAAAATTAAAGAGTATCAGTTTTAGAAATTAAATCTTAAATATGGTTCGGAAAAGCCTTAGTCACTTCGGAATTGGCACACCCAGCAAACGTAAGCTGAGTGATAGTGTTAGTGAACCTGGGACACCTAAACGCCATAAAGTAGACTGTGACACTCCTAAGTGAAAAGAAAATTCAGGTCTGAGTGGCTTAATGAATTTGAGTGGCTGGAAATGAAACAAACTGATGATCAGATTCTGTTGTATTGTACTTGGTGTAGAGATGCTAAAAAGAAAAATCCCTCCGCTAACAGTGGTAGCACGAACCTACAAAAATTACATGTACGTAAAGTACCAACATGCATATATTTGACTCTTGAAAATTCCAGCTTGACTCTTGAAAATTCCTGTTTGACTCTGAGATTTTGACCTCAAGGACTCTTGAGTTTCAAAGTCTAGTGAACGCCCTGCAGTGAACAATCAACATATTCATGATATTGCGTCATGTGAACTCAAACAAACCCTTTATATTACTATGTGTTCAATTAAACTATGCTTTACAGCAATCAATGTTGATGAATTATTTCCACCTTTGAGTGCTACATTTATTTAGCTACGAAAATAACATACTAATATATTCAGCAGATTTGATTCATACAGTCAAACCTGTGCTAACGACCACCTGTTAATAGTGACCACCTGTCAACAATGGCCAGTTCAATTCTCCCCATTCATAGTAGTTCTTTAAAAGGCTGTGAATAGCGACCACCTGCCAACCACGACAGCAGTCAGTCAGTCAAAATAATTCCCTGAAAGCCAAAATTAACCCTGAACAATGGTTCGTATTTCCCCAGCCTGTTTGATTAGAGCACTGAATTACATGTTTGTTTGCTACATGTTCTAATCTTAGGAGTACCGGTATGCATAATTTTCAAAATAAACAAATGAAAAACGTGCTTATAAATGAATAATTTAACATCCAGACAAGTTTTCAAACATTCTGTCAAAACTCAAATGAGTAAAATAGCATTGAAAACGAAGAGAATGTTTAGATTTTTGTTACAATGGCTGCCAATTCTGATGAAAATATGAACATTGATGAATTGTTTCGATCAGATAGTGACGACGGTGACTTTTCTTGGCTTAATTCTGATGATCTTTCGGAAATCGAAATCGTAGACTTACCTCAACAGAAACAGTGAACTTTGAATGACCGTAGAAATCGCCTAAAAAATGATCACCTGTGAACAAAGACCACTTTGCCTACTTCCCAAGGTCGGTCTTTGTTCACAGGCTTAACTGTAATTTGGAAACTATTTTGTGTTATGCGGCATGTTTTGAGATGGTGTGTACACATGTATATTCTCCATTACTGATTCACCCTTCGAATATTGTGATTACATTTGTTTCATCCCAAATATCACTGTTGATTGAGGAACACTGTATACCTTTTGTTCCATTTTTACACTATACACTGTCCCCAATGTCACGACATTGACTATCTCTACAATACTGTTGTAATAGGGTCGTATTTTATACTTTTATCATAACAATAGCTAATGTGAGTTGAGACGCAGTCAAGCATAGATTTCGTTCACCTGTGTTAATCAACCAGACCGGGTCCCGCACATTTCCTCGAGACAGTTGATATTACACATTGCAGAAGGTTGATTTTAGATCCATTGTATGATATACAGAGATATTCTATATATACGTTTATTTGAGGATCTACACTATGATTATACAGGTATTGTTGTTGGTTGTATTGTTACTGTAGAATGAATTGTCGCTTGTAGTTTGCTATAATGTCGTATTGTTACTGTAGAATGAATTGTCGTCGCTCGAAAGTCGTTACACTGTCGGAACGGTTCTGTTGTCCCTTTCCTTTAACTAAACTGTCCCTTTCCTTTAACTAAACTGTCCCTTTCCTTTAACTAAACTGTCCCTTTCCTTTAACTAAACTGTCCCTTCTATCTCCCGGCTGTCGGTTATACATCAGAGCATTCACTCACGTAACCTATATAACTAGGCATGCACGTTACTTGCAGTTCACAGCACCGGTCGAGAGTTCAATACAGTGTTGTCTATGAGATTCGCAGTTGGTAGAGACGAGCCGTGAGGTGCAAGTGTTATGGAAACCATATTTTCGTGTAAGTGACAAGTCCGATAGAACAAATGTATAATATCATAGATGTAGAATTACTTTATCGATTGTTGATTACATATCGTATATATAAGCCCGATTGGTGATTACCCATATGTTGTAGAAGAACCCAAGCACTGGGCATATTGTTATGCCGTTTTATATCATGTATGACTATATCTATTGCACGATATCTATAGGTAATAGCAATTTTAGTAATATGTATATTTGTACATTTCAGAACGTTTTTGTATTTATTCTGATGAATTCTACTCCACGCTATCTACATGGCGAATAAATAAATATTAATCTGGACCCATGGAGTTGTTGGTAATTGATAGAACACCAAACCCCACCCCTGCTACACTGTAGGAACACTGTATAAGTTGTACCTCCCATTTTCACAACATGGACTATCTCTACTCTTTACCCACGTTGATGTTCATATTAAACATATTTATAATCGCTTTGTTATGTAATAAACCCAGATTGATACTAAAACGTTCTGTCCGTCTGTTAGCTAGTAATAATTACATTGATAATAAAACGATCTGTTCGTTCATATTAAACATATTTATAATCATGTTGTTATGTAATATAACCATGATTGATAATAAAACGATCTGTCCGACAGTCTGTTAGTTAATAATGATTATATTCTCCATGTTGTGTCTGGGAAATGTAATCAATAAGTTGGACAAGAATAACAAGGGAGAGATTATCAAGAACTAATTAACTAATCTCACAATGCATGATATTGCTGCAAGAAAGTGACTGACCACCATTGAAACAATATGAACAGTATAACAGTGTTTGTAACTTACCGTCCATCATCCGTAGCATGAAAGTCACTGACCACCATTGAAACAATATGAACAGTATAACAGTGTTTGTAACTTACCGTCCATCATCCGTAACATGAAAGTCACTGACCACCATTGAAACAATATGAACAGTATAACAGTGTTTGTAACTTACCGTCCATCATCCGTAACATGAAAGTCACTGACCACCATTGAAACAATATGAACAGTATAACAGTGTTTGTAACTTACCGTCCATCATCCGTAGCATGAAAGTCACTGACCACCATTGAAACAATATGAACAGTATAACAGTGTTTGTAACTTACCGTCCATCATCCGTAACATGAAAGTCACTGACCACCATTGAAACAATATGAACAGTATAACAGTGTTTGTAACTTACCGTCCATCATCCGTAACATGAAAGTCACTGACCACCATTGAAACAATATGAACAGTATAACAGTGTTTGTAACTTACCGTCCATCATCCGTAACATGAAAGTCACTGACCACCATTGAAACAATATGAACAGTATAACAGTGTTTGTAACTTACCGTCCATCATCCGTAACATGAAAGTCACTGACCACCATTGAAACAATATGAACAGTATAACAGTGTTTGTAACTTACCGTCCATCATCCGTAGCATGAAAGTCACTGACCACCATTGAAACAATATGAACAGTATAACAGTGTTTGTAACTTACCGTCCATCATCCGTAACATGAAAGTCACTGACCACCATTGAAACAATATGAACAGTATAACAGTGTTTGTAACTTACCGTCCATCATCCGTAACATGAAAGTCACTGACCACCATTGAAACAATATGAACAGTCTAACAGTGTTTGTATTACCGTCCATCATCCGTAAATGGGCACTGACCACCATTGAAACAATATGTAAGGTATAGTGTTTGTAACTTACCGTCCATCATCCGTAGCATGAAAGTCACTGACCACCATTGAAACAATATGAACAGTATAACAGTGTTTGTAACTTACCGTCCATCATCCGTAACATGAAAGTCACTGACCACCATTGAAACAATATGAACAGTATAACAGTGTTTGTTACTTACCGTCCATCATCCGTAACATGAAAGTAACTGACCACCATTGAAACAATATGAACAGTATAACAGTGTTTGTTACTTACCGTCCATCATCCGTAGCATGAAAGTCACTGACCACCATTGAAACAATATGAACAGTATAACAGTGTTTGTAACTTACCGTCCATCATCCGTCGTAACATGAAAGTCACTGACCACCATTGAAACAATATGAACAGTATAACAGTGTTTGTAACTTACCATCCATCATCCGTAGCATGAAAGTCACTGACCACCATTGAAACAATATGAACAGTATAACAGTGTTTGTAACTTACATCCATCATCCGTAACATGAAAGTCACTGACCACCATTGAAACAATATGAACAGTATAACAGTGTTTGTAACTTACCGTCCATCATCCGTAACATGAAAGTCACTGACCACCATTGAAACAATATGTACAGTATAACAGTATCTGTTACGTATCAACCACACACTTCGCTACTAGTGCTTACCTTGGCTTGCCAACGAAATTACTGAAGAAAATGCTCATAGCCCACCGGTAACTAAAGACGCTACTGGTCCGCTGTATTGGGAATAGTCTCCCTTCGAAGATCCGGAAGTAACACGTACCCGTAAACTCTTCGATTTGGAGATTAAAACTTCCTCTTTCTTCAGTACTCCTAGGAGCAAGACGTGCTTTACTGAGGGAGTGAAGTTGTTTCTTGTTGTACTGCTGTTCGCTTGTCAGCGTTTGTTTACTGTTATTTATTACATACTTACGACAGGTACGTTACTTAGTTGAATTATATTGTCATATCATTCTCTCCTATGTCCTTGAGACATTGTCCTGGTTCGGGTATGCGGGGGTGTGCAAAGTTCTTGCCTGGCTGGGATTTGCACACCCTGTGTCGGGATTGCAGACCTTGCGGTAGGGCCTCCACCTGCGAGGTCTGCAGTTCCTGGTCAGAGGCTTTCTGGTCTGACCATCAGAATGCCACTGACAAGTCTGTGGTGGAAAAGGCCTCTGCCTCTAGGAGCTTCTCCGCCGAGGGCTCTAGGTTCCCGGGCCATACAGCTGTAGCTAGTAGCTCAGCTAGGCCCGGCAATTCCGTGGGGGCAGATGCTGCCCGGGTTTCTCATGAACCTGGGAGCCACAAACTTGGCGCTAGTCGTGCCAGCAGATCTCCCTCTCGGGTGTCTGCTGCACGCAGAGCGACTCATTCACAGCGAGGTGGGAGTGGTTACGCCAGTCCCAGCTCCCACTTGTTGGACTCGTCTACGGACGTTTCCGTCAGTGGCAGTGCTGGTCTCAGCTCTGCTGATTCCAGGAGCCGCTTGCGCAGCGCCGGTGGCAGACGGTCTACTTGTAGACAACGGTCCTCTGTCCACACGGGCCATGGTCGCCGTTCTCGCGATAGAAGTAGGCACCATAGGCACGGGAGGGGGCATTCGTATCGCCGTAAGCGGCATCGAAGTGCTCGCTCCCGAGGTCATTTCCGATCTCGTAGTAGGTCTGGCTCCCGCTACCGCAGAGGACAGGCACTCCCTTTTCGGGGTTCAGTGCGCTTGATACGGGTAAGCGGACTCCGGACCTTGGGGGTCTTTCTTCGGGTCAGTTCCTTTTCGGGGTTCAGTGCGCTTGATACGGGTAAGCGGACTCCGGACCTTGGGGGTCTTTCTTCGGGTCAGTTTGCGTCCCTGGCCCGCTTGATAGACCTCTTTCAGGCTTCTCCGGCTGGGCTGACTGGTCTCGCTGGGCCTTTGCCTGCGGTCCCAGCCTCGGCTACAGCCCCAGACCCTGATCCTTTTGATTTGGACGGGCCAGATCTGACACATTCCAAGTCCTCTGGAATGCGTTTCTCGGTCCCCATGGCTGAGCAGGAAGCTATGGTACACCGGGACTCCGGCACCCTTGGTGCTTTGCCTTTGCAGGCCACGGCTACCCAGGGAGCTGTGCCTGCCATGGCTACCCCCTTGTTTTCGGCTGTTCCGCTTCCCCACGGACCCGTGGTCAGCATGGCTGTCCCGGGAACCACGGTTGAGGCGGCAACACTGGGAGCCTTGGGCTCTTCTGAGGCCGTGTCTGAGCCGGTTTTTGCTTTACATCCTGATCCAGGGGAGAGGATTGCTGACGACTCTGATGACGATGGTGGGCTGGAAACTTCTACCAAGCTTCCTCTCACCTATTTCGAGTCGATAACCATGCTCAGAGACAGGTTGGGGTCTGGCATTTGTCCTCCTCTACCCGAACCTACGGTTCAGGGAGGGGCATCTGCTTTGGACTTCTTTCGAGATAAGGATGTCCATATGCCTTCACCTGCTCTTCCTCAGTGCAGGAAGGTGCAGTCCTGTTTGTCGGATCTCACCGATAGACAGGGCGAGGGTTGGTCAGGGCAGGACCCTACCTTACTTTCCAAAGGCTTTGGCAGTCGGGAAGTTCCCTACATTCAATAAGCCGAGGGTCTTCCAGCCTCACTCGTATGAGGTTCACGACCCTACGTTGGTTGTTGGGCCACCTCCTGTGGACCCTTCTTTCCGAGAGGTCCTGAGGCAAGGTTCTACCTTGCCTGCGACTCAGGCAGTCAGTTTCCAGACTCTAGAGGGCTGGGAACGGCTTGCTAGGGCAGGTATTCAGATCTCATTGCACTCGGAATTATTCCTGTGTGGTGTCCTGTCTGCCCTATCAATGCCTGCCTCCGAGGACCGGCTGCGTGAGGTCACCAAGTATCTCCAGGTTATGGCCACTGCCCAGTCACATACCATGGAAATACTGACCAGGCTCGCCTCTGGACCCTTGCTCGCTCGAAGGGATGCGTATCTGGCCAGGTCCTGCCTGGACGATACTGTTAAAGCCTCCTTACGGGTACAGCCCATAGAGTCTAGGACTCTATTTGGGCCAAAATTCGAGGGTGCTGTTAAGGCGTATAAGGAGGATTTAGCACATACATCTTTACAGAGGGCGGCAGCCGTTTCAGTTCCCCGGCCTAAGAAACCAGTGCCATTGCCCAGGGCTAACATTCGGTCTTCTGCTAAACCTCCGGGTACGCCGGCCGGGATCTTGCGTCCTACCTTTACGGCATCTCCTCAAGTTAGCAAGCCTACCTTTAAAAGGAAGGCTTACCATGGTAAACCCGGCCGGAAGGGCAACCAAAAATAGTGGTGCCCACTCCGTTTCCCAGGTCTCGTGGCATCCATCAACACTCGCAGGGGAATATTCGAACCCTTGCAAATGGTTGCCCATTCCACGACCAGACCTTCCCACTGGTGGGAGGCTTCGTCATTTCCACAAGGCCTGGGAAAAAGTTACTTCGGATGCTTGGACACGATCAGTCATCCGGAGTGGGTATTGTATCCAATTTCGTGTCCGCCCGCGACTGCTAAGACTACCTCTTGCATACGTGCGGTCCTTGCCGTCAAATCGTCAGAAATTTCTAATTCTTCGCCAAGAGGTAATGTCTATGCTGGAAAAGCAAGCTATAGAGAGGGTGACAAAGAGTCACTCTCTCAAAGGCTACTTCAGCCGGCTGTTCCTTGTTCCGAAGAAGGCAGGTGGTTGGAGACCGATCATAGACCTGTCTCACTTGAACAGGTCTATATTAGCCCCCCATTTCAAGATGGAGACATTAGACAAGGTCCGATTGTCTCTACATCAGGGGGACTGGGTCGGTCACTTCACTGGACCTGAAGGATGCGTATTTCCATACTTATTCATCCCAGGTCCAGACGCTACCTTCGCTTTCTGTTCGAAGGGGTAGTCTATCAGTTCCGGGCTCTTCCGTTTGGCCTCTGCACTGCTCCCTACGTTTTCACCAGAGTAGTGAAGTCGGTACTCCGATATATACATCAGCGGGGTGTCCGTCTTCACGCTTATCTGGACGACTGGCTACAACCAGCTCGTTCAAGGGAACTAGCTTGGACTCACATGCAAGTGGTCTTAACAGGAGACACTTCGCTTAGGGTTCATTCCCAATTGGGAGAAGTCAGAGTTGGTTCCGACACAACACTTTGTGTTTCTGGGAGCTCGATGCGATCTATCACTTGGTCTGATAGGTCCATCATTGGAGCGCATTTCTTGCCTCCAGAGTCTGCTCGTTTCCTTGCAAGGGGCTCAGGTCTCCTCGGCCAGGAAACTACATGCTCTTCTGGGCCAAATGGAATCGATGTCGCGGCTCTTACCTCAGGGACGAGCGCACAAACGCCAGCTACAGTGGGCTATCAAACATCGGTGGTCTCAGGAATTAGATTCCTGGGACAAAACCATTGTGCTACACCCGTGGTTTCGGGATGCAATCTCTCTATGGCTAGACCAGGAGTTTCTGTTCTCCATGGTGTCCCTCCATCAGTCGGTTCCGGATGTCCTCCTATACACGGACGCCAGTCTGTCCGGCTGGGGAGCACACTTGGGGAACCAGGTCGCTTCCGGGAAGTGGTCAACGTATTGGCTACATCACCACATCAATATGCTCGAGCTTCGAGCTGTGTTGCTGGCGTTGAGACGTTTTGGTCCTTTGGTGGAGGGTCGTTGTGTTCTACTGGCAACGGACAACACCACTGTGGCAGCCTATGTCAACAAGGAGGGAGGTTCTCGCGCCAAAGGACTGTGCCTTATGACAATGAGAATCTTGACTTGGTGTGCAAATCATTCTGTGGTCTGAAGGCTCGTTTCCTCCCAGGGAAACTGAACATTCTGGCGGACAGCCTGTCTAGCAGGGACAGTATTGTGCATACAGAGTGGACTCTACATGCGGGCATTCTCCAGCAGATTTTCTATCATTGGGACACTCCACATGTGGATCTGTTTGCCACCAAGCTCAACAATCAGCTCCCCTCCTATATTTCCCCAGTTCCAGACCCGGGTGCTCTGGGGATAGATGCGCTGTCGACGTCTTGGGAAGGGATGTATGCTTACGCATTTCCCCCGTTCCCTCTTCTGTCACGGGTGGTTCTCAAGATCAGCAAGGAACGTTGCCTGATTCTGTTGATTGCTCCACTATGGTCGGGTCAACCTTGGTTCGGCAACCTGTTATCTCTCTTGGTGGAGGTTCCCGTCTGCCTACCGTACAGGGGCGATCTGTTACGTCAACCCCTGTCCCGGCAGTTTCATGCCAATCCCAGGATGCTCCGACTGCACGCCTTCTTGCTATGCAAGGACGAATGCAGGAGAAAGGAATTTCTGAACAGGTTGCCAAGCGTGTCTGTTCAGCCAAACGTACCTCCACCAACTCAGTTTACGGGTATAGGTGGAAAGTGTGGTTGGATTGGTGTCTCGGAGGGCAGGTGGATCCCTACGCTCCTTCTGTAAATTCGCTGGCCGAGTTTCTGATTTTCCTTTTTGAGGTCAGAAAACTTACTCCAGCAGCTGTTAAGGGCTATCGATCTGCTGTAGCCACTACACTTAAGCAGTTCTCAAGTGTAGACTACAGTCATCAGACCATACTATCCAACGTCATCAGGAGTTTGGAACTAGAGAAACCCAAGGTTTCTTCTCCCGTACCTAAATGGAACCTTCCCCTGGTTATGGAGGTTCTATCCAAACATCCCTTTGAGCCTCTGGATTCCTGTTCTTTAAAGTTTTTAACTTTTAAAACAGTGTTCCTTATTGCTCTGGCCTCTGGGCGCAGGCGAAGTGAGATTCACGCCTTTTCATCAGATGAGGCTGCAGTCAGCTTCACTAGCGATGAATCGGCAGTTGAGTTACACACTTATCCTGGTTTTCTAGCCAAAAACCAGCTGCCGTCTGTGGCACCAACGGCTGTGGTCATTCCAGCTTTACCACTTGGGGATGATAGTTCTATCATGGCCTTGTGCCCTGTTAGGGTACTCAAGGTGTATTTGCGCCGTGTTGCTCTCTTCCGGAGGGGACGTCGTAGATTATTCATTTCTTTCCGTCCGAATTTTAAGGGAGAGGTGCGTGCGTCTACGATTTCCCGATGGTTGGTGCAGACAATTCGGGTAGCTTACACTTTATCCAGGGTTCGCGAGCCTTTTCCTGACAATGTCACTGCTCACGAAGTTAGGGCGCTTTCAACGTCTTGGGCTTGGCTCAATCATGTTCCCCTGGACAGAGTTCTCCGTGCAGGTTACTGGCGCTGTCAGAACTCTTTCATTTCTTTTTATTTGAGGGACACATTGCCACATGCTAGTGGCCTGTTTGCATTGGGACCGATCGTAGCGGCCCAATCCATCATTACCCCTCAGCCAATTTCCACTGTTTAGTTAGGTTTCTTGTACCACGTTAGGGTACCTACCTATTTTGTGTACAGCCATTTGCATTTATTATGTTCTACGTATATCACTTGGTGGTATATTGGACTTTACACAGTGTCAGTGTATGTAAATATTTTAGTTGTCACTTGTTTCGTACTTGTCGTACGTTATACTCGTTCTTCTAAATTTACCATTCTGGTGCCAGTGGGCCTCTGGTCCTTTTTTAATTCTGGCCTATTGCTGTCTGACAAGTGACTGGAGGACACTTGCTTCCCTCCAGGGCCTTCACTCTCGAAGCCCTGACTTGTAGGCGACTGGTGAGTTGTTATTTTACTTTGTATATATTCACCTTTTCGCTATTGACGCTTTGTTCCCTCCTCCTAAAAGTTATAGTCAGCACTAGTAGCGAAGTGTGTGGTTGATACGTAACAGATCTTACAAAATTGTGTTTATCACATAATTTTTATATCTGTAAGTATACAAACCACACACTTCGCTATGGTTTTTGCCCTGCCCATCCATCCCCCTAACACTGTTCCGCGGGGTGCTACCTAACGGAGAGGCTTGGTTCGAAAGAGGATGTTTTAATCTCCAAATCGAAGAGTTTACGGGTACGTGTTACTTCCGGTTCATCGAAGTATATTCGCTGTATATTCCCAATACAGCGGACCAGTAGCGTCTTTAGTTACCAGTGGGCTACGAGCATTTTCTTCAGTAATTTCATTGGCAAGCCAAGGTAAGCACTAGTAGCGAAGTGTGTGGTTTGTATACTTACAGATATAAAAATTATGTGATAAACACAATTTTGTAAGAT
>CM026388.1:31868055-31921536 GCA_014843695.1 Archivesica marissinica
GTTTCCATAGCTATGAACCTGAGGTATCATAAGTCGGTTTCCATAGCTATGAACCTGAGGTATCACAAGTCGGTTTCCATAGCTATGAACCTGAGGTATCATAAGTCAGTTTTCTAGCTATGACGTATCGTTAGTCGGTTTCCATAGCTTTGAACCTGAGGGTGATAGCTAAGTATATGAAGTTGTTATACTGTTTTTGTTACGACATAACGTTTTATTGCGCGTATTTTGCATGGGAGTTTAAATATTAAAAGGAATATATTGGTGATATGTATTGTATTGTACAGTATATTATAGATAGATACGACACTACTATACTAGTATTGTGTTGTTATCATGGAAGTTGTTATATGTTTAGAACACACACCAATACCAGGGCTCATTCTATTGGGCGACGTAGGAACCGTGACTTTGCCCCCTGAGGGGCCCCATTTCTCCATAAAATGTTTTATATAAATATATTAGGTATACTAGTGCAGGGCTCATCATTCTAAAGTCAACATTTTTAGGAGATGTGGGAATGCTCGCTCGCGATTGTGCCCTAAAATTGTGTTATTTACTAAATTTCAACAAAATAGGGTTAAAAGTCATAATATGACCATTAAATACAACATTTGAAAGGAGTGCATTATAAATGGGTCAGTGTATCTTTACTTGACAAAATTTTGTACGAAAATTATTTAAACAAACATTTTTAAGCAGAAATGGAGCCTCCAGGGGGCAAAGTCAGGGTCCCTATTTTGCCCCCTAGAATGAGCACTGCTAATATTGTGTTATCACGGAAGTTATTATATACCCATTAGTTGTATATTTAGAACACACACCAATATATAGATGACCTGGTTGTAAAAGTACGCAAATAAAATGATAAAAAAGTGGAAATGTGTTTGCTTAGTAACTTAGGACTCCATCCTAGTCAGTTTGTGGAAGTCATGGTAGCGTATTCGATTCAGGTCCGGAGTTTGTGCCCTGCTGGAGCCGCGACGAGTGTGCCCTTAGGCAAGGCATTTAAATGCAATTCCACATGCCTCGTCTACTCCCTTGTGGCGATGGATTCCATTCAGAATGACGTCTCAAAAGAGATTAATATCAGTTGATTAATATCATATGATTGAGGTGCGAAAGCCCAGAGTTTGTCATTACAGGATTGTGCCCTTAGGCAAGGCATTTAAATTCTACATTGCCTCTTCTCTCTCGCTCGTGGCGATGGATTCCATCAGGAATTACGTATCGAGAGCGATTAATATAAGTTGTAAGAACTTGTTTTGCTAATGAATATTCTTCTTTTTTTTATACTTTATTTATTTTACAACGATTGCGAAGCAAGTTTTAACAACTTATATTAATCACTCTCGTTAGCTCGGATGAAAGCGTATATGTGGTCATTCATGTGGGAGGAAACCGGAGAAAACCCACCTGTCCGATAGGCGACCAGCGTACCATGAACGAATATTCACGATTGTCTCTAATACATAACATTGCTGTATGGATCACCATAACCAGCAGTCTTACTCTTAACTTCAAAATCCAACTCTTGTCGAAATTTACTGCTAATGGCCTCATGTAAATAAGTATTAGTTACACAGGGTACACAGAGGGGTCAGGCCTATATGGGTGCAATGCATTCAGGAAGGCAAACCTTTATTAATTTGAACATACAAACATGTTGAACCAAAACGTTTTGTTGGTGCTGGAACGATGTTAGTTCTGACCAAAACGTTTTGTTGGTGCTGGAACGATGTTAGTTCTGACCAAAACGTTTTGTTGGTGCTGGAACGATGTTAGTTCTGACCAAAACGTTTTGTTGGTGCTGGAACGATGTTAGTTCTGACCAAAACGTTTTGTTGGTGCTGGAACGATGTTAGTTCTGACCAAAACGTTTTGTTGGTGCTGGAACGATGTTAGTTCTGACCAAAACGTTTTGTTGGTGCTGGAACGATGTTAGTTCTGACCAAAACGTTTTGTTGGTGCTGGAACGATGTTAGTTCTGACCAAAACGTTTTGTTGGTGCTGGAACGATGTTAGTTCTGACCAAAACGTTTTGTTGGTGCTGGAAACGATGTTAGTTCTGACCAAAACGTTTTGTTGGTGCTGGAACGATGTTAGTTCTGACCAAAACGTTTTGTTGGTGCTGGAACGATGTTAGTTCTGACCAAAACGTTTTGTTGGTGCTGGAACGATGTTAGTTCTGACCAAAACGTTTTGTTGGTGCTGGAACGATGTTAGTTCTGACCAAAACGTTTTGTTGGTGCTGGAACGATGTTAGTTCTGACCAAAACTGTTTTAACAATCTATACAGTCCAACCTGTGTTAAGCAGCCGGCCAAGAGAATCACAGAACGTGATAAGGTGGCTGCTTAATAGAGATCAAATTTATAACAAAGTAACATATGGCTGCTTAATGCAGGTTGGCTGCTTAATAGAGGAGACCACTAACACAGGTTTGACTAGTATATACATAGATATTATTGTAAAATGTCGCTATTTTGGGCACACTAAAGAATTAACTGTATAAAACATTTGACATCAATAGACAATATTCGACGCTCGCCCACATGGTTTGGTGGAGGCGAGGGTAAATAAGCTCAATCATCATCATCATCGAGAATTATCGGTCACTGTCTTATAAATTTTAATTATACAATATAAATATTTTTTCAGAGATGAGCCTAATAATTTAAAATTTATAAGATGATAACAAAAAAGAAGTTTTAGAGAGGAAATAATTACCGAATATTCATGACCTGAAGCTTATCACACCATCTGTGAACATATGACATCATACACTCAGCGTTATGACATCACGAAAGATATATTAGGCACTGACTAATGAAGCAAAGTTTATTAAAAATAGGTAATTACTGCTACAGTTGCAGTCAAACTTCCGATGAAACCCAGGAAGTGAGGTAATCAAGAAAATGTCTGTAATTACATAAACAATATTTTAATACAGTACATGGGTACCAGTCAAACATCCGATGAAGTAATCAAGAAAAGGTCAGTATTTGTTAAACAATATTTTAATACATTAATTTACAATATTTTACAATATTTTAATACATTTATCCAGCCACGTCTTACCCCTTAACCTGCAAATCACAACTAAAGTCGCTTTTGCAAACAGCATAGAACCTGATCAGACGGCACAGAACGTTCCGTCTGAATGGGACATAACGTGCCATATGATCTGGCTCTAAACTGATTGCTTGTCTGAATAGCAAACAACATAGATCCATCAGATGCGGATCTATGTTATTTGTACATTCCTTCCAATTTATTCAGCAGGTCAAGGGTTCAGCTAGAATGCCACTTGGGGGGGAAACCGGCTCTCAGAGCTGCCGGAAACCGTCTCTGCCACATATATTCTCCCTTGTCGGAGCACGGGAAGAAGTAGTTTCATATTTAATAAATAGACGGCACATGGCTGAAGCAAAGCACTTTTCCAAATGCCTCCCTATTGTGAATGTAGAGCTTAAGACCCTGGGTTCCCTCTGTTTCTGTCGCCAATATGAAAAACTTAGAGCCATATAGTTCAAGGATAAATATTTGAAACAATGTACCAGTATTTGACAAAACATGTTGTGCCAAAAAAAGAAAGTTGCGCCAAATATTTTCGCCAATTCATAAAATCTAGCCCCAGTATTTGTTTTTTGTCGCAATTGGCGACCGACAGCGGGAACCCCGATATTTAAAATGTTACGACACTTCTGTTCTAATGTGAGTTCTTTTCGTATAACGGGGATAACGTAGCATATATTGAAGACATGTGTACACTCTCTAAGAGACAGATCACCATAAAGTGGATACACTGTTTCCCACTGGGCCAATCAGAAATATTGATATAATAAGTCGATGATAAATCACAATGAGCCAATCACTGGAGTTGTAATGAAAAATGTTGTTCAATAAAATGAGCCAATCGTGGAGTCTGTTAGAAAACTGGTCCAACCAATGATGAACGAAGATACAATATTGCAGACCGGATTATTCATATCCCCTGAAATCAATAAAATATTTAAAATTAGAATATAATGATCAATTTCTTGCAACCATGGCAACAAATAGAATACAAAGACAAGGCTCAGAGGTTATAAAACTGTTCTCCAAACTCAAACTCAGTCTCTTTAGAGGAGAAGAATTATATAAGACTCTGTCTTTCATTCTAATCCCTTTTCTGTATTTTGATATGTGTAATGTATGCATTGTTCAATATGAATAACGATTTTACTATTCGAATATTTGGTACGGAAGGTATTCAAATATTTAATATAATTCTATAGAATAGTGATTTTACTATTCGAATATTCGGTCGGGAAGGTATTCGAAATTCTATATATAAATGATATAATTCTATCAAAAACTCAAAATCACTCAAATTGGCATTTTGAGGACAATAATAATATAATTAAGATACATAGGGGTGGTTGTTGGTCTGTAACATTTCAAAGGAATTTTCTCGTCTAAACAGTTTTGACATCATAATTAAACACTACCTATCTTAGCACCTACTGTAATTATCTGATTACATGGCAGAGTGTCAATTAACATGGTTTATTCACACATCATGGTGCAAATTCTTTTGTATTGGAATGTTTTATGATGGTTTCAAAAGAAAACAATGTATCTGACAGTTTATTTCATATTTGCAAAATTATATAATATTTGTTCCGAATACTGGAATAGAATTCGGATAGTCGGACGTCCGAACGAATATCCGTTGCAATCCCTAATTAAATGATGCATGCATGCTATGTATATATGGAAAATAAACGGGGGTTACCCGAAAAGGGGATTTCTTACACCTCGTCACTTTCCCAGCACAAGTAACTAAACTGCAGCACTTACTTGATTAAATGTGCGATTTCCCAGCACTAGCAACTAAACTGCAGCACTTACTTGATTAAATGTGCGATTTCCCAGCACTAGCAACTAAACTGCAACACTTACTTGATTAAATGTGCGATTTCCCAGCACTAGCAACTAAACTGCAGCACTTACTTGATTAAATGTGCAATTTCCCAGCACTAGCAACTAAACTGCAGTACTTACTTGATTAAATGTGCAATTTCCCAGCACTAGCAACTAAACTGCAGTACTTACTTGATTATATGTGCAATTTCCCAGCACTAGCAACTAAACTGCAGTACTTACTTGATTATATGTGCAATTTCCCAGCACTAGCAACTAAACTGCAGTACTTACTTGATTATATGTGCAATTTCCCAGCACTAGCAACTAAACTGCAGTACTTACTTGATTATATGTGCAATTTCCCAGCACTAGCAACTAAACTGCAGTACTTACTTGATTATATGTGCAATTTCCCAGCACTAGCAACTAAACTGCAGTACTTACTTGATTATATGTGCAATTTCCCAGCACTAGCAACTAAACTGCAGTACTTACTTGATTATATGTGCAATTTCCCAGCACTAGCAACTAAACTGCAGTACTTACTTGATTATATGTGCAATTTCCCAGCACTAGCAACTAAACTGCAACACTTACTTGATTAAATGTGCGATTTCCCAGCACTAGCAACTAAACTGCAGCACTTACTTGATTAAATGTGCGATTTCCCAGCACTAGCAACTAAACTGCAACACTTACTTGATTAAATGTGCGATTTCCCAGCACTAGCAACTAAACTGCAGCACTTACTTGATTAAATGTGCGATTTCCCAGCACTAGCAACTAAACTGCAACACTTACTTGATTAAATGTGCGATTTCCCAGCACTAGCAACTAAACTGCAGCACTTACTTGATTAAATGTGCAATTTCCCAGCACTAGCAACTAAACTGCAGTACTTACTTGATTAAATGTGCAATTTCCCAGCACTAGCAACTAAACTGCAGTACTTACTTGATTATATGTGCAATTTCCCAGCACTAGCAACTAAACTGCAGTACTTACTTGATTAAATGTGCGATTTCCCAGTTGGGCTTTGAAGCTACTGGAGTTCTGATTTCTACGCCATCATTGGTTACAATGGCTAGCTCATACTGCAAGTACAATAAGGCATGTTATGGTAAGTCTCATCCACTAACAGAGATAAGTCATTGGTTACAATGGCTAGCTCATACTGCAAGTACAATAAGGCATGTTATGGTAAGTCTCATCCACTAACAGAGATAAGTCATTGGTTACAATGGCTAGCTCATACTGCAAGTACAATAAGGCACATTATGGTAAGTTTCATCCACTAACAGAGATAAGTCATTGGTTACAATGGCTAGCTCATACTGCAAGTACAATAAGGCACGTTATGGTAAGTTTCATCCACTAACAGAGATAAGCAACATGTATACCGTATGTTCCAAATATGGGGGAAATATTTACATTGGGGAATCGACAATTGTAGAAAACATGCATAATTTAGACGAATTGTTGGATGGTAAAAAACCTTTTAGTAAATTTATATTATCTCGATTGCAAAACAACGTTAGATTAATTGCTCTCATGACATCATTCCAGAGAGGAGGCATGTGGAATTTAAATGCCTTGCCTAAGGGTACAATCGCAAGTTCGATCCCCCGTCTGACCCTAATAAAATTAACAGTCTTTCAGATGGGACGTTAAACCGAGGTCTCGTGTCGGTGCTTTACACCGTGCACGTAAAAGAACCAGAGGAGATTCTGGAATGGGTCTCTGTCTGTATCATGCACTATTCTCCAAAATCTAAAATAACTAATCTCTTCAGGAGGCGTCGCTCATATGGGCAACCGGTAGCGACGATAAATAAACGTAAAACACATACAATCGTAACAGCTCCAGCTTGGCGAGAACCCCAGACAAGAACCCTTGAATTCATGCACTGTTGTTTGTGCGACACTATTTACTCTGGAGTAAGAATGTCAACAATCTCTGCATAAAACTATTTTTAAATTAATTCCACAATTTAGGGCTATAAAATTATAAATGTATCTATATAATATAATAAGAACACAATATCATGAACATGTTTTCCCGCTACCTTTTGATGTAAAAATATTATGTTATATTTTGTGTTTTACGCCTGCATCAGCACCATTTTGGGCTATATCGCCGGCGGGCAGTTTACCTAACAACACCTTTCCTGGGCAGGCTCCAGCGGTTAACCAGTACTTGGGTGCACCAACCTCTGTAAGAAACTGCCAAATTTTTCATATAAACGAGACACGGCCTCGAACCCGTGACCATCAGTGATGATAGGTTACAGTGGTATACAAGTCAGCGACCGTAATGTAAAAATATACCGGTAAGCATTTCTTCAAGCAACCGTTGGGGTTTAAAGTCGCACCAACAGCTTAAGTCACATGGCGACTCTGCAGCTATTATTAGTGGAGGAAGATGCCGGGTGCCCCTCCGAGCTGTATTTCAGACACGGACGGGCACCCAGGTAGAACCACCACCGACCTTCCGCAAGCCAGCTGGATAGCTTCCTCACTATTTACACCCCCATTGGGATTCAAACCTACAGCTGAGGGGCAAGTGATTTCAAATCACTGTCCAGCAACTGACGGGACGTCATTTTGGAGAAAATACTGCATATAGTATTATATAACTGTTTTAATGATCATGTAGCTTACCTTATTCAATGATCGTGCGTCCCGGTAGTATAAAACTCTCATACATTTCTCAATAGTTTCTACAGCCTGTGCTGCGTCCATATTTGGATTTTTCTCCAAGGCATCTCTCAGTAATGGCTGCATACACAAAATACAAGAGATATAGTGATATAGTTGAAATGAGCAGACCAGTGATCTATTGCATGGGTGCTTCGGCCTTCCAAGTGACATGGATGAGGGTCAAATACTTTAAAATGAATTTGATGCGATTATTAATACAGCAATTTTGAAAAGCTTCCACGTGACCGGGATGACTGAGGGTCAAATACTTTCAAATGAATTTGATGCGATTATTAATATAGCAATTTTGAAAAGCTTCCAAGTGACAGGGATGAGGGTCGAATATTTTAAAATGAATTTGATGCGATTATGTAATACAGCAATTTTGCATGGGTAGAATGACTAGCTTCCAAGCGACAGGGATGAATACTCCAGATACTGTATTGTATAACGACAGGGATGAATACTCCAGATACTGTATTGTATAACGACAGGGATGAATACTCCAGATACTGTATTTAAATATCTTCCGATTATTTTTGACTTTTATAAACCCAGTATAGATAGTGTACGTATTTGTCAATTGCAGGCTTGATATGCTTAGTTTATACAAATTGATTTGAGCTCGATTGCGAAACAAGTTCCTACAACTTATATTAAATATACAAATTTAGTTTAGCTTGATTGCAAAACAAGTTCTTAGAACTTATATTAATTAAGCGACAGGGACATCATTCCTGATGGAATCCATCGCCACGCGAGAGAGAAGAGGCAGGTGGAATTTAAATGTCTTGCCTATGGCCGCAATCGTAAGATATAGTAAAATTCTCATTGGTTTTACATTATCATTATTTTTAAAGCGTGGCCATATTGATAAATGTGCAACCAGGATTTGTTTGTGTGAGATCGTTCGCCCAATAAAATTTAAAACTTCAAAATTCAGGGCTCATTCTACCGGTAGGTCATAAGGTTTGGGAGAAGTGAGACAGCGCGAGATTGCACCCTTCAATTGTGTTATTTAATAAACTTTAACAAAATAGGGTTAAAAGTCACAAGTTGACAATTTTGAAATAGAAGGAGTGTGTTATAATGAGCCAGTGTATCTTACTGGACAAAATTTAGAATGATGGGAGTGTATCTTACCTGTGCAATGTATGCTCCGTAACCAGTGGAAACAGAAGGGGCCTGGTAGGCTGTACCAATCTTATCTATATAACCCAGAAACCTGCAACAGTATGTTCAAAGTTTCATCTGGCTTACCCTATAGTGGGTACAATTAGTATGGTATTTGTCAAAATATAGTTAAGTTTTAATTTTTGGGAATCAATTCGAACCAATTTTAGGCCGTATGGCGACTCTCCAAATATTATTGGCGGAGGAAGACACCCGCCCCTCCAAGCAACATTACAGGCACGCACGGACAGACATGCAGGTAGAACCACAGACATTCTGCAAGCCAACTGGATAGCTTCCTCACCTGAAAGAATTCAACGACCCAGTGGGATTCCAGTGTGGCGTCCGTGGTCCAGTGGTAGAGCGTCGGATTTGGAATCGAACGGTCCCGGGTTCGATACTCGGGTCAGGCCACGTATGTAGTGTCATTGAGCAAGGCACCTCACACACATTGCTTAGTACTGGTTAATCGCTTAGGTCGGCTAAGCATGCCCAGGAAAACATGTCTAAGTCCCCGCGAGGGGTTTGACATTAAAGGAACATACATACATACAACTATAATAGTGGTAAATCATAATACATTAATTACAGATCAAAGTTTTCTGTCGTGCATGCCGTTTTCTCCGGAGCATGCCATTTTCTCTGGTGCATGCCTTTTTCTCTGGAGCATGCCATTTTCCTTGGTTCAGGCCATTTTCTCCGGAGCATGCCATTTTCCTTGGTTCAGGCCATTTTCTCCGGAGCATGCCGTATTCTCTGGTCCAGGCCATTTTCTCCGGAGCATGCCATTTTCATTGGTCCAGGCCATTTTCTCCACAGCATGCCATTTTCCTTGGTCCAGGCCATTTTCTCCACAGCATGCCATTTTCATTGGTCCAGGCCATTTTCTCCGGAGCATGCCATTTTCATTGGTCAAGGCCATTTTCTCCACAGCATGCCATTTTCCTTGGTCCAGGCCATTTTCTCTGGACCATGCCATTTTCATTGGTCCAGGCCATTTTCTTTACATACAGTTTTCTCTCGTTTTCTAAGATTGGCAAGTGGCCAAAAGGTTTGTTTTTATCATATATTATGTAGTGTGCACACAACAATATCTCGTGCAATATTGATATTCCATAAAACTCTGTCAAAGCCACAGCGACTTTCACTTACGGTTCATCTTCCTGCCATCCAGCTACGACGTAAGTGTTCCACAGTGGGTTTATATTGGACCGTCTGTTGTACATGACCCGCGTCAACCACGAGAACAGACTACAGGGGGTGTAACCAAACCCGTCATTGAAGCATTCTTCATCTATACTACAAACATGAAAGACAAACGTGTTACAACGTTACATATACGGTATGTATGGTAATACTTCACACTCAGGGTTCCACCTGTAGATATAGTACACTATGGTCTCTTAAAAACAGTGTGACCGGCTCATAGTATGCTAATAATATACAGTCAAACCTGTGTTAGTGGTCACCTGTATTAAGCAGCCAACCTGTATTAAGCAGCCAGTTTCCAGATTCCCAATATGTTGTTTTAATATGCATTTGACCTCTATTAAGCAGCCACATGTGTTAAGCAGCCACTTTCTGTGATTCCCTTGGCTGACAGCTTAAGACAGGTTTGACTGAACTGATATATTACAGTCCACCGTCTAGCCCCATCCACATATGCAATAAAACAGGATTTCATAATTTAAACATGTCTTTGTGTGTGTTTTACATTTATTTAAGCGTGTTACCACTGGACTACAGTTAAACAGCTCTAAATAACAATAACAGGGTTCCTTCTGTCTGAATTTTTGTCTGTGCCACATCAGTTGCCAATTGAACAAAACCTGGAGTCATTTTGAAAATCTTGGAGCCATACAGTTCACAGATAATTATTTGAAGCCATATATTTAACTGCCAGAATAACGCACATTTTATTTTTTAAACTTCTCAATAGTTGATGTGGCCTGCAGATTTTGCAGACTAAAGACATTTAAAATTTAAAAAAAAGTTTAAACTTTATTTATAACGATTGTGAAGCAAGTTTTAACATTTATATTAATCACTCTCGTTGGCGCGGATGAAAGCGTACCGGTATATGTGGTCATTCGTGTGGGAGGAAACCGGAGTCCTCGGAGAAAACCCACCTGTCCGATCTGGCGACCAACGTTCCATCTCACATACATCACGGTCTGATGATCGAACCCAGGTTGCATTGGTGGGAAGTGAGCGCGCTAACCGGACAGATTAGAGACGTTAAAGTTTAAACATAATAAACTTACACTCGCTGTTCTATGATTTCCGACAGGAACTGATAATCGGCATAGTCTCCACTGGCGCCCACAACCACCTGCTCATTTACCTGAAATTATTTACAATTTTACACATGAATGAATGCTTGACTTTACATTGGTAATGTAGGGTTTTTTCCAGAGCAGAATGGCAGGGTGCTGAGCCCTGCCCATTTTATATCTGTCCTATTGCCGTTTTATATAAACCTAACAGGCATATATAACTTGGAACTCGTCCTTCCTATTCATCAACATGTACTGCCGCCTTACTGCCTCTTTGATCAATCACCGTAATTTAGCAACATTTTCTAGGGGGCTAACACCAAAATACCCCACTCCCGCAACTCATTGCAGTTCAAAATCTTTCCGACCCACCCTGTCCCTTTTCTGACCCACCCTGTCCTTTTCCCGACCCACCCATCCCTTTTCCGACCCACCCTGTCCTTTTTCCTGCCCTTTTCCGACCCACCATGTCCCTTCTCTGACCCACCCTGCCGTTTCCCGACCCACCCTGTCCCTTTTCTGACCCATCCTGTCTTTTTTCCGACCCACCCTGTCCCTTTTCTGACCCATCCTGTCTTTTTTCTGACCACCCTGTCCTTTTTTTGACCCACCCTGCCCATTTCCGACCCACCCATGTCCCCTTTTCTCCACCCCCCCTGTCCTTTTTTCTGCCCACCCTGCCCTTTTCCGACCCTCCTGTTCCTTCTCTGACCCATCCTGTCCTTTTTCTGACCCATCATGTCCCTTTTCTGACCCATCTTGTCCTTTTTCTGATCCATCCTGTCCCTTTTCTGACCCATCATGTCCCTTTTCCGACCCATCATGTCCCTTTTCCGACCCATCATGCCCCTTTTCCGACCAATCATGTCCCTTTTCTGACCCATCCTATCCTCTTTCTGACCCACCCTGCCCTTTCCCCACTCTAGAATAAACCCTAGTATATATAACCAAGAGGAATGGATTCTTCGCTTACTGCACTGACAACAAGCCTTGACAGAAATATCTCAAAATCAAATCACTTCCTACTAAAGCAACTCTCCATATGACCTAAAATAATGCTATTAATAGTTCAAATAAATGTAATTTCAACACTTGTGTTGCTATGACGTCGTTCTAATGAAATTGCATGCTTTATTCGACAGTTACATTCACTGCTAGCGAGCAAATGGTTAAATTACGCTAATTCACCTGATCTAAGTTTGATCGCGAATTCATGATTCTTGTGAATAATACTGTGTCCGAATGTAGGGTACCGTGCAAATAGCATCGTAATATTGTAAACTAAATGCCTCAAAAGGGAATGGATAATGAGTCAAAAGGTGTCTCTGTGGAGAAAATTTGGTATGAAATTTAATAATATTTTATTGCAACTTTGTCCATAATGACGAATACAATTTACAAATCACAATAACATTACTGTCACATTAATAACATACACAAATCCTGATAATATCCATATATATATATATATAATTTTTATATATATATATATATTAGGGATGGCAACGAATGGTGATTGTGATATTCGAATATTCGCAAATTTCTCCAACTTTCGATTTCCACTTTACTCTTGCATCGCTGACAGGTAACACCGTTCTATTGAAAGTGGTGGCATGTTAGAATTATGTAAACGTGAAGTCTACTGTCGGCGTTTTAAATATGCGGCTTGTGTTGATTGATAAAGTTTATTGGGCGTTTGAACAAACGATGTCATAAAGACCTGTTATCTCCATCACAATTTGAGGTTGACGTGCCCGCACTATTAGGGTGCTTACTGCTTAGATGATTCCTTAGATTGGAAGTAGTCCCTAAGTATGCACACACTCCATTACATAGCGTACATTTGGCACTTTTCTTATGCTGAGAACGCGTGAAATATTTCCAAACATGGGATGACATAGGCGGCATTTTGAATTAACTGAATAGTAGTATAACGGTATTAAAATATTGGAAGCATTAGCGACCAATACATTACAATCGGACGTTAAATAGAAGTCTTATTTGCTCAATTATTGCACTCAATATTGAGCAGATACCCGTGTCTTTACAAACTGAAATTGATGTCGGGTAACGTTGTTTGAAGCTTGCCGACAGTAATAGGTTTAATAAACATTAATTACATGCACATGTGTTGCCATCAAACATTCCGACCAGGGACAGTCATGTTTTAGTGTGAATCATTAAACTCTTTGTATGTTTTCAAGGGCTACAGTTAGTACCTGTAAAACAAATGCTTCTCGGTTTGTGTCCCGTCAAACAACATGTCATCACCCTCCTTTGTTATTTGGAGCCAAATCGCAATGACATTTCGCACCTTCGGGCACGCATTGGGTCATTCTTTTAGTTTTCGAAACTTAATTGATTGAAATTTAAACAAACATATATATCCTTTTAAGTTATGATTTAACTGCAATTTATTAAAATTTGATTTGAATTTTTTTTTTAATATTCGAATATGGTTTTAATATTCGAACATTCGAACGAATATTTGAACATTCGTTGCCATCCCTAATATATATATATTTTCAAAGTGCAAATGGATTGGGCTACAAGTTTTGAAAACATTAGCAACAGCCCTTTCCAAAAGGTCAAATTTGCTATCAAATTGTTCACACCATGGGTGTAAGATCCTATATATATATATATCCAGGGCTCACGCTACAGGGCGAAATGGTCACTTTATTTTCCGCCACTTCGCTGACAATAGACATCAGGGCGACATCCATTTCGCCTTATTTCTGCAGGATATAATTGCTAATTAATCATTTTAATGGTATTCCGTTTTGTCATTTAATATATATTAATATGTTCAAATACCTTCAGAATTCGGGAGAGATCTCTAAATCTTGCCATAGAGCCATACGAACCAAGCTTATCAGCTGCTATCACCACACCCCCGTTAAACCTCACACCAAGTACAGATGTACCCGTCACAGATGGATATCTACAAATACATACATGAAGAAATTGCACAAGGTATGCATCATTCTGAATCATTTTATTTACTGTTGGCATGGTACATTTTGTATATAAAATTTGATGCAAGTCCTCAGCTTCATGATGAGGTGTACTGTAACTGATGCTTCGCGTACCCACAAATGTATTATCGTGGAGGTTATATTATATTAAATAATTATGGATGGTACATAAATATATGTAACAGTATGTATATTAACCCAATATGTGAGAAAAACATGCAGCCAGTCCGGGACTCGAACCCGGGACCTCTCGCTTACAGGGCGATTGCTCTAGCGACTGAGCTAACCGGGCTGCCTACATATCAACTCAAATATTGGGTTAATATACATACCGTTACATATTCCATAACCCCGCTGCAAGTTTTCTCTATATGGCCTAATACAATCATTGGTCTGAGTTATATTATAAGTATCAGGGTTCTCTCTGTCTGAATGTCTGCGCCACTTCTGTCGCCAATTGAAAAACATGATAGCGCAGTGGATGCGTGTTCGCTTCAGGTGCGAAAGGTACGGAGTTCGAGCCCCACTGGAGCCGTTATGATTGTGCCCTTAGGCAAGGCATTTAAATTCCACATTGCCTCTTCTATCTCCTTCATGGCGATGGATTCCATCAGGAATGAGGTCTCGAGAGTGATTAATATAAGTTGAAAGAACTTGTTTCGCAATCGATCTAAAATAAATGTACATAAACTAATTGAAAAACACTGGAGCCAATTTAAAAACTTGGAGCCAACTAAGAGCCATATAGTTCACAAATAAATATTTAAAGCCATGTATTTGACAAAAGATGAGCCAAAATTATTTTGTTTTAAAAGTTGCGCCAAATCACAAAATTTAGTGCCCCTATTTGTTGTTGTTTTTTTTGGCGCCATTGGCAACCGACAGCGGGAACCCTGATTATTTAAAACACTATCATTATTATTAATATTGGACTGCTGTCGAAAGACAAGACTATTATATTAAATTGTACGCATATCGTCCGACTCCTTATAACGACGCACACGAGATACGACACAAATTATGTTTTGACCTCGTTTTCAATATTCAAAATATCCGGTGACGTTATTTTCATCTATCTATCTATCTATCTTCCTTTTATGTCGAACCCCTCGCGGGGACGTAGAC
This sequence comes from Archivesica marissinica, assembly GCA_014843695.1. Classification (NCBI taxonomy): domain Eukaryota; kingdom Metazoa; phylum Mollusca; class Bivalvia; order Venerida; family Vesicomyidae; genus Archivesica; species Archivesica marissinica. The sequence goes on from CM026388.1 coordinate 31,883,217, forward strand.
ATGTTGCGCGTCAAAAACCCCAAAGAAGTTAAAAGTATGAGTAGTTAAAAGCATAATTTAAGAAAGTAGTGAAAATAAGTTGTGATAAAAGTTTAAAAGCAGCTGATCAGAACAACTAGGGACTGGCATGTTCAATATGGCAAACTGCCGTATTGAATTGCTCTATGGTAGGGAGATGGACAATGTCAGGAGGGAGATGGTTCCAATGGTAGATTGTTCTTGGAAAAAAGGAAAACTTGTAGTAGTCTGTTGTTGCTGTAATTAACCTATAGCTTAAGGAATGGCAATGGCGAGCAGGACGGAAGAGGGGAACTAGGTCATTTTCAATGGGAATAGCAACAAGATCATTATGAATTTTATACATAAGGGATAACCTATTGTCAATATGCCGTTGATCTAGTCTGCATAGATTTAGGGAATGTAGCATGTCTGTAACACTAGAGGTACGATAGAAGTCAGCCTTTATCCAACGGGCTGCTCTTCGCTGGACACCTTCAATTTGGTCTATCAATGTTTTGGTATGGGGCGACCAGATCTCGGAGCCATATTCAAGCTGGGGTCTCACTAGTGTCTGGTAAGCCATGGACTTAAGGGGTTAAGATTTGACCTGGAGGTTTCTACGTAGAAATCCTAATGTTTGGTTTGCTTTCTTAGTTGACCTTTTTATGTGAGTGTCCCACGACAGGTTATTTGAGATATCCACGCCAAGGTGAGGTGACCGACTCAAGTAGGACTCCATGAAGTTTATATTGACTGGGAATAGGATGTTTCCTTCTGGTGTGTTTATCTGCAGTGTTTGTAAACATAATATGGGATTTCCTTGACTAATATGTGGAAAGTGAGAGCTTTTTATAGCAATGTTATTGCAATCAGTCTGTTTTAACAACAAAATTCAAATGCAATACATTAAATAGCCAATATTTTGCAATATGCTACTGCAAACATAACAATTTGTGGTCCGTCTACTCGGCTAAGCTCTACGTAACGGTAGGTCATGTGACAATTTATTCACTGTTAGGAAAGGTGTATGCGTTATATACGTTATTGCTGTTATAGTAAAATAGAGAACCCAACCAATATCTGTACAGGCTCCAAATGCAAGAATAAACAGTATCCACCAACTTCTATGACCACAGCTGTTATGCATGTACAAGAGACTGGGAGTGCTATAAGGACAACAGCAAGGCATAATTTCTAGCTAAATGTTATTATTTTCAAAATGTTATAGTTTATATATGACAAAACAGGGTAAATTTTCATATTTATTAGCATAATTAATTAAAGGCATGTTGTACACTCAGTTTTTATGTAATTTAGTGATGCATAATTAATTTTCAGGCTAGTTTGAGATGACGTTAAATACCTGTAATGCACAGAGCAGATACAGGAGAGTGAATGAACTATTTTTAGAACGTCATTAGTCAACCAATGAAATGAGTCGTTATAGACGTTTCTCGGCTCAGAGGAATTCCCAATAGCGACACGAGTCGAGTTGAATATGTAGAAAAGGATCTATTTATACAGATAATACACTATTTACATGGGTTCATTCGTTTTATGTTATGTCATTGTTGATTCTTCGCAAGAATACATATATGAAATTAACAACTTTAATTTGTAGGATCTTGTTATATAAGTGTGTGTTTTAAGTAAGATATAAACCTCAAACGGATCCAATATGTAAACTATTGGTACTGTCTTCGACACTACGCACGTCACACAGTCCAATATTTTACATATTGGATCGTTTTTCGGCTTATATCCTATACATAGTATGGTCCATATAATGGTATTATATGCTGCATTACTATTGTGTCTATTGCATTAGGGATGAGAGAGAGTGAGTGATGATCAGGTCAGAACTCTGATGTGTGAATTATGTGCACTTTCTGCTGAACAGTTGCAATTCTCTAACTCTTCTTCTCTACAAGTCAACAGGATAGGTTGTAAACCTATCCCCAACAGGTTGTAAAACCTATCCTTACAAATAAAATAAATTATATTTAACATAGAGTGGTGGAACCTATGCTCGGTGTAAATCCTACAGATCATGGCCTATAAAAAAGTTAAATGCACTTGCCGTATATTATTATTTTCTTAAGTCGTGAACACAACTTTCAAAAAATTGTTGTTGGAAATTTTAGATTCATTACGTGACCATGCGCCTCAATACAGCTATAGCAACGGCACCTGTTTCCATAGGGAAATAGATATCCCGGTGTTACTGGTTTTCGACGACGTAGTACATAACGGCAGGGTTGGCAATTTCCCGGGAAATACTCTTATTTCCCGGGACGGCGGGAAATACCGGGAAATACTGGGAAATAAGAATTTGGATACCGGGAAATAAGAATTTGGATGATTTTGGTGGTAAATACAGGTATATATACCATACAATTTCTATTACCCGGTGTACTGATTGTAGTATCATGTGTGCAGGATGAAAATGAACTGCTTTTGAAGAATATGACGAAAAATACAGGCATTCATAGTGGCATTTACGCATTGCTTATAATCTTTATATAAATGTTAGAGATCTAACATTATTGAGACTGTTCATTATTACTCTAATATACATTGTATACAAACACAGTTTAAGGAGTTTATACATACATTTATTGGAGGTATTTTAAATGTTTAATGTAGTAGGCAAAATGCAAATGTTTTTAGGATTATCCCTGAAATGTGTTCATAATATAGCTGTATTATTAAAATAATCAATTAGTTATTAAAGAAGTCAGAATCATAATTTGAGATGACCCACACTGTTTGTTTGTACACAATTTCAACACGTCACCAGTGCCCAGGAGCTTCTTCATGAGACCAAGCCGGAACTTGTACCCGAACTCCTCAACTACATGTCCGAGACACTGCCAATTCCTAAGGTGCTACAACAGGAATCCTCCATCAACAACTCGAAGCCAGCTGTATGGTGGTCATGTGTGGAGAGGTCGGGCGTGATCACCAAAGACTTCAGTCAGCTCGCCAGGAAATTGATGGTACTGCCAGCAAGTTCAGCCGCCATTGAACGTGTGTTCTCCAACTTCGGCATCATACAGACGAAACTACGCAACAGACTGGGCGTTGAGAAAGCAGCGAAGCTGGTGCTATGCTACTGCTTCCTGAGAGGTAGCGAGGAAATCGACTGGTGAAGACAGACTACTGGCTGAAGAAACATTCCAACAAGAAAAACGAAAAAATAAATGAAAAAAAAACAATAAAATAAAAAAAAACAATAAAACCCAAAAAAAACTGTTGTGGTTGCCAATGATGCCACCTGATGAGTACCCCTGGCAGGGACGAAATAGTTTAAGCACTTATAGAGTGGTAGCAATGCATAAAAATGAGCAAAAAACATGTTTGGAAGACACATAATCTTATTTCCCGGTATTTCCCACTTCTGGGCTTATTTCCCGGGGCGGTATTAATACCCCCGGTATTTCCCGGCCAACCCTGCATAACGGACTCCTTTAGGTTTAGAATTGTCATACACTGCAAACAATTTTATGTCACCAAATAAACAATATTTTACCTTTCATTCCCCAAAATCTCGAAGAAAACCGATTGTTTACTTATTGAGAAAAGTTGACAAAATAGCGGTACCTCATTCTCAGTAATCCGGAATGACGTCACATGTTTTCGCCTAACTGTGGAAATTGCCTACAGCGCGAGCATTATTATGTAAGCAACAGATTTTTTTAACAAAACAATATAAATAAGGAACACTTACTTTAATAATAGGCTTAATTTATCATTTTCACTCAAAATTCATTTGTTGGAGAGCATTTTGTCTATATACTGTATCTAAAACACTAATTTAGTTTAACTTAGACAAACACACGGGGCATAAGAAGTCGTCGCCCCTCCTAATTACTCTGACTGGGTGCAGAACCGTAACTGGACCCATCCATCGAACACATCACACGGTGCCTAACAGAGAATAACTAGGTTTACACAACCATGTATATCAGTTGGAGAACCTCTGTGAAAACACATGGACCTGAAGGCGAAAAACGGTGAAAATCGATATTATGAATAAGGACCCCTTGTGTGTAATAACGGACATAACTCATAAACACGGAGCAGTGAGACTATAATGACATTTTTATTCGTAAATATATTGGCGTGGCAGACGATGCATATGTCATTTTGGAGAAAAAATTGCCAATTTCTTTAAAAAATGATATTTATATGGTGACATAAAACGGATATAGTGAAATTAGTGAAAACTGGGGTAGGTTTAAAGTTTTCACCGCTAATTTACCTTGTCTGATATATTATGATCAGTTAGAAATAGATTGGAAGTGCACAAGGTATGTTTATTTATAATTCCGGTAACTGGAGCGTGAAATATTGCGTGATCTCTCGCGACTTGCTATTCCCACAGTTAGGCGAAAATCTGTTCTGGGCGAAAACTCGTCACGCCGGGATACATTAGGGCACCTATGCACTTGAATATTTTATTTATGCACAGGTAATTGTTGAATATATTATTTGGAATTAGTAACATCAATAACAATATTACAACTCATAAGAAACTTTTTTCTGGTTATTTATACATTTTTCCCAATCCGGATAGCTACCTGAAATGCTCATAAATTGAAATGCTCATAAATTGCATCATTTCCGCGTTGTTTTTTTTTTATATTCGGCTACTGAACCAGTCAGGTGACAGTTGCATTAGGCTACCGGTACGCACAACAGAATGCTATTGAACCATGCTTCACCTCTCTCAGTGAAAATAAGTTAAAAACTATTTAAATACGGATGTAAATGGAAAAAATATGCCGAGCATAGGTTCCACCACTCTAATTAGCGACTGCATCATGACTCTGGCTTTTTCTCCTATCTCTGAAAGAGAATAAATGTAATGGAAATAACCGAGATTAGTCAATAAACCTTGGTGACATAAAGCATTTAAAATCTAATCTATTTTTGGCACGTCATGTTTTTACTCATACCCCACCCACTAAAACTACAATGTATCTTGCATTGTCACGGCATTTATTTCATTACAATAACGAATTCCAACAGAAATAAATGATTCATACAGTGTTCTTTTAACAGGTTCAGTGTGGTTACGTGTTTTGCCACCAGGAAAATTGTATAATGCTCCTGGCTGAGGACCATTTCTCCAAAATTCTGTCGGCAACTCCATTTTTTTATCCGGAAGTTGTGTTATTCTTTGTTTCCGAACGCTTGTGTTATTAAAAAACCCACGAAGGACACGAAATAAAACGAAATTCAAACAAATACCAACATCATATATCTGTTTTTTATTCTCACAGACGGACGGATGGACGGACGGACTCATTACAAAGTAAGACATAGAGTGCTTAAACGAACTACTATTGTTACAAACAGTCAATAGCTTTACATGAGGTGTACAGTTATATGTTATTTCAGGATGTGTATAGGTACGTGTGAGTACCCGGTACGTGTCTGGTGATTGTTAGCCGACAGACAGACCAAACACCAAGAAACTGTATTCCATCCTTAAGCATTCCAAGCAAGATTCCAAATCAATGCCACCCCTAAAGCATGAAAACAAATTCCATCATGAAGAAGCTGCTAAAGCCACAGCACTGAACAAACAGTTTCAGTCTGTCTTCAGCTCCAAATCCCCACTAAGACTTACCTCCATTTGTAAAATGAAAATTCAGGACACATATGGACACCTGAATGGTCAATCCACGCCAAACATGAATGAGATCACAGTAAGCTCAAATGGCATAGAGAAACTTCTCAATAACCTGAACCCTCACAAGGCTAGTGGTCCTGACCTAATTAAGCCAATCATACTTCAAACCCTGTTTAAAGAACTCTCACCTATCCTTGAAGTCTTATTCCAAAATCCCTCAACGAAGGATCACTGCCTGCCCAGTGGAAGTCAGCAAATGTTGCTCCCATTTACAAAAAAGGGGACAAGTCAAACCCCGCCAACTATAGGCCTATCTCACTGACATGTGTTCTATGCAAGGTACTAGAACATATAGTTTCCTCCTCGATAGCAACTTCACTAACCACAGTATGCTGTACCATTTGCAGCATGGTTTTAGAGAAAAACGGTCATGCGTGACCCAACTAGTAATACTAGTCAATGACTTGGTTACCTCTGTCTACAATAAGCATCAGGTAGATCTCATCCTATTAGACTTCAGTAAGGCTTTCGATAAGGTCAATCACGAGAAAGTACTACTAAAAATGCATGAATATGGAGTCAGAGGTCAAACATTAAGGTGGATTAAGAGTTTTCTAGATAATAGACTCCAGTCAGTTGTCCTTAATGGTATTAGTTCAGAGGCCATTCCGGTGTCCTCTGGAGTCCCACAGGGATCCGTACTTGGACCCCTGCTTTTCCTAGCCTACATAAACGACCTCCCACAAAACATCAGTTCCAAAGTCCGCATCTTTGCAGATGATACTGCAGTATATCTATCACTGACATCTGCAAATGAATCGGTCACACTCCAAAATGATCTTAAGAGATTAGAAGAGTGGGAGTTGGAGTGGGACATGGAATTTAACCCCTCCAAATGTCAAGTTATCCACGTCACCAGAAGGAAACATCCTATTCCCAACAAATATAAACTCCATGGAGTCCTACTTGAGTCGGTCACCTCAGCCAAATACCTTGGCGTGGATATCTCAAATAACCTGTCGTGGGACACCCACATAAAAAGGTCAACAAAGAAAGCAAAGCAAACATTAGGATTTCTACGTAGAAACCTCCAGGTCAAATCTGAACCCCTTAAGACCATGGCTTACCAGACACTAGTGAGACCCCAGCTTGAATATGGCTCCGAGATCTGGTCGCCCCATACCCAAACATTGATAGACCAAATTGAAGGTGTCCAGCGAATAGCAGCCCGTTGGATAAAGGCTAACTTCTATCCTACCTCTAGTGTTACAGACATGCTACATTCCTTAAATCTACGCAGACTAGATCAACGGCGTATTGACAATAGGTTATCCCTTATGTATAAAATTCATAATGATATTGTTGCTATTCCCATTGAAAATTACCTAGTTCTTCTCTCCCGTCCTACTCGCCATTGCCATTCCTTAAGATATAGGTTAATTACAGCAACTACAGACTACATGTACTACAAGTTTTCCTTCTTTCCAAGAACAATCTATCATTGGAACCACCTCCCTCCTGACATTGTCCATCTCCCTACCATAGAGCAATTCAATACGGCAGTTTGCCATATTGAACATGCCAGTCCCTAGTTGTTCTGCGCAGCTGCTTTTAAACTTTTACCACAACTTATTTTCATACCTTCATAAATTATACTTTTAAGTTTTAACTACTCTACTTTTAACTACTTTGCGGTTTTTGACGCGCAACATGTCTACGTCCCCGCGAGGGGTTCGACATTACAGGAAGATAGATAGCCTGGGAACAGGCGTCGATATATTTTGCCTGGTCAGTCAAATAAATATATTTTAACACAGATACTATTAATTGAGCCGTATTGAGTTTCTGATCATATATCAACTGTTATTTTGCCAGAAGTTAAAAAGTGTAAAATCTACAGACTGGAACCCAGGCTAGGTGATTGTATGCATCGATATTCAAGTATTTGCCTGTTCATTGAGTTAATCAGTTTTGGTTACATTGATTTCATAGGTATACTAGTAGTCATTACATGCATAGCGTGTGCTCGTTTCACGTTCTCTACTTTATAGGTAAGATACAGTTGCCAGGGGTGCATAGTCTGGGTTCCAGTCTGTCGATTGTTCACTAACTTCTGGCAAAATGACGTTGATATGATCAGAAACTGAATACGACCCAGTCTCGGTGTTAAAATATATTTACTTGACTGATCATGCAAAATATATCGACGCCTGTTCCCAGGCTAAGGGGTGCCACATGGTTGAGCAATACTCGAGTTGAGGGCGAACATAAGTGTTATACGTTTTTTATTATTTCACATTCGTGTTACTGGTATTCACGTCAGATACTAATAGTATTCATTTTGTGACATCTACAAGCTAATTGAACGTCTAGCATACTCCATGCAGCCACGTGCTTCACGCATGTCAGTGACTCTCTTGTGTATTTTACGTTTATTTATCGTCGCTACTGGTTGCCCATATGAGCGACGCCTCCTGGAGAGATTAGTCATTTTAGAGGATAGTGCATTGATACAGACAGATACCCATTTCAGAAGTCTCCTCTGGTTCTTTTACGTGCACACGGTGTACAGCACCGACACGAGACCTCGGTTTAAAGTCTGAAAGACTGTCCATTTTATTAGGGTCAGACGGGGGGTCGAACCTGCGATCTCTGGATTACCAGTCCAGCGTGTTAGCACTGGACTACAGATCCGTGAAACATATCTTGAACTTATTGATTAGACCTCGTGTATAGTTTGTCGTGCCACCTATCGGAAGGACTGCAACTAGGTCAGCCAAATTACGATATACATCTCCGACAAAGATTGAGTTCCACAATTCAGTAAGAATATCGACTTATATATTGAATGTCATTTATAATGTATGCGAACAGTTATGACAATTTGCAATTTGCATGTAAAACAGGTAAATGTTGCTAATGGTTGTTATTTCCAAATGCGATTTGACTTTTATCATGGCGGATTAATTTCTTATGCTAATATGATAATTCAATGCGGATGACCTAGTGCGGGCGCGCTGTGTTATTTATGGAAAATCAGCGGATGTTCAGCTGTAATTTGTAGATATTTAGGTCGTTTAGGCTGAATTAGGTCAAATGGATGAAACCTCTACAACCACACTGGCTGCAGTAAATAAAGGTAAAACATTATTATTTAATTGTGGGTTAGTATATGCTATGTTTTCTAACCATTTAGAAAGGAATTTCTAGACGTGGAAAGGAAAATGGCGCTAAAGCGCCATGTGCAGATTCGCTCGCGGTATTTAACCGTCCGTTCAACCTAGTTTTCGTGTTTACATCTCTAAATTGTGTCATGCACATGTTTCTATGATTCGACAAGAACAATATGCAATACTAGTCTTCTATTAATTTATAATGTTCGTGGTATAATTTGCGATTGAAACGTGGATCGTTGTGTACTTTTAGCTCTCGTCAGCAGATTTTAATTTCTTATGTTTCGGTATCATGTGATCGTGTATTTTGAAATTCTGAAATAAATCGACTGATTAGTTGAATGTCACTGTATACATTGATGTGTTACAGGTGAAACGAAACGAATCTGTTTTTCATTTATTTTTCACTTTGATTTCGTTCTACGTGGATATGTTGGAATGCACCATAATCCAACCATTAACAGGACGAGTCCATTATTTGTAACAAGAGGGATGGTCATAAAGTTTGATAGTTGTTGAAGGTTACTGCACCGTTCGTTGTTATGCTGCAGAGTCTATCTATATTCCTTTAATGTGAAACGCCTACATTCCCTAAATCTACGCAGACTATATGATATATCAACGGCGTATTGACAATAGGTTATCCCTTATGTATAAAACTCATAATGATCTTGTTGCTATTTGAAAATTACCTAGTTCCTCTCTCCCGTCCTACTTGCCATTCCTTAAGCTATAGGTTAATTACAGCAACTACAGACTACTACAAGTTTTCCTTCTTTCCAAGAACAATCTATCATTGGAACCACCTCCCTCCTGACATTGTCCATCTCCCTACCATAGAGCAATTCAATACGGCAGTTTGCCATATTGAACATGCCAGTCCCTAGTTGTTCTGCGTAGCTGCTTTTAAACTTATTTTCATACCTTCTTAAATTATACTTAACTTCTTTGCGGTTTTTGACGTGCAACATGTCTACGTCCCCGCGAGGGGTTCGACATTAATGGAAGATAGATAGATAGAGGGTCTTAGAGCCGGTCTAATTTATTGATTTATAAATCTGTATGGAGCGAAAGGACAGAATGATGTAATGATTGACAAATTTAGTATTATATGATCGATTTCCGCTGTCCGATTAGCGCAGTGGTTAGCTCGCTTCTCTCCAATGCAACCCGGGTTCGATCCTCGGACTGGGAAGTATGTGAGATGGTCGCCAGATCGGACAGGTGGGTTTTCTCCGATTACTCCGGTTTCCTCCCACACGTGCAAACGAGGGTGATTAATATAAATTGTTCAAACTTGCTTCGCAATCGTTTATGAAAAATAAGATTGGTCTGTTACTCATTGACTCAATCACACCTGTGTGTAGTATAGGTGTATATTTAAGTTATTCATTGCTTGGCTTATAAGTCGATATGTATATAGAATAGGGCTTTACCTGTTATTATGGGTACTAGCTTAACTGGTCCATCATAGTCCTATTTGTTTTCATATTTGTCAATCGTGATCCATCAAATATCCCAATGACTACACATATCAATCACTATGTATGGTGCTATGTAGCCTGCGTTCCAGTCTATCAATTTTTCACAGCCTGGGGAAACTTGATTTCCTATTGTAGCGGCATCTACTTACACTCTCCTTATTAAGGATGTAGATTTGAAGAACTAAACTCTTTCGCTACAAAATACTATCGATAAATATAGAAACAGAATTCTATCGGAAATCCCCGAACATGCACAATTATACACGATCATTTCCGAATGTACACGTTTGCTCCCGTAGCCTCATTTACATTGTAAATGTATAATTTCCAGTTTCTGTGTTATTGTCAGGATGGCAGATTTTAACTATTACATTTATGTGGTAATGGATCGATTAGGCGTGATTGAAGTAAGGACGACTTAAATATTGAGTAAATATGTCAAATCAGATTGTACTTTTTGAACTGTTTATAGTTCCGTTGACCCATAAACAATGGCGGCCAATTATAAAGATTTATCAACATTGCAGTGCCTCGCTTTCGATTCAAGTATGTCATTAATTAAGTCACATGCTAATAGGCCAATTAAGGGGATTAATGATAATCAATAAATTCGTGGAAAACCTGTCTAGTTTCCTGAGGCGTTGATATGATCAGAAACTCAATACAGCCCAATTAATAGTCTCAGTGCTAATATATTTATTTGACTGTCCATACAACATATATCGACGCCTGTTGCCAGGCTAGGTGCTATGCAAACGTATGGTGCTATGCTCCTGGCATATAATTAAACCAAGGTCCTGGAAATTTGGACTACTTCTAGTTCTGTATCTTGCACCATACTTCCAAAGGTAGAATCATTGGAATGTCTAACATACTCCTGTGCCCATAGCCGTAAATAACGTGGGTGGGGTGGCGCTTATTACGATAAACCAATTTGTCTGCAGGTGGTCCACTTGGTGTAAACTGGGAGGATGGTGTTGATCAAAAAGATATTCCCTGTGTGAGCTACAGTGGTAAAATGGTTTATTTTGTGCTTTCCAACGATATTTAACCCTTTCCCCCTTAGAATCGCCTCTCAATGCCTATTGAAATGAGTAGTCAAGCTATAATAAAGATCGGAACAACGTAGTGTATACAACACATAGTAATTCCTAGTAACCTCCATGAAGGTGGAGTATGCAAGTTCACAGTTTATCCATTGCATACGATTGGTAAATTACAGCCAACTGTATGAAATAAAACTACATCTCTATGGAGGAAAGCGTTAAGAGTTAACTATAATGCATTATTCCACTTATTGAAAGCATCAGTAACACCAGAGTTATGGCCCTTTAATTGATTAAAAATGTATTACATATGCCATAACAAAGTAACTTCTGATGGAATGTCATTAAGCTTAGAATTACATTACCATTGTTAACACATTTTATTATCCCCCCCCCCTGACGATCCAATGGATCTCTGAAGGAGATTTAGGTTAGGTGTTGTCAGTACGTCTTTCCGTCCCGAGACAGATCGCTGTAACCAATTTGTGGACTTTCATGAAACTCATTAAATTTAATAAGTATTGTCATAGTGCATCAGTTCAGTAACACCAGAGTTATGGCCCTTTAATTGATTAAAAATGTATTACATATGCCATAACAAAGTAACTTCTGATGGAATGTCATTAAGCTTAAAATTACATTACAATTGTATGGTGTTGTCCTCTAAGTCTGACCCAAATTGCAATAGTAAAACCAGAGTTATTGCCCTTTGGTCAATTAAAAAATTTCCCCTTGAATTCATTAAAATCTGATGATATTTTCACCAATTTACCGTAATGTCATATATGCCATATGGGAGTTCGCCTCCGTGGTCGAGTGGTTACGGTCGCTGACTTGTATACCACTGTAACCTATCATCACTGATGGTCACAGGTTTGAGCCCCGCTCAGACCGTGTCTCATTTATATGAAAAAGTTGGCAGTTTCTTATGGAGGTTGGTGCACCCAAGTACTGGTTAACTGCTGGAGCCTTCCCAGGAAAGGTGTTGTTAGGTAAACTGCCCGCCGGCGATATAGCCCAAAATGGTGCTGATGCAGGCGTAAAACACGAAATATAACATAATATGCCATATGGGTGCTTTTATCCCTTTTTATTGGGAACGTCGTGGTTAGACCCTGCAATTTCCCCGGAAATGTTTGTATTTATAAATAACGGTCAGATGTAAAACTTGTACTGCTTTTAACCCTTTCAACACCACATACCTCTAAATTGGCTTACAAAAAAGTGTAGATCCAGATGAGCCGACTCGTGACGAGCCGTCTCATCAGGATCTGCACTTTTTTCAAGTAATATAACTATTTTTAGAAAAAAAATTGCCCATTTTGATAAATGAACCAATGTTGGCAATCGACCGGTCAATAAGAGTATTGACCGGGCCGGTGGTCAATACTGGTCAATATCGGTCAATACCGGTCAATACTGGTCGATTGAAAATTTGGCTCAAATATGCACTTACAGTGTCCACTTAATTATTCTTAAAGTGTTAGTAGTGTGTTGTAGTTTATTTTCTTATATAGTAAATCATAAAATATTGATCATTGAATGTTTTTTAGTGAATATTGTTAAATATAATTAAATACTTAATAATACCATCTATACTAGAATATGAATACGCTTGGTTGCTCAAGGAAACAAGGCTAGAAAAGTTGTTTCACTTGGTTTATACCAATTTATTTAAGCTCGATTGTGAAAGAAGTTCTAAGATTAATCAAGCTCACGTCTCAACGCTTGCTTCATTTGCTCGAGTTGCTTCTGCATGACACATTTAATGATTTTAGTAATGATCAGTAATCGACCACCTGAATCGACCAGCAAATATATGCCACTTTGTGAGTATTGACCATACCCAATAGGGTATTACAATCACATGAACAGCCCAAAGGTAGCAACACACATTATTGCACAATGCCGAGTATAATGATTGACTTAAAATCATAAATTCTTTGTTGAATTTAGTATTGACCACCAATTGACCAGTATTTATCACTTTGTGAGTATAATATTATTGACCACTTCGTGAGTATTGACCCTATAGAGTACAATAATCACATAAATATATTCTCAATACAACCCAAAGTTAGTAACACACATTATAGCACAATGCAGAGTATATAAAACCATTAAGTAATGTTTGATTTAATATTGACCACCAATCGACCAGTATTGACCACTTTGGGAGTATTGACCGGGGCGGTTTTAACCGGTTTAAACCGCCCCTCGAATCGACCGGCCAACGTTGAAATGAACTGATCCAAATGTAATTTTGTTATTAATTTATTGGTCTAAAAATATCATGGACCAGTCCATGTCAGTTACTTGGTGTTGAATGGGTTAAGTAGTAACTATCGTGTTTGTGTGGTCATTGTAAATGTACAATGCCTCATTTAATGATGGAATTTGCTCATAGCTTTTGTACCAGGTCCGGTATACAGGACTGGAGCGACCATAACTTGCATCCTATCGATAAATAGCGGAAATGGCGTTAAAACAACTGGCATGTAACAAATCTTTCGGCCAAAGTCTAATCTCCGTTTTTGTTTTATTAAATTTGATTTGATTGTTCCAAAATACCGGTTCTACCTTGGTGCCCGTCCGTGTCTGAAATGCTGTTCTGAAGGGCACCCATGTCTACCACCGTCAATAATAACTGGAGTCGCCTTGTGACATATGCTGTTGGTGTGACGTTAACCCCCAAACACAATATTCCAGCCCTGCTTGAGCCATTACGATTGTGCCCTCAGGCAAGGCATTTAAATTCCACGTTGCCTCTTCTCTCTCCCTCATGGCGATGGATTCCATCAGGAATGAGGTCTCGAGAGTGATTAATACAAGTTGAAAGAACTTGTTTCGCAATCAAGCTAGTATAAATTTGTATAAACTAAAATGTTCACTTTTTTAAATTTCCACTAAGATGGATATATGGTTCAGTACACAATCAAAGCCATCTTTAAGCAGTTATTCAAGGGAGTGATGAAAAATGGCTGCTAAATATAGGTTTCATGTGGAACAATTTGTCACATTGGCTGCTTAATACAGACCTGTGACCGCTAACACAGATTTGACTGTATACAGTACATATTTTTCAGTCAGTGATGTTGTAATGCAGAGCCATGCAGTCGCTGCCCCTGCGTCGTCGTCCACGTACCATTCAACAAAAAGTAAGTTCCATGTTATACATCAATGATCATACATGTATAGCGGACAAGTAAGTTCCATGTTATACATGTATAGCGGACAAGTAAGTTCCATGTTATACTTGTATAGCGGACAAGTAAGTTCCATGTTATACTTGTATAGCGGACAAGTAAGTTCCATGTTGTACTTGTATAGCGGACAAGTAAGTTCCATGTTATACTTGTATAGCGGACAAGTAAGTTCCATGTTATACTTGTATAGCGGACAAGTACGTTCCATGTTATACTTGTATAGCGGACAAGTACGTTCCATGTTATACTTGTATAGCGGACAAGTACGTTCCATGTTATACTTGTATAGCGGACAAGTAAGTTCCATGTTGTACACGTATAGCGGACAAGTACGTTCCATGTTATACTTGTATAGCGGACAAGTAAGTTCCATGTTGTACTTGTATAGCGGACAAGTAAGTTCCATGTTATACTTGTATAGCGGACAAGTAAGTTCCATGTTATACTTGTATAGCGGACAAGTACGTTCCATGTTATACTTGTATAGCGGACAAGTACGTTCCATGTTATACTTGTATAGCGGACAAGTACGTTCCATGTTATACTTGTATAGCGGACAAGTAAGTTCCATGTTGTACACGTATAGCGGACAAGTACGTTCCATGTTATACTTGTATAGCGGACAAGTAAGTTCCATGTTGTACTTGTATAGCGGACAAGTAAGTTCCATGTTATACTTGTATAGTGGACAAGTA
This sequence comes from Archivesica marissinica, assembly GCA_014843695.1. Lineage (NCBI taxonomy): Eukaryota > Metazoa > Mollusca > Bivalvia > Venerida > Vesicomyidae > Archivesica > Archivesica marissinica. The sequence goes on from CM026388.1 coordinate 31,898,462, forward strand.
AGTTCCATGTTATACTTGTATAGCGGACAAGTACGTTCCATGTTATACTTGTATAGCGGACAAGTCCCCAGTAATATTTTCAAACAGTATCTACATGTATTGTAGCAGCTGTGTCGTGAACAAGTCTATGATCAATGATCACAACAGATATTCACACAGATTCACCATCATACCAGCTATAATCGCTATATATAAATGTTTTTCTTAAAAATGTGTTACATCATAAATGGTATCCATAATTACCTTTTAGAAAGGAAAGCACGCTGACACTGAAAGTTTCTTCATCTTGCACTTGCCAAACATGCAATTTATACGTCATGGTATGGTGTCCATTTTATCAACCCGTCGTATATGCGAGTGCATGCCATACCCATTTGTTTCAACCCGTCTCATGGTCTGTGTCCGGGGTTATAACACTTCTCAGATCTCAAGCTGAAATGATTTGATTGGTTGGTTCTGAGTTTTAATGCCAGCTGAACCAATCAGAAGCTTGAGACTGAGTTTGAGATATGAGTAAAGTTTTATAACCTCGAGGCCAGGTGTCCATTTTATCAACCCGTCTTATATGCGAGTGCATGCCAAAACCCACATATTTCAGGACCAAAGTAGTGGGGTCACCTTATAGGCTAGTATGGACGATTACAGGTGTGTCATATTTCTTGTGAGAAATGATAAACTGCTTGAATGTGCCTGTAATTGGTGTTATTTAAATAAATTTCAACAAAATGGGATGGTATGTGTAACACGGCGTAACGCCGTGTCTGATCAGGATCTATGTTGTTTACTATTCACCCAAGTATTTTAGCTCCACTATTCGAATGGCAAACAGCATAGAGCCTGATCAGAAGGCACCCTCTTGTGCCACTTGATCTGGCTCTGTGCTGTTTACTAAAAAAATAGTCGTTTTCAGCACAGTAATTGTTACGGAAAATGTATGAGGAATACAGTGGAATAAACAATGTACTGTTATTGTGTTGTTGTCTAACATCAGTCGTGTGTTCTGATTTTCAGCTCAAATCGAGGTCATCCCATGTAAGATATGTGGTGACAAGTCTTCCGGCGTCCACTACGGTGTGATCACGTGTGAAGGTTGCAAAGGGTTCTTTCGGCGCAGCCAGTCTGGTCCGGTGAACTACCAATGTCCCCGTAATAAGCAGTGTGTAATAGACCGCGTGAACCGGAATCGTTGTCAGTATTGTAGACTTCAGAAATGCATCGCTCTGGGAATGTCACGTGATGGTAAGGATACGTTTATGTTTACTAGTCCTTCAAAACAGGGCTTTCCCCGGCCCCTTCAAGCTGGTAAATAATATAACGCGCTTGATTTTCAAAATACAGCGCTTAAAAATGTTCATAAAAATCAGGGTGGGTGGGAGTTAAAAAATGGGTCGGTCGGCAAGCCATAAACACATGTTTTTTTGTTGGCCTAATAACCAGCCATTTAGGAAATATAGCACTTGTTGATAGTTGGAGGGTGATTGAAAGTAATTGCATGGTACCAGTCATAGGACAATAGTTGTAATTTGTATATATATTAGCTGTTACAGTAGCTGTTTGTATATATGCAGGGTACCAGTGATTTGTATATCAGCTGTGAGTGTTGATTGTACTACACATGTCTCTATGCAGGGTACCAGTGCTTTGTATATCAGCTGTGAATGTAGTTGTTTGTACTACACATGTCTCTATGCAGGGTACCAGTGATTTGTATCTCAGCTGTGAAAGTGTTGATTGTACTACACATGTAGCTATGCAGGGTACCAGTGATTTGTATATCAGCTGTGAAAGTGTTGATTGTATATATGCAGGGTACCAGTGATTTGTATATCAGCTGTGAACGTGTTGATTGTACTACACATGTCACTATGCAGGGTACCAGTGATTTGTATATCAGCTGTGAAAGTGTTGATTGTATATATGCAGGGTACCAGTGATTTGTATATCAGCTGTTAATGTAGTTGTTTGTACTACACATGTCTCTATGCAGGGTACCAGTGGTTTGTATATCAGCTGTGAAAGTGTTGATTGTACTACACATGTCTCTATGCAGGGTACCAGTGATTTGTATATCAGCTGTGAAAGTGTTGATTGTACTACACATGTGACTATGCAGGGTACCAGTGATTTGTATATCAGCTGTGAAAGTGTTGATTGTACTACACATGTCTCTATGCAGGGTACCAGTGATTTGTATATCGGCTGTGAAAGTGTTGATTGTATATATGCAGGGTACCAGTGATTTGTATCTCAGCTGTGAATGTAGTTGTTTGTACTACACATGTCACTATGCAGGGTACCAGTGGTTTGTATCTCAGCTGTGAATGTAGTTGTTTGTACTACACATGTCTCTATGCAGGGTACCAGTGGTTTGTATCTCAGCTGTGAACGTGTTGATTGTACTACACATGTAGTTATGCAGGGTACCAGTGATTTGTATATCAGCTGTGAAAGTGTTGATTGTATATATGCAGGGTACCAGTGATTTGTATATCAGCTGTGAAAGTGTTGATTGTATATATGCAGGGTACCAGTGATTTGTATATCAGCTGTTAATGTAGTTGTTTGTACTACACATGTCTCTATGCAGGGTACCAGTGGTTTGTATATCAGCTGTGAAAGTGTTGATTGTACTACACATGTCTCTATGCAGGGTACCAGTGATTTGTATATCAGCTGTGAAAGTGTTGATTGTACTACACATGTGACTATGCAGGGTACCAGTGATTTGTATATCAGCTGTGAAAGTGTTGATTGTATATATGCAGGGTACCAGTGATTTGTATATCAGCTGTGAAAGTGTTGATTGTACTACACATGTGACTATGCAGGGTACTAGTGATTTGTATATCAGCTGTGAAAGTGTTGATTGTACTACACATGTCTCTATGCAGGGTACCAGTGATTTGTATATCAGCTGTGAAAGTGTTGATTGTACTACACATGTAGCTATGCAGGGTACCAGTGATTTGTATATCAGCTGTGAGTGTTGATTGTACTATACATGTAGCTATGCAGGGTACCAGTGATTTGTATATCAGCTGTGAAAGTGTTGATTGTACTACACATGTCTCTATGCAGGGTACCAGTGATTTGTATATTGGCTGTGAAAGTGTTGATTGTATATATGCAGGGTACCAGTGATTTGTATATCAGCTGTGAATGTAGTTGTTTGTACTACACATGTCTCTATGCAGGGTACCAGTGGTTTGTATCTCAGCTGTGAACGTGTTGATTGTACTACACATGTAGTTATGCAGGGTACCAGTGATTTGTATATCAGCTGTGAAAGTGTTGATTGTATATATGCAGGGTACCAGTGATTTGTATATCAGCTGTGAACGTGTTGATTGTACTACACATGTAGTTATGCAGGGTACCAGTGATTTGTATATCAGCTGTGAAAGTGTTGATTGTATATATGCAGGGTACCAGTGATTTGTATATCAGCTGTTAATGTAGTTGTTTGTACTACACATGTCTCTATGCAGGGTACCAGTGATTTGTATATCAGCTGTGAAAGTGTTGATTGTACTACACATGTCTCTATGCAGGGTACCAGTGATTTGTATATCAGCTGTGAAAGTGTTGATTGTACTACACATGTGACTATACAGGGTACCAGTGATTTGTATATCAGCTGTGAAAGTGTTGATTGTATATATGCAGGGTACCAGTGATTTGTATATCAGCTGTGAAAGTGTTGATTGTACTACACATGTGACTATGCAGGGTACTAGTGATTTGTATATCAGCTGTGAAAGTGTTGATTGTACTACACATGTCTCTATGCAGGGTACCAGTGATTTGTATATCAGCTGTGAAAGTGTTGATTGTACTACACATGTAGCTATGCAGGGTACCAGTGATTTGTATATCAGCTGTGAGTGTTGATTGTACTATACATGTAGCTATGCAGGGTACCAGTGCTTTGTATATCAGCTGTGAATGTGTTGATTGTACTACACATGTCACTATGCAGGGTACCAGTGCTTTGTATATCAGCTGTGAATGTAGTTGTTTGTACTACACATGTCTCTATGCAGGGTACCAGTGGTTTGTATCTCAGCTGTGAAAGTGTTGATTGTACTACACATGTGACTATGCAGGGTACCAGTGATTTGTATATCAGCTGTGAAAGTGTTGATTGTACTACACATGTCACTATGCAGGGTACCAGTGATTTGTATATCAGCTGTTAATGTAGTTGTTTGTAGCTATGCAGTGTACCAGTTGTCGTTGGTAGCTGTGCAGGGTACCAGTTATGGTTTTGTTTTACAGCTGTGAAGTTTGGAAGAATGTCGAAAAAACAGCGAGAGAAGGTGGAGGGAGAAGCCCAGCTGATCAAGCAGGGTGTTTCGCCAGGAGTTAACGGGTATGGAGACCGGGCTGTGGGTGTGCATTCACCTAATAACAACTCGTATTTCACGTAAGCTTTAGTAGAACAGACGGAACAGTATAGAATATCTGCATGGTCATCGGTTCTACCTAGGATTGGGATAATTAAATTGAAAACGTTTAATTTGAGATACTGTGAAGCATTATGTAATAACTTCACCAAGTCATTTGGATGAGGGACAGTCGTGTTATTAGTGGTTTTTGTCGCTGACTTATATCACTGTAACCTATCATCACTGATCGTCACTGGGTCGAGCCCCGCTCTTGTCGTGTCTGTTTATATGTAAAAGTTGGCAGTTTCTTATGTATGTTGGTGCACCAACATGCCCACAAATAGTGGTTTTACTTATGTCACTCTAGCCGTGTCTCCTCCGTCCCCTAAGATGAGTTTTTCAGCTATACAATTCTGTGAGCGGGCATTTGTAAGATCAGTTCCTGGGGCTGTAGCTAGGGGACGATTTTGGGGTATTTAGTGTCCCTGATCTGTCTCCCTATTTGCAGTTTTGAATGTCTGAATCCTCACCCTATTTGAAACCTTGGGCGTATGTCCTGTAAATGATGGGGACATTTTAAGACCAGGCCTCGAGGTTATAAAACTTTCCTTCTCCAATCTCAAAACTTAGTCTCAAGCTTCTGATTGGATCAGCTTGCAGTAAAACTCAGAATTGACCAATCAAATAATTTGAGCTCGAGTTTGATATCTGAGAAAAGTATTATAACCTCGGTCACATGTTTGGAGGTTATTAAACCTTTTCTCCAATCTCTAACTCAAGTCTTCTGATTGGTTGAGTCAACAAATGATATGATTTAGATTTGGGAAAGGTTTTGTAACATATGACCTAGGTGAACAATATATTGGAAAGATGGTCGCAACGTTAACGTACAGTTTATAGCTTTGATGACCATGCAGATATTCAAAGACCATGTACAAAAGTAGTGTGGCGCAAAATACTCCGCTTTCGAACCTAAACACTCTCGAAATAACTTGAAACTATCGGGTTAATTCCATCCATTGGTGCCTCCGTGGCCGAGCTGTATTGGTCGTGGGCGTGAAATCACTAAGCCCTCATCACTGTAGGATCAAATCCCACTGGGATGGGTGTTGCTAGTTTGCGGAGGGTGGGTTGTTCTACCTGGGCATCCGTCCGTACTTGAAATACTGCTCGGACGGGCCTCCAGGGTCTTCCTCTACCAATAATAGCTGGAGAGTTACCACATGAGCTAAGTGGTTGGTGCGAAATATAAAACCAGAAAAATCAAAGCATTACAATTGTGTATGCTACTTGTATGATATAATGGTGGGTGGGGTGAAATAAATGGCATACGCTTACCGACATTCTCTACATACTTGTTTTGAAACTGTCAGTTAGATACAGACAGATCTGTAGTCCAGTGGTAACACACTGGACTGGTAATCCAGGGATCGCAGGTTCGATCCCCCCGTCTGACCCTAATAAAATTAACAGTCTTTCAGTTGGGACTTTAAACCGAGGTCTCGTGTCGGTGCTTTACACCGTGCACGTAAAAGAACCAGAGGAGACTCTGGAATGGGTATCTGTCTGTATCATTGCACTATCCTCCGAAAATCTAAAATGACTAATCTCCTCAGGAGGCGTCGCTCATGTGGGCAACCGGTAGCGACGATAAATAAACGTAAAACACATGCCAGTTAGATGGTAGAATGCTTTAGTACATGGTCTAAACTTTGCTTGTAGTTACATGCACCATCATGTTGAAGAAATAACCACAATTTTTTTATGCACCGATCTACATTTTTTTATGCATCGATCTACATTTTTTAATGCACTGATCTCCAGGGATCGTTCTAGGAGGGCGATCAGGTCCATTGACCCCCTGGGGAGTCCACTTCTTCCTTATTTTTAATTTACAATTTTCATACAAAATATTGTCCTGTAAGATACAGTGGCCCATTATAATGCACTCCTCCTATTCAAAATGGTCAAATTGAGACTTTTAACCCTATTTCATTGAAATCTATTAAATAACACAACTGAAGGGTGCAATCTCGCGCTGTCTCGCTTCTCCCAAACCGTATGACCTAGAAGGAGTCTTGGATCTCGTAGCCTCTAGTGTTTGGACCATCCCTCTCTACTTACAATTCTCGGCCAATTCAAATGAAACTTGGTATATATATATATATATAAAGTGAACAATTGTGAACATTGTCCAATATTGTCTAATAACTTGCTTGGGTTTTACCAGCCTATGTACTATGACTAGTCTCCGACTAGATTACATCATAGTATGTCCCATCTCGAACAGTTCTTGTCCAATTCAAATGAAACTTGGTATATATATATATATATAAAGTGAACAATTGTGAACATTGTCCAATATTGTCTAATAACTTGCTTGGGTTTTACCAGCCTATGTACTATGACTAGTCTCCGACTAGATTACATCATAGTATGTCCCATCTCGAACAGTTCTTGTCCAATTCAAATGAAACTTGGTATATATATATATATATAAAGTGAACAATTGTGAACATTGTCCAATATTGTCTAATAACTTGCTTGGGTTTTACCAGCCTATGTACTATGACTAGTCTCCGACTAGATTACATCATAGTATGTCCCATCTCGAACAGTTCTTGTCCAATTCAAATGAAACTTGGTATATATATATATATATAAAGTGAACAATTGTGAACATTGTCCAATATTGTCTAATAACTTGCTTGGGTTTTACCAGCCTATGTACTATGACTAGTCTCCGACTAGATTACATTAATAATATGTCCCATCTCGAACAGTTCTTGTCAAATTCAAATGAAATGTGGTAAGTTGACAATCGCTTATTGCTTGTTAACTTCTTAAGAGTTATGCCCCCTTTTGTACTAGACTGGATTACATTATAACCCATCTTTTCTCCTCATCCGATTGAATTGAGGCCAAAAAACTAAACCTGTGTTTACGTTTTCCCGACTGACACGTTTCCCCCACCACCACCGACCCTAAATTTTGAAGAATTCAAAACTTAATTTTTCTGTGCCCATGGTATGGTAAAAAAATGTTCCCTATCAATATTTGTTTTGGGCATGAAACACAGGTTGTTTTTCTTGGCCTGAGGCTAGGTATCATACAAGGGAGGGTGGAAGGAGGGTGGTGTACAAATTGTCTGTGTCTGCTCAGTAGTTTTCTTTTTTCCAGAAATTCTGTTGGGCAATTTGTAAATTGTGGTTATTTCTTCATCATGGACAATTTTGTGTTTTATTTTTACACTTTTACTTTTCTTTTACACTATAGACAACATTTTGACAAGCTTGTGCCTTTTACCTTCAACTGACAGTGGTGTTGGTAGTGGGATGGTGGGGTATATGTAGAGCAATAGGAACCTCTATCGTTTCAAATATTGTGCAAATAGTGTACAGATATTTTTGGAATAAATTACCGAGAGTATTAGTATAATAGATATTAAGGAGGGAGGGTCGAGCCCCGCTTTATATGAAAAAGTTGGGCAGTTTCCTACATAGAGTGGTGCACCAAGTACTGGTTAGCCGCTGGGACATGCCCAGGAAATGTTATTCGGTAAACTGCACGCCGCTCAAATGGGCAATCGGTTGCAACGTTAAATAAACAAAAGGGGGTCGCTTAGACTGTGCCTCTTTAATTGAAACAAGTTGGCAGTTTCTTACACCAAGTCCTTGTTAACCGCTAGGACATGCCCAGGAAAGGTGGTGTTAGGTAAACTGCCCGTCGTTCAAACTTGTATCAACGTTAAATAAACAAAAGGGGGTATTGGTGTGTTGAGGCATTTCCTGCATGTTTATACAAGCTGGGGTTATATATTGCTTGTCTTTTTGTTGCCATTTTCTGCACTTTTCAGAGTAGGGCTCAAGCAGGATGATTATAGGGAGTTATGCATGTTACAGCTAAACCCAGGGTACCAGTCCAGATAAGCTTTGGATAAGATTTAGCTAAACCAAGGGTGTCTGTAATCCGGAGGTACCAGTCTAAAGAAATTTGGATGAATATAACTAAATCCAGAGTACCAGTGTTGGTAATCTGGCTGTACCAGTAGAAATTTGTATACGATCTAGCTAAATCCAGGGTACCAGTTTATTTAAGCCTTGGGCAAACAGAATTTACCTACCCGCGTAAACCTAGGGTACCAGAAAGCCGATCTACATTGTAAACTGTGGATTCCAGAATGTATCTCTCTCCCCATTCACAGGCAACCAGCTCAGTAATACCCTTTAACTCTTAAAATGCTGAATAAACTGGAATGAATGTACAAACAACATAGATCTAGATCAGGATCAGTGTTGTTTGCTATTCAGCCAAGTGTTTTAGCTCCACTATATAATACGAATAGCAAACAGCATAGAGCCTGATCAGGCGGCACGTTTTTACTTCCTGTTTCGTCTGATCTGGCTCTATGTTGTTTGCTAAAAGTAACTATTATTTCAATTAGTGGGTTTCAGGTTTAATTTTTTATTTAAAGCACAATGTTTGCAAGTTTTCTATCATTCCTGCCCGGTACCCTGCTAATAAACAACTTGTGCAAGACTAGAGGGGCACTAGGTAGAGGCAGATCATTTTTCCAGGCGATTAATATCTGTAATCCGATTTAATAGCCGTAATTTGATTAATAGCCGTAATTCGATTAGCTGTAATTTGATTTAATAGCTGTAATTCGATTTAATAGCCGTTATTTGGCAATGATCCCAATTGAAATAAAGCGGAAATGCAGGAAATTAGTGCAGAAATTTGGCCTGAAAATATGGTAGGGCTCTTACACTTGCATTGACGCACAATTGCATTCTTCAATGGCGTTATTTAATATATTTCAACAAAATATGGTTAAATACACATTATGACCATTAAATAGAACATATGAATAGAAGTGCTTTACAATGGGCCACGCCCGCCAGTGTATCTTACTGGACAAAATTATATATGAAAATTGTAAAAAAATATTTTTTTAGGGAGAAGCCAGGGGGCGAAGCCAGGGTTTCTAGGTTGACTATTTCGCCCTCTAGAATGAGTCCTGCTATGAGAATCTGCTGGAGCCCTATTGTTGTTACTCCTTTGATGTTGTTAAACTATCCCATGTATAAACTGTTTATAAATGTTGTTTGCATGCTGCCCTTATCTTTATTAACTATTTCTTGTTTGGTGTGAAGCAAGTTTTGAACACCTTAGTATAGTCAATCTAGTTGATGCGGGAATCATCTTTGATGTTGGCACCTCGGCGCTATGAACCTGTCATGTAATTTAAACACGGCATTCAGTGTTCTCCGGAAGCCCCGGCGGCCGGCGATTTTGCCGACTACACGCTGACTGAGCGCCGGTTACTTTCCGGTATAATAAATAAATTATATCGAAACAAAACTGCGAATATTTAGGACGAAATCGTCAAATAAATCGATCCGGAAGTGATTCTGTGGGCGCATCCATTTTATCGGATGTTTTTGTTACAATGCGCATAAGAGACGCGCATTTAGTACAAATGCAAATGATCAGCGCTATCTACCAATCATATCGCTGGGAAAATCTGGATTTTCCGTGAGTTTCTAAATTTAGACGACTTTTTTTGAAAATGAATGCAAAAAAGAAAAGACAACTTTCCAATAATCAAAGAGTTATGTAAGATTTTTGTCACACAGGTAATGATCAGTGATGGTACAGGTAGTAGGGCAGTGCACATTTATCATGTGTTTATGGGTCCGTGTGTTTATTAGAGTTGTGGAACCTATGCTCGGCGTATATCCACATATAATAATGACCAGTATAAAATGTTAATTGCACTTGCCGTGTATATTATTATTTTCTTAAGTCGTGAAAACAACTTTCAAAACACTCTTTTAGCTTCATCACGTGACCTTGCTGCTCAATATCGCTATCGCAACGGTGTCGGTCGGCACCGGTTTATATGCCTGAATACTTCAGGGCACCTATGGCTATGCACTGTGTACTTGTTTTTTATTTTATTTATCCACCATAACTTATTGAATATCTTATTTTGATATAGTACATCATTGAGTAAAAACATTTATTGGTCTTAATCAGAAATGGTATAGAAACTATTTTTCGTGTTAGGTGTAGATTTTTTAAATTCGGATAGCTACCCGAATTGCTCATACACCGTAACAGTTTCGGTGGAAACATTAATGTCAGAGACTGCCTTTAGAAGAAGATAGTGTCGAGTGTGTTGCATACATAACTGGTATATAGTTGTACAAGTGGAAAGAACGGGTCAGCAATAGTAAAACAAAGTACATGTACATGCTTGACACCAAGATCTAACATTTGTTATATAGTCTCAATCTGTGTTTAACAATTTTTTTTTTTCTGTGAAAATAAAATGTGTAAAAATGATCAAAAAAATGGTGTAAATATTGCCTTAAAAATGCACCAGGTTGCACGAAATGAGACCAATTTTGGAAAATGTTCAGGGGGAGGACCCCCAAACTCCCCCCAGCAGGAGGGGAAACCCCTCCCGCACTCTCCCCCTCGCCGACTACGCCGGCTCGGTAGTGAGTGAATGCCGGTTACTTATAAATTAAAACTGGCTACTTCATATTCTACGGAGAGCACTGGGCATTTAATTCTCTACGCGCACCACATCCCGAGTCCAAATTGCAAAATTGCTAGTACGTAAAAAAACGTCTTGAAACATTATCATTTAGATATTGCTTTGTCACTTTGAGTACTAATTTACTATATCCACAGTTAGGCCCAACCCTACCAGTGACATTGAATTTGAAATTTGGCCAACTGGTACAATTTCAGAAATTATTTATGCTTCAAAACACAACAAAAGAACATCATTTCTCAATGACCGTCGAGTGTATTGCTTTGCATGCACACCCAAGGACTACTACTCTACGTGACATTGAACTTGAAATTTGGCCAAAAATAGTACAATTTCAAAAATTATTTAGCCATCACGAAATACATCAAACATTATTATTTCTCAAAACCCGTAAGTGGTATTGCTTTGAATCATCACATACTTTAATCGAGGACTAATTCTTAAATAACAACAGCAAGTGTAAACCCTACCACTGACCTGGAATTAAACAATTTGTTGAACCAACACGTAAACTGACAATGGTGAGACACACTTTGTTGATGATGATTGAGCTTATTTACCCTCGCCTCCGGCGAACTTACACACTTAGTTTGATGTATTCCGATGAAATATTAATATGGAAATTTATTGGTAGATTAATGTTTTGTTCTTTCACTTTTTGGCAGTCACTGCAGTTTGAATATCGACAAAGTGAATGCTTGGACAAAAGCGATATTTCAATGCCATTTAACCATTTCCGTCATAGAGATTTAGGTCAATATACTATTATATCTCCATACAAACGACAGCCATTTAGCTATCATGCAGTGGATAAGCAGTCACCATATCTATCCCACCTCCATAGATATTACTGGGACTGCATAGAGATTTAGGTTAATATACTATTATATCTCCATACAAACGACAGTATTTAGCTATCATGCAGTGGATAAGCAGTCACCATATCTATCCCTCCTCCATAAATATTACTGGGACTACATAGAGATTTAGGTCAATATACTATTATATCTCCATACAAACGACAGCCATTTAGCTATCATGCAGTGGATAAGCAGTCACCATATCTATCCCACCTCCATAGATATTACTGGGACTGCATAGAGATTTAGGTTAATATACTATTATATCTCCATACAAACGACAGTATTTAGCTATCATGCAGTGGATAAGCAGTCACCATATCTATCCCTCCTCCATAAATATTACTGGGACTACATAGAGATTTAGGTCAATATACTATTATATCTCCATACAAACGACAGCCATTTAGCTATCATGCAGTGGATAAGCAGTCACCATATCTATCCCACCTCCATAGATATTACTGGGACTGCGTAGAGATTTAGGTTAATATACTATTATATCTCCATACAAACGACAGCCATTTAGCTATCATGTAGTGGATAAGCAGTCACCATATCTATCCCACCAAGACATGACACCAAGATCTAACATTTGTTATATAGTCTCAATCTGTGTTTAACAATTAATTTTTTTCTGTGAAAATAAAATGTGTTAAAATGATCAAAAAATTGGTGTAAATATTGCCTTAAAAATGCACCAGGTTGCACGAAATGAGACCAATTTTGGAAAATTTTCAGGGGGAGGACCCCCAACCCCCCCCCAGCAGGAGGGGAAACCCCTCCCGCACTCTCCACCTCGCCGACTACGCCGGCTCGGTAGTGAGTGAATGCCGGTTACTTATAAATTAAAACCGGCTACTTCATATTCTACGGAGAGCACTGGGCATTTAATTCTCTACGCGCACCACATCCCGAGTCCAAATTGCAAAATTGCTAGTACGTAAAAAAACGTCTTGAAACATTATCATTTAGATATTGCTTTGTCACTTTGAGTACTAATTTACTATATCCACAGTTAGGCCCAACCCTACCAGTGGCATTGAATTTGAAATTTGGCCAACTGGTACAATTTCAGAAATTATTTATGCTTCAAAACACAACAAAAGAACATCATTTCTCAATGACCGTCGAGTGTATTGCTTTGCATGCACACCCAAGGACTACTACTCTACGTGACATTGAACTTGAAATTTGGCCAAAAATAGTACAATTTCAAAAATTATTTAGCCATCACGAAATACATCAAACATTATTATTTCTCAAAACCCGTAAGTGGTATTGCTTTGAATCATCACATACTTTAATCGAGGACTAATTCTTAAATAACAACAGCAAGTGTAAACCCTACCACTGACCTGGAATTTAACAATTTGTTGAACCAACACGTAAACTGACAATGGTGAGACACACTTTGTTGATGATGATTGAGCTTATTTACCCTCGCCTCCGGCGAACCTACACACTTAGTTTGATGTATTCCGATGAAATATTAATATGGAAATTTATTGGTAGATTAATGTTTTGTTCTTTCACTTTTTGGCAGTCACTGCAGTTTGAATATCGACAACGTGAATGCTTGGACAAAAGCGATATTTCAATGCCATTTAACCATTTCCGTCATAGAGATTTAGGTTAATATACTATTATATCTCCATACAAACGACAGTATTTAGCTATCATGCAGTGGATAAGCAGTCACCATATCTATCCCTCCTCCATAAATATTACTGGGACTACATAGAGATTTAGGTCAATATACTATTATATCTCCATACAAACGACAGCCATTTAGCTATCATGCAGTGGATAAGCAGTCACCATATCTATCCCACCTCCATAGATATTACTGGGACTGCATAGAGATTTAGGTTAATATACTATTATATCTCCATACAAACGACAGTATTTAGCTATCATGCAGTGGATAAGCAGTCACCATATCTATCCCTCCTCCATAGATATTACTGGGACTACATAGAGATTTAGGTCAATATACTATTATATCTCCATACAAACGACAGCCATTTAGCTATCGTGCAGTGGATAAGTAGTCGCCATATCTATCCCACCTCCATAGATATTACTGGAACTACATGATATTCTGGCTTTTATTATGAACATTGGATTGGCTACTACATGTCAATGTATGTCATATTGTTAATGGCGTCAAGTGGTGCTTTTATGAGGGAAAGGGTATATGCACATTGGTTTGGCTACTACATTGTCAATGTATGTCGTATTGGTAATGGCGTCAAGAGGTGCTTCTATGAGGGAAAGGTTATATGAACATTGGTTTGGCTACTACATTGTCAATGTATGTCGTATTGTTAATGGCATCATGAGGTGCTTCTATGGGGGAAAGGGTATATGAACATTGGTTTGGCTACTACATTGTCAATGTATTTCATATTGGTAATGGCGTCAAGAGGTGCTTCTATGAGGGAAAGGGTATATGAACATTGGTTTGGCTACTACATTGTCAATGTATGTCGTATTGGTAATGGCGTCAAGGGGTGCTTCTATGAGGGAAAGGGTATATGAACATTGGTTTGGCTACTACATTGTCAATGTATGTCGTATTGGTAATGGCGTCAAGAGGTGCTTCTTTGAGGGAAAGGGTATATGAACATTGGTTTGGCTACTACATTGTCAATGATTGTTAATGTATGTCGTATTGGTAATGGCGTCAAGAGGTGCTTCTTTGAGGGAAAGGGTATATGAACATTGGTTTGGCTACTACATTGTCAATGTATGTCGTATTGGTAATGGCGTCAAGGGGTGCTTCTATGAGGGAAAGGGTATATGAACATTGGTTTGGCTACTACATTGTCAATGTATGTGGTATTGGTAATGGCGTCAAGAGGTGCTTCTATGAGGGAAAGGGTATATGAACATTGGTTTGGCTACTACATTGTCAATGTATGTCGTATTGGTAATGGCATCAACAGGTGCTTCTATGATAATGAGGGAAAGGGTATATGAACATTGGTTTGACTACTACATAGTCAATGTATGTCATATTGGTAATGGCGTCAAGAGGTGCTTCTATGAGGGAAAGGGTTTATGAACATTGGTTTGGCTACTACATTGTCAATGTATGTGGTATTGTTAATGGCGTCAAGACGTGCTTCTTTTAGAGAAAGGGTATATGAACATTGGTTTGGCTACTACATTGTCAATGTATGTCGTATTGGTAATGGCGTCAAGAGGTGCTTCTTTGATAATGAGGGAAAGGGTTTACTTATGGTGGGTTTGTATTGTATCATAAAAATTTATTTTCCTGCCTAAAATAAAAATAAAATTGTTGAACTGAACAAAAGAATGCCATCATTATTATTTTTGTGTTAAATTAATTCTAGGAATATTGCCAGCAGACGGATGAAACAAGCACCTGTATGATGAAATAGAAGTACCTGTAACCACTAGCTGTAATGACCGATTGTATTGGAAAATATTTTGCTGGGCTTTACGGTTTTCATTTTTGGAATCGATATTATTCATGGTCAAAAATCTGGTCTCATTGAAAATGTTTTACGGGGCAATTGTTTGAAGATTTTTCATTTTTGGAATCGATATTCAGGGTCGCAAAAATCTGGTCTCGGACTTGTAGTCTTGTGAGTCCCCAAGCTATGGTGTTGAGGCTATGGTGTTGAAGCTATGGTGTTGAAGCTATGGTGTTGAGGCTATGGTGTTGAAGCTACGGTGTTGAAGCTACGGTGTTGAGGCTACGGTGTTGAAGCTATGGTGTTGAAGCTATGGTGTTGAAGCTATGGTGTTGAAGCTATGGTGTTGAAGCTATGGTGTTGAGGCTATGGTGTTGAAACTATGGTATTGAAGCTATGGCGTAGAAGCTATTAAGGAAACGTCTGTAGGAGTAATTGAAATCAAAGCTATGGATGTATGGGGAAGCTGTTTTATATATTGCAGGTACACAAGCAGCGATAATTACATGTACCAGTCACCCAATGGGTATGGCGGTTACAGTGAAGCAAATTCCTCACTGAGCCCAACCGGAAGTGGTGGTGGGGTGTACAGTCCAACAGCATCGCCCACCACACCACAACCAGTAGCCATAGTTCGCACAGTGGATCTCTTAGATACGGGTAATTGTAAATCATTGAAGTATAGAAATTTAAATGTTGAAAACTGTAATTACATCGTGTCATTACAGTTTGAAATGATTGCAACCAATCACCAGCGACGGCATATACGATGTCGGTAAGTGTGACGTCTAGCGCCAATTAGCCCTTACAATACTACAGACCTCTAAATGGGCTTACAAAAAGTGTAGATCCAGATGAGCCGGCTCCTTTCAACACTACATACCTCTAAATAGGCTTACAAAAAGTGTCTCATCAGGATCTGCACTTTTTGCCAATAATATTACTATTTTTAGACTTACAAATTTTGATAAATGAACTGGTCCAAATGTAATTTTCTTATTTAATTTTTTGGTCTAAAAATATCATGCACCAGTCCATGTCAGTTACTTGGTGTTGAATGGGTTAACCCATTTGATTCTGGATACCGTTCAAACAGTATTTGCAAAGAACATAGAGCCAGATCAGCCACCACGGAACATGCCGTCTGATCACGCTCTATGCTGTTTGCTATTCAGATGATCTTTCTAAGACACTTGGCTATGTAGCAAACAACATAGATCCTGATCAGCATGCAGCGTCATGCTGCGGCTGATCTGGATCTATGTTGTTTGCCAAAGCCTTTAAATGTGTCCAGAATGAAATGCGTTAAACAAATGTGACATTTCACAGAAATAATTAAAAGATTTGTTTCAGCCCATAGTGCAAGTCTATTTCACTCCTACTGGTGGGTAGCCACGCCACACATGATAATACTGCTTTCGATAAACGTACCATAAAATTGAATTGGAATAATTACTGAAACAATGAAATCTTTAAATGTACACCATTGAGAAATGGCAAGAAGAGATTTAATAAAATACACATACAGTCAAACCTGTCTTAAGCAGCCAGCCAAGGGAATCACAGAAAGTGGCTGCTTAATACAGGTGGTTGCTTAATAGAGGGCAGATGTATAATAAAACAATATATTTGGAAACTGGCTGCTTAATACAGGTTTGCAGCTTAATGGAGGTGGCCACTAACATAGGTTTGACTGTATATCCCAAAAAAAATTGTCACCCTCTGCTCAATTTAACATAATTGATATTGAGCACAAGCAATTTAGAATGGCTTACCAATGGTGTATATAGAATTTCTATGTTGCTGTATAGCGTACAGAAATAAATAGTAATCGTGGCATTATTGTATTTCAGTGGCGTTTGGCAAGGCGATTCATGAAGCTCACCAACGGACTTGCCTATACACTGCAGAGACTGTTGCTCAGTTAAAGTCAAACACTATAACAACAGAAACTATCCTCATGTATCAAAATATGGTAAGACATGCCTATATACAGTATAGACCGTAGCCCGCCAAACCCTATATACAGTGTAGACCGTAGCCCGCCAAACCCTATATACAGTATAGACCCGTAGCCCACCAAACCCAATATACAATGTAGACCGTAGCCCGCCAAACCCTATATACAGTATAGACCGTAGCCCGCCAAACCCTATATACAATGTAGACTGTAGCCCGCCAACCCCTATATACAGTGTAGACCGTAGCCCGCCAAACCCTATTGACAGTATAGACGGTAGCCCGCCAAACCCTATATACAATGTAGACCGTAGCCCGCCAACCTTATATACAGTATAGACCGTAGCCCGCCAACCCCTATATACAGTAGAGACTGTAGCCCACCAACCCCTATATAAAGTATATACCATAGCCCACCAACCCCTATATACAGTATAGACCGTAGCCCACCAACCCCTATATACAGTATAGACCATAGCCCACCAACCCCTATATACAGTATAGACCATAGCCACCAACCCCTATATACAGTATAGACTGTAGCCCACCAACCCCTATATACAGTATAGACCGTAGCCCACCAACCCCTATATACAGTATAGACCGTACCCACCAACCCTTATATACAGTATAGACCATAGCCCACCAACCCCTATATACAGTATAGACTGTAGCCCACCAACCCCTATATACAGTATAGACAGTAGCCCACCAACCCCTATATACAGTATAGACTGTAGCCCACCAACCCCTATATACAGTATAGACTGTAGCCCACCAACCCCTATATACAGTATAGACCGTAGCCCACCAACCCCTATATACAGTATAGACCGTAGCCCACCAAACCCAATATACAATGTAGACCGTAGCCTACCAACCCCTATATACAGTATAGACTGTAGCCCACCAACCCCTATATACAGTATAGACTGTAGCCCACCAACCCCTATATACAGTATAGACCGTAGCCCACCAACCCCTATATACAGTATAGACCGTAGCCCACCAAACCCAATATACAATGTAGACCGTAGCCTACCAACCCCTATATACAGTATAGACAGTAGCCCACCAACCCCTATATACAGTATAGACAGTAGCCCGCCAACCCCTATATACAGTATAGACTGTAGCCCACCAACCCCTATATACAGTATAGACTAGCCCACCAACCCCTATATACAGTATAGACTGTAGCCCACCAACCCCTATATACAGTATAGACTGTAGCCCACCAACCCCTATATACAGTATAGACTGTAGCCCACCAACCCCTATATACAGTATAGACCATAGCCCAACCACCCCATATACAGTATAGACTGTAGCCCACCAACCCCTATATACAATAGACACCCACCAACCCCTATATACAGTATAGACCATAGCCCACCAACCCCTATATACAGTATAGACCATAGCCCACCAACCCCTATATACAGTATAGACCATAGCCCACCAACCCCTATATACAGTATAGACCATAGCCCACCAACCCCTATATACAGTATAGACTGTAGCCCACCAACCCCTATATACAGTATAGACCATAGCCCACCAACCCCTATATACAGTATAGACTGTAGCCCACCAACCCCTATATACAGTATAGACAGTACCCACCAACCCCTATATACAGTATAGACTGTAGCCCCCAACCCCTATATACAGTATAGACTGTAGCCCACCAACCCCTATATACAGTATAGACAGTAGCCCACCAACCCCTATATACAGTATAGACAGTAGCCCGCCAACCCCTATATACAGTATAGACTGTAGCCCACCAACCCCTATATACAGTATAGACAGTAGCCCACCAACCCTATATACAGTATAGACTGTAGCCCACCAACCCCTATATACAGTATAGACGTAGCCACCAACCCCTATATACAGTATAGACTGTAGCCCACCAACCCCTATATACAGTATAGACAGTAGCCCACCAACCCCTATATACAGTATAGACAGTAGCCCACCAACCCCTATATACAGTATAGACTGTAGCCCACCAACCCCTATATACAGTATAGACTGTAGCCCACCAACCCCTATATACAGTATAGACAGTAGCCCACCAACCCCTATATACAGTATAGACTGTAGCCCACCAACCCCTATATACAGTATAGACGTAGCCACCAACCCCTATATACAGTATAGACTGTAGCCCACCAACCCTATATACAGTATAGACACCACCCCTATATACAGTATAGACCGTAGCCCACCAACCCCTATATACAGTAGACCGTAGCCACCAACCCCTATATACAGTATAGACAGTACCCACCAACCCTATATACAGTATAGACTGTAGCCCACCAACCCCTATATACAGTATAGACTGTAGCCCACCAACCCCTATATACAGTATAGACTGTAGCCCACCACCCCTATATACAGTATAGACAGTAGCCCACCAACCCCTATATACAGTATAGACAGTAGCCCACCAACCCCTATATACAGTATAGACAGTAGCCCACCAACCCCTATATACAGTATAGACAGTAGCCCACCAACCCCTATATACAGTATAGACTGTAACCCACCAACCCCTATATACAGTATAGACAGTAGCCCGCCAACCCCTATATACAGTATAGACTGTAGCCCACCAACCCCTATATACAGTATAGACCACCAACCCCTATATACAGTATAGACCGTAGCCCACCAAACCCAATATACAATGTAGACCGTAGCCTACCAACCCCTATATACAGTATAGACAGTAGCCCACCAACCCCTATATACAGTATAGACAGTAGCCCGCCAACCCCTATATACAGTATAGACTGTAGCCCACCAACCCCTATATACAGTATAGACTGTAGCCCACCAACCCCTATATACAGTATAGACTGTAGCCCACCAACCCCTATATACAGTATAGACAGTAGCCCACCAACCCCTATATACAGTATAGACTGTAGCCCACCAACCCCTATATACAGTATAGACTGTAGCCCACCAACCCCTATATACAGTATAGACAGTAGCCCACCAACCCCTATATACAGTATAGACTGTAGCCCACCAACCCCTATATACAGTATAGACCATAGCCCACCAACCCCTATATACAGTATAGACTGTAGCCCACCAACCCCTATATACAATAGCCCACCAACCCCTATATACAGTATAGACCGTAGCCCACCAACCCCTATATACAGTATAGACCATAGCCCACCAACCCCTATATACAGTATAGACAGTAGCCCACCAACCCCTATATACAGTATAGACAGTAGCCCACCAACCCCTATATACAGTATAGACTGTAGCCCACCAACCCCTATATACAGTATAGACTGTAGCCCACCAACCCCTATATACAGTATAGACTGTAGCCCACCAACCCCTATATACAGTATAGACTGTAGCCCACCAACCCCTATATACAGTATAGACCATAGCCCACCAACCCCTATATACAGTATAGACTGTAGCCCACCAACCCCTATATACAGTATAGACCATAGCCCACCAACCCCTATATACAGTATAGACTGTAGCCCACCAACCCCTATATACAGTATAGACATAGCCCGCCAACCCCTATATACAGTAGACTGTAGCCCACCAACCCCTATATACAGTATAGACAGTAGCCCACCAACCCCTATATACAGTATAGACAGTAGCCCACCAACCCCTATATACAGTATAGACTGTAGCCCACCAACCCCTATATACAGTATAGACAGTAGCCCACCAACCCCTATATACAGTATAGACTGTAGCCCACCAACCCCTATATACAGTATAGACTGTAGCCCACCAACCCCTATATACAGTATAGACTGTAGCCCACCAACCCCTATATACAGTATAGACTGTATACCACCAACCCCTATATACAGTATAGACTGTAGCCCACCAACCCCTATATACAGTATAGACTGTAGCCCACCAACCCCTATATACAGTATAGACTGTAGCCCACCAACCCCTATATACAGTATAGACTGTATACCACCAACCCCTATATACAGTATAGACCGCGGCCCACCAACCCCTATATACAGTATAGACAGTAGCCCACCAACCCCTATATACAGTATAGACTGTAGCCCACCAACCCCTATATACAGTATAGACAGTAGCCCACCAACCCCTATATACAGTATAGACTGTAGCCCACCAACCCCTATATACAGTAGACCACCAACCCCTATATACAGTATAGACGTAGCCCACCAACCCCTATATACAATATAGACTGTAGCTACCAACCCCTATATACAGTATAGACTGTAGCCCACCAACCCCTATATACAGTATAGACTGTAGCCCACCAACCCCTATATACAGTATAGACTATACCCACCAACCCCTATATACAGTATAGACTGTAGCCCACCAACCCCTATATACAGTATAGACTGTAGCCCACCAACCCCTATATACAGTATAGACAGTAGCCCACACCCCAAACAAAACAGCCCACCACCCCTATATACAGTATAGACGTAGCCCACCACCCCTATATACAGTATAGACTGTAGCCCACCAACCCCTATATACAGTATAGACTGTAGCCCACCAACCCCTATATACAGTATAGACTGTAGCCCACCAACCCCTATATACAGTATAGACTGTAGCCCACCAACCCCTATATACAGTATAGACTGTATACCACCAACCCCTATATACAGTATAGACTGTATACCACCAACCCCTATATACAGTATAGACCGCGGCCCACCAACCACTATATACAGTATCGACAGTAGCCCACCAACCCCTATATACAGTATAGACTGTAGCCCACCAACCACTATATACATTATAGACAGTAGCCCACCAACCCCTATATACAGTATAGACAGTAGCCCACCAACCCCTATATACAGTATAGACTGTAGCCCACCAACCCCTATATACAGTATAGACAGTAGCCCACCAACCCCTATATACAGTATAGACAGTAGCCCACCAACCCCTATATACAGTATAGACCATAGCCCACCAAACCCAATATACAATGTAGACCGTAGCCTACCAACCCCTATATACAGTATAGACAGTAGCCCACCAACCCCTATATACAGTATAGACAGTAGCCCGCCAACCCCTATATACAGTATATACTGTAGCCCAACAACCCCTATATACAGTATAGACAGTAGCCCACCAACCCCTATATACAGTATAGACTGTAGCCCACCAACCCCTATATACAGTATAGACTGTAGCCTACCAACCCCTATATACAGTATAGACGTAGCCCACCAACCCCTATATACAGTATAGACTGTAGCCTACCAACCCCTATATACAGTATAGACCACAGCCCACCAACCCCTATATACAGTATAGACTGTAGCCCACCAACCCCTATATACAATAACCCACCAACCCCTATATACAGTATAGACCATAGCCCACCAACCCCTATATACAGTATAGACCATAGCCCACCAACCCCTATATACAGTATAGACTGTATACCACCAACCCCTATATACAGTATAGACTGTATACCAACCCCTATATACAGTATAGACTGTAGCCCACCAACCCCTATATACAGTATAGACTGTATACCAACCCCTATATACAGTATAGACTGTAGCCCACCAACCCCTATATACAGTATAGACAGTAGCCCACCAACCCCTATATACAGTATAGACTGTAGCCCACCAACCCCTATATACAGTATAGACTGTAGCCCACCAACCCCTATATACAGTATAGACTGTAGCCCACCAACCCCTATATACAGTATAGACTGTAGCCCACCAACCCCTATATACAGTATAGACTGTAGCCCACCAACCCCTATATACAGTATAGACTGTAGCCCACCAACCCCTATATACAGTATAGA
>CM026388.1:31922536-32045036 GCA_014843695.1 Archivesica marissinica
GCCCACCAACCCCTATATACAGTATAGACTATACCACCAACCCCTATATACAGTATAGACTGTACCACCAACCCCTATATACAGTATAGACTGTAGCCCACCAACCCCTATATACAGTATAGACAGTAGCCCACCAACCACTATATACAGTATAGACAGTAGCCCACCAACCCCTATATACAGTATAGACAGTAGCCCACCAACCCCTATATACAGTATAGACTGTAGCCCACCAACCCCTATATACAGTATAGACTGTAGCCCACCAACCCCTATATACAGTATAGACTGTAGCCCACCAACCCCTATATACAGTATAGACTGTATACCACCAACCCCTATATACAGTATAGACTGTAGCCCACCAACCCCTATATACAGTATAGACTGTATACCACCAACCCCTATATACAGTATAGACTGTATACCACCAACCCCTATATACAGTATAGACTGTAACCACCAACCCCTATATACAGTATAGACCGCGCCCACCAACCACTATATACAGTATCGACAGTAGCCCACCAACCCCTATATACAGTATAGACTGTAGCCCACCAACCACTATAACATTATAGACAGTAGCCCACCAACCCCTATATACAGTATAGACAGTAGCCCACCAACCCCTATATACAGTATAGACTGTAGCCCACCAACCCCTATATACAGTATAGACAGTAGCCCACCAACCCCTATATACAGTATAGACAGTAGCCCACCAACCCCTATATACAGTATAGACAGTAGCCCACCAACCCCTATATACAGTATAGACAGTAGCCCACCAACCCCTATATACAGTATAGACAGTAGCCCACCAACCCCTATATACAGTATAGACAGTAGCCCACCAACCCCTATATACAGTATAGACAGTAGCCCACCAACCCCTATATACAGTATAGACCACCAACCCCTATATACAGTATAGACCATAGCCCACCAAACCCAATATACAATGTAGACCGTAGCCTACCAACCCCTATATACAGTATAGACAGTAGCCCACCAACCCCTATATACAGTATAGACAGTAGCCCGCCAACCCCTATATACAGTATAGACTGTAGCCCACCAACCCCTATATACAGTATAGACTGTAGCCACCAACCCCTATATACAGTATAGACCATAGCCCACCAACCCCTATATACAGTATAGACTGTAGCCACCAACCCCTATATACAGTATAGAATGTATACCACCAACCCCTATATACAGTATAGACTGTAGCCCACCAACCCCTATATACAGTATAGTCAGTAGCCCACCAACCCCTATATACAGTATAGACTGTAGCCCACCAACCCCTATATACAGATAGACGTATACCACCAACCCCTATATACAGTATAGACCGTAGCCCACCAACCCCTATATACAGTATAGACTGTAGCCCACCAACCCCTATACAGATAGACTATACCACCAAACCCTAATACAGTATAGACTGTAGCCAACCAACCCCTATATACAGTATAGACTGTAGCCCGCCAACCCCTATATACAGTATAAACAGTAGCCCACCAACTCCTATATACAGTATAGACTGTAGCCCACCAACCCCTATATACAATATAGACCGTAGCCCACCAACCCCTATATACAGTATAGACAGTAGCCCACCAACCCCTATATACAGTATAGACAGTATCCCACCAACCCCTATATACAGTATAGACAGTAGCCCACCAACCCCTATATACAGTATAGACAGTAGCCCACCAACCCCTATATACAGTATAGACAGTAGCCCACCAACCCCTATATACAGTATAGACCGTAACCATCAACCACTATGTACAGTATAGACCGCGGCCTGCCAAACCCTATATATAGTATAGACCGCGGCCTGCCAAACCCTATATATAGTATAGACCGCGGCCTGCGAAACCCTATATATAGTATAGACCGCGGCCTGCCAAACCCTATATACACTATAGACCGCGGCCTGCCAAACCCTATATACAGTATAGACCGCGGCCTGCCAAATCCTATATACACTATAGACCGCGGCCTGCCAAACCCTATATACACTATAGACCGCGGCCTGCCAAACCCTATATACACTATAGCCAACCTGTATTAAGCAGCCAGTTAACATATTCCCAATGTGTTGTTTTATTATACATTTGACCTCTATTAAGCAGCCACCTGTGCTAAGCAGCCACTTTCTGTGATTCCCTCGGCTGGCTGCTTAAGACAGGTTTGACTGTATATACAGTATAGACCGTGGCTCGCCAAACCTTGTCTATTATTATTATTATGTCATTTACGCACTCTCAGAAATAGTAACAACAATTTTTGCGCTCTTTAGATATTTTTGCCATGTTGGAAACAAAATCATATTTGAATTTGCGTTATTTATATATATAGTCGAATAAAACGTGGTTTGTCGGTCCGAGTGCCTGAATTAACCACTTAGGCGTGTACCCGGTGCACCGTGAATTCCGTCGGAACTACGAACCATATATTCGCCAAAACACTGTGGTGATGTCAGTACTTGCAGTCCATTATTATTAATATTGGACTGCTGTGAAAAAGGCCAGAGTATTTTGGCGTACATGTACAAAATTAATAATGTTACGTAGTAGGATATATATGTGTGTGTTTTAAGTATGATATAAGCCTCAAATGGATCCAACATGTAAAATATCGGTACTACTGTCTTCGGGGCTACACACCTCGCACATATTTTACATATTGGCTCGTTTTAGGCTTATATCCTATACATAAATAACTGAAATTTGTATGTTATTTTATATTCTCCTCAATGTAATTACATGGATAACTTATGAAAGCTTGTTTTCCAATCCAAAGTAGAGTTGTGGAACCTATGCTCGGCGTAAATCCTACATATCATGGCCTATATATTATTTTCTTAGTCGTGAACACAACTTTCCAATATTTGTTGTTGAGAAAATTTTAGCTTCATTACGTGACCATGCGCCTCAATACAGCTATCGCAACGGCACCTGTTTCCATGGGGAACTAGATACTTTCGGGCACCTATGCACGGCGTACATGAATTTTTTTATTTATGCATGGGTAATTGTTGAATATATTATTTTGACTTAGTAACATCAATAACTAACAATATTACAACTCGTAAGAAACTTTTTCTAGTTATTTGTACAGTTTTTCCCAATTCGGATAGCTACCTGAAATGCTCATAAACCGCATCATTTCGGTGGAAAAAATTCTCCCAATAAGTTGTCTGTGTATATTCGGCTACTGAACCAGTCAGGTGACAATTGCATTATGCTACCGGTACGCTCAACGGAATTCTATTGAACTATGCGTCACCTCTGTTAGCGAAAATAGGTTAAAACTATTTAAATATTTTAAATACGGATGTAAATGGAAAAAATAAGCCGAGCATAGGTTCCACCACTCTATTAAAATAATTTGTGTAATTTGGAACATCTATTGTGTTGTTTTGAATAATTACTGTTTAAACTAATGCGTCAAACCAATGTGACAAATATCGGTATTATTTCTTAAACAACCATGAAATATGTGCTGTTCATTCATTGATGTATTTCAGACGCATCGGCATATATGGATGGAGGTTGCAGAAAAATTGACTTTAGCTGTACAACAGATTATAGAATTTGCTAAAATGGTTCCTGGTTTTATGGATCTTTCTCAGGATGACCAAATAATGTTGCTTAAAGCAGGTAACCAGTCTGTGGATTTGATCTTGTTTGAATGACTCTTGGTTTTATGGATCTAGGGTATTATTCTAGAGTGGATAAAAGTGCAGGGGATCCGCCTCCGTGGTCGAGTGGTTACGGTCGCTGACTTGTATACCACTGTAACCTATCATCACTGATGGTCACAGGTTTGAGCCCCGCTCAGGCCATGTCTCATTTATATGAAAACGTTGGCAGTTTCTTATGGAGGTTGGTGCACTCAAATACTGGTAACTGCTGGAACCTGCCCAGGAAAGGTGATGTTAGGTAAACTGCCCACCGGCGATATAGCCCAAAATGTTGCTGATGCAGGTGTAAAACCCGAAATATAATATATAAAAGTGCAGTGGGTCAGAAAAAGGTGCAGGGTGGGTCAGAAAAATGCAGGGCGAGACAGAAAAAGGTGCAGGGTGGGTCAGAAAAAGTGCAATGTGGGTCAGAAAAAGGTGCAGGGTGGGTCAGAAAAATGCAGGGCGAGACAGAAAAAGGTGCAGGGTGGGTCAGAAAAAATGCAGGTGGGTCAGAAAAAGTGCAATGTGGGTCAGAAAAAGTGCAATGTGGGTCAGAAAAAAGTGCAGGATGCATTTTGAGCGGTAAAGGGGGTAGGTGTGTGAAGGGGGGGTATTTGGGGTTATCCCCTAGAAGATGTTGCTAACTTACGGTGATTGACAATCGGTTCGACCAGGAATGTTACTTTTAAAAATTATTTCTTTTTTTACAATTTCAATAAATCTTGTCCAGTAAGCTACGTAAAGTACTTGTTCTGTTCTAAATTTGTAATGTGATATTGTGTGTTCATATTGCGTTTTAACCGTATTTTGTTGAAATAGTCCATGCACGTTGAATTGGGAAATTTTCATAGTGTTTATTGCAGAGAAAGTACTGTTCGTGTATCATCATTGCAACATTCGAGGTGGTCGACGTCGTCGAGGTGGTTACTGTTGGTTACTTCAAATCACTTGCCCCTCACCGCTGTAGGTTCGAAAAACACACGGGGGTCTCGAATTCTTTCATGTCGGGAAGCTATCTAGCTGGATTGTGGTAGGTCGGTGGTTCTACCCGAGGTCTTCCTCCACAAATAATAGATGGAGTCGCCATTTGACCTAAGCTGTTGATGCGACTTTAATACTCCAAAAAAGATCGAACAAACAAAACGAAATCACCAAGTTGGTTGTTCTTTAGAAACTATCCATTGATGGTTCACTTTGTGAGGCTAAAATGAACGGATCTGTAGTCCAGTGGTAACATGTTGAACTGGTAATCCAGGGACCGCAGGTTCGATCCCCCGTCTGACCGTAATAAAATTAACAGTCTTTCAGATGGGACTTTAAACCGAGGGCTCGTGTCAGTGCTTTACACTGTGCCCGTAAAAGAACCAGAGGAAACTCTGCAATGGGTCTCTGTTGTCTGTATCATTGCACTATCCTCCAAATATCTAAAATGACTTCAGGAGGCGTCGCTCATATGGGCAACCGGTAGCGACGATAAATAAACATAGAACACACACAAAATGAACGCAACAATTTTGTATGGATGTTTGATGCAGATGCTGGGGGGGATACTACTAAACTAAAGCTGCAACCTTGCCATAGAACCTAATCCAGTGTGTGATTTTTAAAAATATTCAAACAGGAATTCATGTATGCAATTGCATGTGTACGTTTCCATGACAACATTTATTCTCTTCTTTACAGGTAGTTTTGAGCTGGCATTGTTGCGGTGTACGCAGGTGTACGATGCAGCTACAGAGAGTGTTGTATTTGGCGACCAGTTTGTACCTTTGCAAGCATTTACAGCATTTAGTAAGTGTTTGCATGAAGTGGAGAAGAGTCCTTGATTTCTTTGTTTAGAATTTTGAGTTTGAGGAACATTGGACATGTAATATCAATCTCAAGCATCTGATTGGTTTAGCTGACTCGACCAATCAACTTTCATGATGTTGAGTTTCAGATCTGAGAAAATGTTTTTTAACCTCGGACCCTGGCTTAGTTCCCTCCAAAACAATGTCAGATTATGGTTTGTTTGTCTGAACGAAGTCTTGTGTAAATGGTCGAGCAAAACCATGTCCGAATGTCTAAGCAAAGTCTTGTCTGATTGGCTGATCACTGTCTTACAAGTATCTCTTGTATGATTGGCTGTCTTACAAGTATGTCTTGTATGATTGGCTGATCACTGTCTTACAAGTATGTCTTGTCTGATTGGCTGATCACTGTCTTACAAGTATGTCTTGTATGATTGGCTGATCACTGTCTTACAAGTAGGTCTTGTATGATGGGCTGATCACTGTCTTAAAAGTATGTCTTGTATGATGGGCTGATCACTGTCTTACAAGTATGTCTTGTATGATTGGCTGATCACTGTCTTACAAGTATGTCTTGTATGATTGGCTGATCACTGTCTTACAAGTATGTCTTGTATGATGGGCTGATCACTGTCTTACAAGTATGTCTTGTATGATGGGCTGATCACTGTCTTACAAGTATGTCTTGTATGATTGGCTGATCACTGTCTTACAAGTATGTCTTGTATGATTGGCTGATCACTGTCTTACAAGTATGTCTTGTATGATTGGCTGATCACTGTCTTACAAGTATGTCTTGTATGATGGGCTGATCACTGTCTTACAAGTATGTCTTGTATGATGGCTGATCACTGTCTTACAAGTAGTCTTGTATGATTGGCTGATCACTGTCTTACAAGTATGTCTTGTATGATTGGCTGATCACTGTCTTACAAGTATGTCTTGTATGATGGGCTGATCACTGTCTTACAAGTATGTCTTGTATGATTGGCTGATCACTGTCTTACAAGTAGGTCTTGTATGATTGGCTGTCTTACAAGTATGTCTTGTATGATGGGCTGATCACTGTCTTACAAGTATGTCTTGTATGATTGGCTGATCACTGTCTTACAAGTATGTCTTGTATGATTGGCTGATCACTGTCTTACAAGTATGTCTGGTATGATTGGATAGGCTAATGCTGATCTTATTTTGCTTGTCAAAGTGATGTCGAATTGATTGGTTGAAACAACTTCTGATCTGAAGTGCTGAGCAAAGTGTGGTCTAATTGATTGGTTGAAACAACTTCTGATCTGAAGTGCTGAGCAAAGTGTGGTCTAATTGACCTTTCTGCAAACGTTACTTAGGCACGCCCCCCATAGGTGCTCGCTGTAACCACGCGAGACAAGCTATCTAACAAAATGGCGTCTAAACGCAGTCCTTCATCGAGTTAATCTAGATAAAATTACGTTGAATTTTTCGGTTTTATTTCACCCAGATAAGAATATCTCGTTGAAAGCAAGACAGCAATGGTTTAAGATTTTCAGTGAATGTTATTTCTCTAAAGTACAGATATATTTAACGGATGAGGACCACAGGGATTCGGCACGTTTGGGGGTACTAGTATATATATTTAAGTACAGGGATTCTACTCTGTGGGATGTCAGATTTTGCATCGATCAGTAAAATGGCCCTATATGAAACAATTTTGTACAAATCTGTCCAAATATAACGCCTATCCCGAGTCTTTATATTGTTCTTCAAATAAAACACAACTTTACGCTGCATGCATGTATACTTTGCAAACAATTGCCACATACATTGGCCATAGCAGGTCACATTTCCATACTAGGACACGGGTTCTGTCAGCAACAAAAAAAATCTTCGACGAGAGTTTTAACTGAATAACATTATCAATAAAATGTGTTTCCACTAACGTTGTAGGTTTATTCGGCAAAAATGTACGTCAAAAAGAGATTTCGTAGTATTTTTAATTTGTTTTGAAAATTTCTAAAGCGGCGCAATTCGCGTTTAAACGAGCGTTCTGATTGGATTATTAGAATGTATCAAGATGTTTTTTTCTATATGAAGAATAATCATAATCCTTAAATATATATACTAGTACCCCCAAACGTGCCGAATCCCTGTGTGACAGACAGCATTAATTAATTTGTAATTATTTTCCAAAACATAATTTCAGATCACGATCACTCGTTATCAGATTTGATTAAAACTTTACTAAATAACTCGTTTGTCTGACAGAACGATAACACAATGACTCGGTGTAGTAATCAATGCTATAATTATGTGCACACATTTTATAATTGATCAATTAGCACAATCAGTGCTAAATTCCGATGTGAAATACTTTGATCTTATCGGGCTATTATAAAGTCGGCGGTCTCTGTGATGTACCGGATAAGTTGTTGATTACTCCCAATAAACAGTGTGACACGCTTAAATTTGATTGCTGTGTTTGCTAGAAAAGAATGACTATATGGGGTCAGTCGGTGTTTTTAATAGATGCATTGTTTTTAAAGCAGCTGTCTGGTATTTTGTGGTTCATATACACACTTTTAGATTTGTCCAAGGATTTTGAAATGGGTTGAATTTAACGCCGATCACCAGGATATCGACTAATTTTGTACTATAACTAACCCACACATCAAAGCTCAGGGCGTTCATTTGACCCGAGCTCCCGGGTTTTGACGCACGAAAATTGATAAAGACGCTTTTTGACTCTTGGTGAAAATGCCCTGAGAGTCAACTTGACCCGGGGCGTTGATCGGTCATGCGTCATCAAATATTTTCTCAGCGGAGTAATTATCAAAATATGTCTGTCTACGAGGTCGAAGACCGTAATCGTTCATATATAAAACGCAGTTATTTTCATCAAAAGTCTGCTGCATTTCGTTATGAACACGATCGTGATTTACGAGGGACTCACAATCGGACAAATGGCGTCTAGGCAAACTTTACGTAAAATCTTTATCTCAACCAGCCGATCAGAATATAGTATCAACCACGCATAAAGCGCCTTCATCACTTGCGCCGCCCAGGGTTAGGTTCAAAACGCGTGGTTGATGTCATTATTCAGTTGGGTGGTTGAGAAAAAAGGCTTACCCAAACTTTAGTATCAAAGGGAAATAAATCTTTAATAACGTTTCTCTAATACCTGTACGGCTCGGTATTTTTCCGGTAAAAATTAGTTTTTATCAAAAGACAATTATTATTGATTGTCACAATAAACACCTTTAGCAAGTTTTGCAAACAACCAATTACCGTTTGTGTTGTTTGCCATCATATGTGCTGCTAATCATGAGAACTGAGAAGTTTAAGTAGGTGTTGACATTATGTGTATTGTCAATGTACAATCGGCATAGATAAAACGGTGTTTTTGTAACACGTGTATTGTCAATAATAAGTTGTCTGCTATTTGAGAAGCTTATAGTGGGCCACTGATATAGAAATTATACGCCGGAATCGTTTGATGATGACTTTTGCTATTGTTTGT
Organism: Archivesica marissinica; assembly: GCA_014843695.1. Lineage (NCBI taxonomy): Eukaryota > Metazoa > Mollusca > Bivalvia > Venerida > Vesicomyidae > Archivesica > Archivesica marissinica. Next base: position 31,931,532 of record CM026388.1, read on the forward strand.
TACAGATTTCTATGGGGTATTCATTGTGTGCACCACCCATTAATCATTTCATTGTTTCTACATTATTCCTTCATTTTCTGGAGAATATTCCTAAATCATTCTTAGTTATATTTTCAATCAGATCGGAGATAAAAAATTAAAGAGTATCAGTTTTAGAAATTAAATCTTAAATATGGTTCAGAAAAGCTTTAGTCACTTCGGAATTGGCACACCCAGCAAACGTAAGCTGAGTGTTAGTGTTAGTGAACCTGGGAGACCTAAACGCCATAAAGTAGACTGTGACACTCGTAAGTCTAAAGTGAAAAGAAATTCAGGTCTGAGTGGCTTAATGAATTTGAGTGGCTGGAAATGAAACAAACTGATGATCAGATTCTGTTGTATTGTACTTGGTGTAGAGATGCTAAAAAGAAAAATCCCTTCGCTAACAGTGGTAGCATGAACCTACAAAAATTACATGTACGTAAAGTACCAACATGCATATATTTGACTCTTGAAAATTCCAGCTTGACTCTTGAAAATTCCTGTTTGACTCTTTGAGATTTTGACCTCAAGGGTCATTGACTCTTGAGTTTCAGTCTAGTGAACGCCCTGAAAGCTACACATTTTCAACAACATTAAAACAATTTTAAACCCGTATTTTCGATCAAATTCACGCCTTTTCAAATTTGTCTACTGGTTACTAGTTTGTCTAATATGCATTGTTTGTCTAACAAGATGGCGGCGATAAGCGTTGCCTGGGGTGTGCGCGAATGGTGCGATGCGATTGGCTAACGCCAGCTGTCAATCAAAATCGGCAGAAAGGTCAATTGATTGAGCAGCTTGGTGTGATTGGCTGAGCAATGTCTCATTTGATTGGCTGAGCAATGTCTCATTTGATTGGTTGAGCAAGGCAAGTCTAATTTGATATAGCAGTCAAAGTGTGGGTCGTCATCTAATGTTGTCAAAACTTGTGGCCCAAACCATTTGCATTTTTCATACTATGTATTGTATCGTTCTGTGCATAACATTAACTATTGATTTGCAACAAAAATATATTAAACTAAACTGCATGCTGGGTAAAATAGAGTCTATAAATAGGTCAAATAATTGTAACAGACAATTTATTAATCTATTATTCTTATTTGTTCATAATAAAGGCCAGACTCTCATGTAGTCCCAGTAATATCTATGGAGGTGGGATAGAAATGGCGACTACTTATCCACTGCATGATGGCTAAATGGCCGTCGTTTGTATGGAGATATAATGGTATATTAACCTAAATCTCTATGAAGGAAAGGGTTACGGTCTAGATATTGTGATCGGATAAGTCCAGAATAGAGATACGATGTACTGCATTGATGGGAACATATTTCTGTACACTTTCAGATGAAGAAGAACGGTTGTTACAGAACCAAATTTTTGATTTGGTAAAAACTATACAAGCTATAAGTTTAACGGAGGCAGAACTTGCGTTGTTTAGTGCTACATTGTTGGTTAGACCGGGTGAGTTAATGTATACAAGCTATAAGTTTAACGGAGGCAGAACTTGCGTTAAGTGCTACATTGTTGGTTAGACCGGGTGAGTTAATGTATACAAGCTATAAGTTTAACGGAGGCAGAACTTGCGTTGTTTAGTGCTACATTGTTGGTTAGACCGGGTGAGTTAATGTATACAAGCTATAAGTTTAGCGGAGGCAGAACTTGCGTTGTTTAGTGCTACATTGTTGGTTAGACCGGGTGAGTTTAATGTATACAAGCTATAAGTTTACGGAGGCAGAACTTGCTTGTTTAGTGCTACATTGTTGGTTAGACCGGGTGAGTTAATGTATACAAGCTATAAGTTTAACGGAGGCAGAACTTGCATTGTTTAGTGCTACATTGTTGGTTAGACCGGGTGAGTTAATGTATACAAGCTATAAGTTTAGCGGAGGCAGAACTTGCGTTGTTTATGCTACATTGTTGGTTAGACCGGGTGAGTTAATGTATACAAGCTATAAGTTTAGCGGAGGCAGAACTTGCGTTGTTTAGTGCTACATTGTTGGTTAGACCGGGTGAGTTAATGTATACAAGCTATAAGTTTAGCGGAGGCAGAACTTGCGTTGTTTAGTGCTACATTGTTGGTTAGACCGGGTGAGTTAATGTATACAAGCTATAAGTTTAGCGGAGGCAGAACTATTGTAGAGTTGTTAGCTTCATCACCAAGGCGGTATACCCAGTTGAAGTTTGATAAAAACCTTTAGTTCAGCATACTAACGCTTTACTCCGCAACAGACTCGACAGGAATCCCGCCGGCGCCAAAAAACAAATACTGGCGGTAAATATTGTGAATTGGCGAAAATATTTGGCGCAATTTTCTTTTACATTTTTTTAAAAATTTATTTTTTGGCACATGTTTTGTGAAATACATGTCCAAGTTTTTCAAATTGGCATCCAGTTTCCCCCAATTTTTTCAGAAGTTGCGCAGACAAGATTTCAGACAGCGGGAACATTGGCTTGTAGTTTTGTTGTTTTATGTATATCGTCATTGTGTTCTCTGCCATATTTATTTTCGATGTGGTCACCTCCATTAAGCAACCAACCTGTATTAAGCAGCCAGTTTTCAGATTCCCAATATGTTGTTTTATTATACATTTGACCTATATTAAGCAGCCACCCCCGTGCTAAGCAGCCACTTTCTGCGATTCCCTTGGCCGGCTGCTTAAGACAGGTTTGACTGTATATCCAAAATATGTTTTTTTATCGGTTATTTTATTGCAAATTTCTTGTTGCAGATCGTCCTGGTTTGAAAGACATAACTGACATTCAAAAATTATACGAGAAGATTTCGTCGGCTTTAAAAATGGAACTGGGAAAAAATAATCGCGAGGATGATAATATGATTACGAAACTAAACCAGATCACGTGGATTGTGAGAAATCTGAACACGCAACATATAACTGTGCTAAATAAGTTCAAACAAAATCAGCCGGATGTAGAGTTTCCTGCCCTTCATAAAGAACTCTTCAGTGTAGAAGGGCTGGAAAATTCGTGAGGAAGTTTTGAGAACTCTTCTGTCATTGGAGGGTAAATTGGTTGATGATGACGAGGTATCATGTTTACGCAGCAGTTGTTGCTATATTCTCGTGGAAGGTTGTTTGTACAGGTACAAGACGGGAGTAATTTCGTTATTACTAGCGGGAAACATGCATCTTGAAGACTTACGAGTCGTAGTGGGACCTGGAAATTACCTTTAATGCCATCAGCTAGCCTCGCTTCATCCCCCCAATGCTGCATCGGCTAGCCTCTCTTCATCCCCCAAATGCGACATCGGCTAGCCTCGCTTCATCCCCCCAATGCTGCATCGGCTAGCCTCTTCATCCCCCCAATGCTGCATCGGCTAGCCTCTCTTCATCCCCAATGCTGCATTGGCTAGCCTCTTCATCCCCCCAATGCTGCATCGGCTAGCCTCTCTTCATCCCCCCAATGCTGCATCGGCTAGCCTCTCTTCATCCCCCAATGCTGCATCGGCTAGCCTCGCTTCATCCCCCCAATGCGGCATCGGCTAGCCTCTCTTCATCCCCCCAATGCGGCATCGGCTAGCCTCTCTTCATCCCCCCAATGCGGCATCGGCTAGCCTCTCTTCATCCCCCCCAATGCTGCATCGGCTAGCCTCTCTTCATCCCCCAAATGCGACATCGGCTAGCCTCGCTTCATCCCCCCAATGCTGCATCGGCTAGCCTCTCTTCATCCCCCCAATGCTGCATCGGCTAGCCTCTCTTCATCCCCCCAATGCTGCATCGGCTAGCCTCTCTTCATCCCCCCAATGCTGCATCGGCTAGCCTCTCTTCATCCCCCCAATGCGGCATCGGCTAGCCTCTCTTCATCCCCCCCAATGCGGCATCGGCTAGCCTATCTTCATCCCCCCAATGCGGCATCGGCTAGCCCTCGCTTCATCCCCCCAATGCTGCATCGGCTAGCCTCTTCATCCCCCCAATGCTGCATCGGCTAGCCTCTCTTCATCCCCCCCAATGCGGCAACAGCTAATCTACACTTCATGGCTTATCGAGATAGCATAAAGCACTCGCCACTATAACACACAGTATTAATTATTTCATTGAATATAATCTATAGAAAGAACCCATTATTAAAACACAGTAATTGCGTAGATTTTGTTACCACGGTTACCACAGCAACACAAAACTTATTACGGCTTGGTTTAAACATATTACTATGGCTTGAGTTTGTCTTCCGAGTTAGCTCACTACTCTCCGTATTTTGACCGTACGGGAGAAGTGTTTTCATATATAATATATATAATAACTTCTCCCTAGTTCCAAGCTCAGTGCAATAAATAATGGAAACTAGGTCTCCCCTGGAATTTTATGCTACACTCGGGGTTCATTCTAGGTCAGAATTTTTGGGAGAAGTGAGAAAGCACGTGATCGCTTCCTTAAATGGTGTTCTTTAATATACTTCTGCAAAATAGGGTTAAAATGCACAGTACAACCATTAAATACAACATTTGAATAGAAGGAGTGCTTTATAATCTTACTAGACACAATTTTGTTTGAAAATCGTAATTTTTAGGGAGAAGTGGGGCCCCCAGATGGCGAAGTCAGGGTCCCTAGGGTGACAATTTCGCCCACATCGCCCTCTAGAATGATCCCCCCTGTACACCATTTATAGTGTTATCGTTGCATAGCATTTCTGATGCATGATACGCACTTGCAACTGTAATACAACCCATCTACACATGAATTAGCAGGGTTCATTCTAGAGGGCAACTTCGACGAAATAGTCGCCTTAAGTACAGTAAAATACACTTATAAAGCACTCATTCTATTCAAATGTTGTATTTAATGGTCATACTGTATATTTTAACCCTATTTTGTTGATATTTATTAAATAACACTATTTACAGATGCAATTGCGCGCTTTCTCACTTCTCCAAAATATTCTGACCTAGAATGAGCACTAGAATAGTTTTGGGTTATCAGAGAGATAAAGACAATCGAAATATGCAGTTTGTTACTACAAGTGTTGCTTAGTGATCTCGAGATAGTCCTTGCTTCAAATCACTTGCCAGTCATCGCTGTAGATTTGATTGCCAGTCATCGCTGTATCTTCGATTGCCAGTCATCGCTGTAGCTTCTAGCTTCGATTGCCAGTCATCGCTGTAGCTTCTAGCTTCGATTGCCAGTCATCGCCGTATCTTTGATTGCCAGTCATCGCTGTAGCTTCTAGCTTCGATTGCCAGTCATCGCTGTATCTTCGATTGCCAGTCATCGCTGTAGCTTCGATTGCCAGTCATCGCTGTAGCTTCTAGCTTTGATTGCCAGTCATCGCTGTATCTTTGATTGCCAGTCATCGCTGTAGCTTCTAGCTTCGATTGCCAGTCATCGCTGTATCTTCGATTGCCAGTCATCGCTGTAGCTTCGATTGCCAGTCATCGCTGTAGCTTCTAGCTTCGATTGCCAGTCATCGCTGTATCTTTGATTGCCAGTCATCGCTGTAGCTTCTAGCTTCGATTGCCAGTCATCGCTGTATCTTCGATTGCCAGTCATCGCTGTAGCTTCGATTGCCAGTCATCGCTGTATCTTCGATTGCCAGTCATCGCTGTAGCTTCGATTGCCAGTCATCGCTGTAGCTTCGATTGCCAGTCATTGCTGTAGCTTCGATTGCCAGTCATCGCTGTAGCTTAGATTGCCAGTCATCGCTGTATCTTCGATTGCCAGTCATCGCTGTAGCTTCGATTGCCAGTCATCGCTGTAGCTTCGATTGCCAGTCATCGCTGTATCTTCGATTGCCAGTCATCGCTGTATCTTCGATTGCCAGTCATCGCTGTATCTTCGATTGACAGTCATCGCTGTAGCTTCGATTGCCAGTCATCGCTGTATCTTCGATTGCCAGTCATCGCTGTAGCTTCGATTGCCAGTCATTGCTGTAGCTTCGATTGCCAGTCATCGCTGTAGCTTCGATTGCCAGTCATCGCTGTAGCTTCGATTGCCAGTCATCGCTGTATCTTCGATTGCCAGTCATCGCTGTAGCTTCGATTGCCAGTCATCGCTGTAGCTTCGATTGCCAGTCATCGCTGTAGCTTCGATTGCCAGTCATCGCTGTAGCTTCGATTGCCAGTCATCGCTGTACTTCTAGCTTCGATTGCCAGTCATCGCTGTAGCTTCGATTGCCAGTCATCGCTGTAGCTTCGATTGCCAGTCATCGCTGTAGCTTCGATTGCCAGTCATCGCTGTAGCTTCGATTGCCAGTCATCGCTGTAGCTTCGATTGCCAGTCATCGCTGTAGCTTCGATTGCCAGTCATCGCTGTAGCTTCGATTGCCAGTCATCGCTGTAGCTTCGATTGCCAGTCATCGCTGTAGCTTCGATTGCCAGTCATCGCTGTAGCTTCGATTGCTCATCGAGCTTCGATTGCCAGTCATCGCTGTAGCTTCGATTGCCAGTCATCGCTGTAGCTTCGATTGCCAGTCATCGCTGTAGCTTCGATTGCCAGTCATCGCTGTAGCTTCGATTGCCAGTCATCGCTGTAGCTTCGATTGCCAGTCATCGCTGTAGCTTCGATTGCCAGTCATCGCTGTAGCTTCGATTGCCAGTCATCGCTGTCTCTCGATTGCCAGTCATCGCTGTAGCTTCGATTGCCAGTCATCGCTGTAGCTTCTAGCTTCGATTGCCAGTCATCGCTGTAGCTTCGATTGCCAGTCATCGCTGTAGCTTCGATTGCCAGTCATCGCTGTAGCTTCTAGCTTCGATTGCCAGTCATCGCTGTAGCTTCGATTGCCAGTCATCGCTGTAGCTTCGATTGCCAGTCATCGCTGTAGCTTCGATTGCCAGTCATCGCTGTAGCTTCTAGCTTGATTGCCAGTCATCGCTGTAGCTTCGATTGCCAGTCATCGCTGTAGCTTCGATTGCCAGTCATCGCTGTAGCTTCTAGCTTCGATTGCCAGTCATCGCTGTAGCTTCGATTGCCAGTCATCGCTGTAGCTTCGATTGCCAGTCATCGCTGTAGCTTCGATTGCCAGTCATCACTGTAGCTTCGATTGCCAGTCATCGCTGTAGCTTTAGCTTCGATTGCCAGTCATCACTGTAGCTTCGATTGCCAGTCATCGCTGTAGCTTCGATTGCCAGTCATCGCTGTAGCTTCTAGCTTCGATTGCCAGTCATCGCTGTAGCTTCGATTGCCAGTCATCGCTGTAGCTTCGATTGCCAGTCATCGCTGTAGCTTCGATTGCCAGTCATCGCTGTAGCTTCGATTGCCAGTCATCGCTGTAGCTTCGATTGCCAGTCATCGCTGTAGCTTCGATTGCCAGTCATCGCTGTAGCTTCGATTGCCAGTCATCGCTGTAGCTTCGATTGCCAGTCATCACTGTAGCTTCGATTGCCAGTCATCGCTGTAGCTTCGATTGCCAGTCATCGCCACGAATGTAGGGATGACATGATGTTGAATTGCTTCATGTGATGTATCTAACCCCAGACGGCTTGCGAAAGTTCGATAGTTCAACCTGGGTGCTTGTCTGTGCCTGAAATACTGCTCGGATGGGCACCGGGTCTCTTCCTACACCATAATACCTGGAGAGTCGCCATACGGCCTAAGCTGTTTGTGTGACTTTAAACCCCAAAACGAACAAATATCGTTTTGTTAAAGGGAAGCTACTCATTATTTATATATATCTAAGTAAAACCTGGCTTGCAGAAGCCCAGTATTTAGTATTACCAACCACAGTTTCCATCGTCTTTGGAATATAGTGCAACACTGTGGAATCGGTTTCTCTTCAGTGACCTCCTTTGAACTGTGGTCAGGAACCATGGTAACTAAAGACTTATTATTTAGGAGCCCTTACAGTACACTTACAGTTAAAAAATACAGTAACGTGTTTGTTTATTATAGTGTCACCCCGGTCCGTGGTCGAGTGGTTAAGGTTGCTGACTTGTATACCACTGTAACCTATCATCACTGATGGTCACGGGTTTGAGCCCCGCTCAGGCCGTGTCTCATTTATATGAAAAAGTTGGCAGTTTCTTACGGAGGTTGGTGCACCCAAGTACTGGTTAACCGCTGGAGCCTGCCCAAGAAAGGTGTTGTTAGGTAAACTGCCCGCCGGCGATATAGCCCGAAATGGTGCTGATGCAAGCGTAAAACCCGAAATATAACATAATAATATAGTGTCACCCCTATTGAAAGGGCCAGCGATTTACGCAAATTCATTTCTTTGCTATTCTCATTTACTATTGAGAGCCGTGATAGCGCGGTCGATTCAGGTGCGAAGGGTCTGGTGTTCGTGCCCAGGTGTAGCCATTACGATTGTACCCTTAGGCAAAGGCATTTTAAATTCCACATTGCCTCTTCTCTCACCTTTGTGATGGATTCCATCAGGAATGAGGTCTCAAGGGTGATTAATATAAGTTATGAGAACTTGTTTCGCAATCCAGCTAAAATAAATTTTGTTATAAACTAAACTATTGATAGAGATAAAGTTTAACTATTGTGCAGTCTTATTTAGTTCATTATGCTCTGTTGAATCGTATCGAATAGAATCGTACCGTGTCTTAAAACCACGATAGGTACTCAGGGATCATTCTAGAGGGTGATGTGGGTGAAATAGTCGCCCTAGGGACCCCTGACTTCTCCCTAAAAAAATTAATTTTTTTTAATTGTTTTTTTGTTTTTACGATTTTCAAACAACATTTTGTCTAGTAAGCTACAATTGGCCCATTATAAAGCACTCCTTCTATTCAAATGTATTTAATGGTTGTACTGTGCATTTTAACCCTATTTTGCAGAAAGTATATTAAAGAACACCATTTAAGGAAGCGATCACACGCTTTCTCACTTCTCCCAAAAATGCTGACCTAGAATGAACCCTGGGTACTGATACGTACCGTATCGAAGGAGGGGTCATTTACAGCACCAGCACTGATTTATACATAAAAATGCATTTTATTTTGCTTTTTTCAATGCAATGTCGCTTTTAAATATTCATGGAATGGATAAACAAATTGTCTATATTTAACAAAGTGCTATACAGTCAAACCTGTGTAAGTGGTAGCCTGCCTCCATTAAGCAGCCAGTTCCCAGATTCCCATATGTTTTATTATACATATGTCCTCTATTAAGCAGCCACCTGCATTAAGCAGCCAGTTCCCAGATTCCCAATATGTTGTTTTATTATATATATGACCTATTAAGTAGCCGATTGTGCTACTGAGCCAGTTTCTGTGATTTCATTGGCTGGCTGCTTAGGACAGGTTCGACTGTATTTTAATTTGACAAATTACTCGTTTCTTTCAAGGACCCAAATAATGATGATACAGTGGAATGGATAAACAAATTGTCAAAGTGCTATATAGTCAAACCTGTGTTAGTGGTATCCTCCATTAACCCTTTCCTTCATAGAGATTTAGGTTAATATACCTATATTTATATCTCCATACAAACGACAGCCATTTAGCTATCATGCAGTGGATAAGTAGTCACCATATCTATCCCACCTCCATAGATATTACTGGGACTACATAGAGATTTAGGTTAATATACCTATATTTATATCTCCATACAAACGACAGCCATTTAGCTATCATGCAGTGGATAACTAGTCACCATATCTATCCCACCTCCATAGATATTACTGGGACTACATAGAGATTTAGGTTAATATACTATTATATCTCCATACAAACGACATCCATTTAGCTATCATGCAGTGGATAAGTAGTCACCATATCTATCCCACCTCCATAGATATTACTGGGACTACATAGAGATTTAGGTTAATATACCTATATTTATATCTCCATACAAACGACAGCCATTTAGCTATCATGCAGTGGATAAGTAGTCACCATATCTATCCCACCTCCATAGATATTACTGGGACTACATAGAGATTTAGGTTAATATACCTATATTTATATCTCCATACAAACGACATCCATTTAGCTATCATGCAGTGGATAACTAGTCACCATATCTATCCCACCTCCATAGATATTACTGGGACTACATAGAGATTTAGGTTAATATACTATTATATCTCCATACAAACGACATCCATTTAGCTATCATGCAGTGGATAACTAGTCACCATATCTATCCCACCTCCATAGATATTACTGGGACTACATAGAGATTTAGGTTAATATACTATTATATCTCCATACAAACGACAGCCATTTAGCTATCATGCAGTGGATAACTAGTCACCATATCTATCCCACCTCCATAGATATTACTGGGACTACATAGAGATTTAGGTTAATATACTATTATATCTCCATACAAACGACAGCCATTTAGCTATCATGCAGTGGATAACTAGTCACCATATCTATCTCACCTCCATAGATATTACTGGGACTACATGAGATTTAGGTTAATATACTATTATATCTCCATACAAACGACAGCCATTTAGCTATCATGCAGTGGATAACTAGTCATCATATCTATCCCACCTCCATAGATATTACTGGGACTACGTGATATTCTGGCCTTTATTATGAACATTCGTTTGGCTACTTAGTACTACATTGTCAATGTATGTCATACTGGTAATGGCATCAAGAGGTGTTTCTATGAGGGAAAGGGTTAAGCAGCCAGTTCCCAGATTCTCAATATGTTGCTTTATTATACATTTAACCCCTATAAGTTAGCCACTTTTCTGTGATTTCCTTGGCTGGCTGCTGAAGACAGGTTTGACTACTTTATTATTACACGAGGCTGGTTTTAAGATGTTTGTGGTATGTTTTGCGTTTATATATATTTGATCTTACATTTTTATTAAAAGCTTATTTGGAGAAGTGATTGTGCTCTCTGGGATATTTGAACTCTTGGGGAAGACAAAAGCGGTTGTACCCTTTAATACTTACACTGTACATTGATACTTACACTGACCATTGTTGTGCCATAGATGCCTACCATTGTTATCCACAACAGGGCTCGTTCTATAAGGGGACATGGGCGAAGTAGTCGCCCTTGGGATCCTGACTTTGCCCCCTTGGGGCACCAATTTTATTTTTTTAAATACAATTTTCAGACAAATATTATCCAGTAAGTCCTTCATTGTAAAGCAGTCCTTCTATTCAAATATTGTATTTAACGGTCATAATATGTCTTTTAACCCATTCAACACCAAGTAACTCACATGGACTGGTCCATGATATTCATAAACCAATAAATGAATCGGAAAATCACATTTGGACAAGTTCATTTATCAAAATGGGTAATTATGTCTAAAAATAGTCATATCACTGGCAAAAAGTGCTGATCCTGATGAGACGGCTCGTCATGAGCCGGCTCATCTGGATCTACACTTTTTGTAAGCCTATTTAGAGGTCTGCGGTGTTGAAAGGGTTAACTCTATTATGTTACAATATTTATTAAATAATACCATTAGATGATGCAATAGTGCGGTTTCTCACCACTCTCCCAATAAGATATGGCCGGGTATGGTTAATGTGCACATATTTATATATACATCTGACGTGTGTAATTGTTTACTAGACACTGGTACTGTATTAATACACCCCCCCTGCAAGTTATTTCGCCGAGGGCGTATTGTTTTCCGCCAGTTCTTGATAACAAAATCATAAATGGGTTTGTGGAATTTTACGAAACTTGTAATAAATATCCATTACCGTTCAGGAATAGACCCTGTAGCGCCATGTCCGCCCACAGCCAGAGTGGGGGCATCCAGGGTCTTCCTTCTACCAATAATAGCTGGAGAGTCACCGTATGATCCAAGCTGTTGGTGTGACTTTAAGCAATCAACAAACAAACAAACCAACTGTGCATTTGCATTAGATGGTCCCATTAGGTGACTAAGCAACCAACAAACAAACCAACTGTGCATTTGCATTAGATGGTCCCATTAGGTGACTTTAAGCAACCAACAAACAAACCAACTGTGCATTTGCATTAGATGGTCCCATTAGGTGACTTTAAGCAACCAACAAACAAACCAACTGTGCATTTGCATTAGATGGTCCCATTAGGTGACTTTAAGCAACCAACAAACAAACCAACTGTGCATTTGCATTAGATGGTCCCATTAGGTGACTAAGCAACCAACAAACGAACCAACTGCATTTGCATTAGATGGTCCCCCCATTAGGTGACTTGACTCTAAGCAACAAACCAACTGTGCATTTGCATTAGATGGTCCCATTAGGTGACTAAGCAACCAACAAACAAACCAACTGTGCATTTGCATTAGATGGTCCCATTAGGTGACTAAGCAACCAACAAACAAACCAACTGTGCATTTGCATTAGATGGTCCCATTAGGTGACTAAGCAACCAACAAACGAACCAACTGTGCATTTGCATTAGATGGTCCCATTAGGTGACTAAGCAACCAAGAAACGAACCAACTGTTTGGATTAGATGGACCCCCCATTAGGCTCCAGATTATCTCCACTTTTCATTTAATGTGTTTAACCCATTTAACACCAAGTAACTGACATGGACTGGTGCATGATATTTTTAGACCAATAAATTAATGAGAAAATTACATTTGGACCAGTTCATTTATCAAAATGGGTAATTTTGTCTAAAAATAGTAATATTACTGGCAAAAAGTGTAGATCCTGATGAGTCGGCTCATCTTGATCTACGCTTTTTGTGTGCCTATTTAGAGGTATGTAGTGTTTAAAGGGTTAATGTAGGGATGGGACCGAATATCCAAATACCTGATTAATATTTGAATCCTAATTCGTTATTCGAACAGAAAAAAATAATTATATTCAGTTTTTGTTTTACTATTGGATATTTCTAGTTATTTCAATCCATAATGTCCACTGATTCACACATCCTCGGGTGTTTGTTTTACTATTGGATATTTCTAGTTATTTCAATCCATAATGTCCACCGATTCACACATCCTCGGGTGTTTGTTTTACTATTGGATATTTCTAGTTATTTCAATCCATAATGTCCACTGATTCACACCTCCTCTGGTGTTTGTTTAAGTCCGAAAACTTGGCCACCTGCTTCCAATCTCACGCGACCTCAGACATCTTTGTCACTTAGTACAAGGCATTGTTTTAGAAACATTAACTAAATCCATGTCAAAAGAAGCCAATTTCTCGAGGTGTAAAATTCACGTGTATCGATGAATAGTGGTATGGTTGGAAAAAGTTGATGTGAAATATTCATGGAATATTGGACTACTATTCGAATACCACTTCCGGAGGTCATTTAGCTTTTCGGTCCCATCCTAATTTAATGGTATTACGGAGTACATATATGTGATATTTTTGTATTATTTTTTTTTAAGTTTTATTTTAGTGGTAATTATGTTGTATTTCTTTATAATTGAAATGCTGGCATTTGTTGGTTTTTCTGTTCTACGGTTCCCGCTGTCAGTTGCCAATGGCAGCAACAATTGCGACAAAAAACATACATATGGCGCTAAATTTTGTGAATTGGCGAAAAATATTTGGTGCAACTTTTTGTGTTTTTGTTCGATTTATTTTTGCCAAAATACATGGCTTCAAATATTTTAACTGTGAACTATATGGCTCTTAGTTGGCTCCAGTTTTTTCCCCAATTGGCGATAGAAGTGGTGCGGACAAAAATTCCTCCTTTGTCATATGAAGTAGGGTTTATCCCTGTTTTAGTTGTGTTGCCTAACCAGATGTTCTTGAGGAAATAACATTTGTCTATCTATCTATCTATCTATCTATCTATCTATCTATCTATCTATCTATCTATCTATCTATCTATCTATCTATCTATCTATCTATCTATCTATCTATATCTATCTATCTATCTATCTATCTATCTATATCTATCTATCTATCTATCTATCTATCTATCTATCTATCTATCTATATCTATCTATCTATCTATCTATCTATCTATCTATCTATCTATCTATATCTATCTATCTATATCTATCTATCTATCTATCTATCTATCTATCTATCTATCTATCTATCGTGCCAAACTGCAAGGAAGTTAATGACATGTTTAAAACAATGTGATAAGATACTAATGAAAAATAAGTTTGGTTAAAAGTTGAAAAGCAGCTAGGCAGAACAACCAGGGGCTATAATTATATACCTATGAAAAATAAGTTTGGTTAAAAGTTGAAAAGCAGCTAGGCAGAACAACCAGGGACTGGCATGATCAATATACGACAAACAGCCATTTTGAACTGCTCTATTGTAAGGGAGATGGGAAACGTTGGGAGGAAAAATTATTCTTGGAAATTGGGAAAACTTATAGTAGTCTGTTGTTGCTGTTATTAACCGATAGCTTAAAGCAGCATTACATCGTAATAAAGGATGTGTTGGGTAAAATATAAATACTAATGTGTGTGTGTTTACAAAAATCGAAAGTCGCTCAGAAACGATAAAATTCCAATAAATTTAAACCGTCGTATACGCGAATTTGTTTATCAACACACGAAATGTAAACACGCACAGCGCGCATGCGTGAAACAACAGGATGTAGAAAACAACGTATATATTTTGAACATGAAAGACTATCTATCTATCTTCCTCTAATGTCGAACCCCTCGCGAGGATGTAGAAATGTCCCTAAAAGACGCTAACAGAGGTATGAATAAACATATCAAGTAATTTAATTAAAAAAGACAACGTGGGGCAAATGGGGTCGATGCATTCTGAATGTAAACAAGTGCGAACGATGCGTTCCGGTTGTAAACAAGTGCGTGACCAATTGACTCGGAAAGTCCTACTTTCGGTTTCGAGTTGGTTTTATCGCAAAAAACACTGTTTACCAAATGAACATAAGCATACAAAGTATAATGTTAGAATGTGTAGCAGCATTGCTACTCATACGTAAAAATTTAATTTTTTCAAATATATTTTATTTCATACGATGTAATGCTGCTTTAAGGAATGGCAGACAGTGGTGTGAGGGTCGGGAGAGGGAAACTAGGTCATTTTCATTGGTTTAGTGTCTTATCTCTTTGGTTTAACCCTTTCCTTCATAGAGATTTAGGTTAATATACTATTATATCTCCATACAAACGACAGCCATTTAGCTATCATGCAGTGGATAAGTAGTCATCATATCTATCCCACCTCCATAGATATTACTGGGACTACGTGAGATTCTGGCCTTTATTATGAACATTAGTTTGGATACTACATTGTCAATGTATGTCATATTGGTAATGGCATCAAGAGGTGCTTCTATGAGTGAAAGGGTATATGAACATTGGTTTGGCTACTACATTGTCAATGTATGTCATATTGGTAATGGCATCAAGAGGTGCTTCTATGAGAGGGAAAGGGTATATGAACATTGGTTTGGCTACTACATTGTCAATGTATGTCATATTGGTAATGGCATCAAGAGGTGCTTCTATGAGTGAAAGGGTATATGAACATTGGTTTGGCTACTACATTGTCAATGTATGTCATATTGGTAATGGCATCAAGAGGTGCTTCTATGAGCGGGAAAGAGTTAAGCAAAAAATATTTGTTCAGAAATACACAATAAAATAACATACAATCTAATAAATCGATAGACTTTGAAAATCAATCGCATGTCTATACAAAATTGTTTCTAATTCCCGTCTGTTATCGTCAATAGTATGTACAATAACTAAATTGTGCGTAACTGTCTTCACAGACGCGTCATTCCTCGTTTTAAGGCCTTTGTATAACAGCTGATTTTTAATGTTTTATTTTTAGAGATTTTTTTTAAATTTCCAGCGGTGTCTATTTTTAGATGCGAGCAGAACATTTTAATTGGATTTTTTTCTTTCGCAGAAATCTTGGTAATATTTAAGTGTGGAATTACTGTGTTTATTAAATAACCATGCAGTTTAGTTTTCTAAATCGAAGCTTATTCTAGAGGATGACATGGGCGAATTAGTCTGCCCTTGGTTGGGACTCTTTGACATCGCCCCTTTGTTGTGCTTCTTCCTAAAAAACAACAACTTTTTTTTACAATTTTCAGACAAAATATTGTCCAAATATTGTATTTAACGGTCATATTGTGTATTTTAACCGTATTATGGTTAAATTTATGAAATAATGCCATTATATGACACAATCGTGCGCTTTCTCACTTCTCCCAAGAATTGTGTCTAGCTTGAGCCCAGTAAATTGGAAGATTATTGAATAGGTATACGAAAGAGTGACCTGGTAATCCTATTGTATCATCGAGAATTAAAATGAGTTTTTGTTTTGATATCAAAGACAGACCTGTGTATAGGAGTTTTTGTTTTGATATAAAAATCAGAGAGACCTGTGTATAGGAGTTTTTGTTTTGATATCAAAGACAGACCTGTGTATAGGAGTTTTTGTTTTGATATCAAAGACAGACCTGTGTATAGGAGTTTTTGTTTTGATATCAAATACAGACCGGTGTGTAGGAGTTTTTGTTTTGATATCAAATACAGACCTGTGTATAGGAGTTTTTGTTTTGATATCAAAGACAGATCTATGTATAGGAGTTTTTGTTTTGATATCAAATACAGACCTGTGTATAGGAGTTTTTGTTTTGATATCAAAGACAGACCTGTGTATGGGAGCATTTGTTTTGATATCAAAATCAGAAAGACCTGTGTATAGGAGTTTTTGTTTTGATATCAAAATCAGAGAGACCTGTGTATAGGAGTTTGTTTTGATATCAAAGACAGACCTGTGTATGGGAGCATTTGTTTTGATATCAAAATCAGAAAGACCTGTGTATAGGAGTTTTTGTTTTGATATCAAAATCAGAGAGACCTGTGTATAGGAGTTTGTTTTGATATCAAAGACAGACCTGTGTATGGGAGCATTTGTTTTGATATCAAAATCAGAAAGACCTGTGTATAGGAGTTTTTGTTTTGATATCAAAATCAGAGAGACCTGTGTATAGGAGTTTGTTTTGATATCAAAGACAGACCTGTGTATGGGAGCATTTGTTTTGATATCAAATAAAGACCTGTGTATAGGAGTATCAAAAACTGTGTATAGGAGTTTTTGTTTTGATATCAAAATCAGAGAGACCTGTGTATAGGAGTTTGTTTTGATATCAAAGACGACCTGTGTATGGGAGTTTTGTTTTGATATCAAAATCAGAAATACCTGTGTATAGGAGTTTTTGTTTTGATATCAAAGAAAGACCTGTGTATAGGAGAACTATTTAAGGAAGTTATTGAAAACCTGATAACATTGCTTATTTTTGATCATAGTCAATTAGTGTAGCCGTTACTGTAATCAGACTTTTTGCTCAGTTATTCTGTTGACGCCGTATTGGTTACTACATTATTACGCAGCATACATAGCATTGCTTCTCGTGCAGCTACAGCTGGAGTTGCATGGACATGTTTCTTTGTCCTCGACCTGAGTAAGTAAATACCTTTGCCAATAATGATTTCATTATGGTTCCGGGACATCTGTGTGTACCATGGGCATTCGATTGGTCGCTAGATATATGTGTAGTCGTGTGACATGTAGTCCCGGGACATCCTAGCAGTAATAGGAGAAAATTGCATTACACATCCGTGTGTACTTGGGATATCAAGCTGGTTTACACATTTATATATGCATACTGGCATATATATCTAGTGTTTTTTTAAAAAGGAATTGGTAATTAAGTAATATTTTAATGAAGAAATAGTCTTTCTGAAAACAGACCTTGTACTGGCAGGTTCTAGTACTACTGTATTAACAATTTAAGGTGCGTAATGCAGATTCTGTTACTGTTCTGCCGTACCGTAATGCCAATTCCTATACGATAATGCGGATTCTGTTACCGTAATGCCAATTCCTATACGATAATGCGGATTCTGTTACCGTAATGCCAATTCCTATACCGTAATGCAGATTCTGTTACCGTAATGCCAATTCCTATACCGTAATGCGGATTCTGTTACTGAAATGCCAATTCCTATACGATAATGCGGATTCTGTTACCGTAATGCCAATTCCTATACCGTAATGTGGATTCTGTTACCGTAATGCCAATTCCTATACCGTAATGCGGATTCTGTTACCGTAATGTGGATTCTGTTACCGTAATGCCAATTCCTATACCGTAATGTGGATTCTGTTACCGTAATGCCAATTCCTATACCGTAATGCGGATTCTGTTACCGTAATGCCAATTCCTATACGATAATGCGGATTCTGTTACCGTAATGCCAATTCCTATATACCGTAATGCGGATTCTGTTACCGTAATGCCAATTCCTATACCGTAATGCGGATTCTGTTACCGTAATGCCAATTCCTATACCGTAATGCGGATTCTGTTACCGTAATGCCAATTCCTATACCGTAATGCGGATTCTGTTACCGTAATGCCAATTCCTATACCGTAATGCGGATTCTGTTACCGTAATGCCAATTCCTATACCGTAATGCGGATTCTGTTACCGTAATGCCAATTCCTATACCGTAATGCGGATTCTGTTACCGTAATGCCAATTCCTATACCGTAATGCGGATTCTGTTACCGTAATGCCAATTCCTATACCGTAATGCGGATTCTGTTACCGTAATGCCAATTCCTATACCGTAATGCGGATTCTGTTACCGTAATGCCAATTCCTATACCGTAATGCGGATTCTGTTACCGTAATGCCAATTCCTATACCGTAATGCGGATTCTGTTACCGTAATGCCAATTCCTATACTGTAATGCGGATTCTGTTACCGGTGCGTTTTTTATGTGGTGTAAACAATATGTATTCAACTAGTGTTATAAATTGTACAGAGATATGCTATATTGTATATAGAAAATACTTAGTATACATGGAGAATTGTATACATGAACATTCTGTGTATCTATAAACATGCATGATATAATAATGAAATAAATAACGTATGTAAAGCAGATTGCTTTGTTTGGTATTCCTCTATAGCTTCACCCGAGATTCTGTATGTTCAACATACTATTGTGTTGTAGACTGCTGCACTATAGTGCGTTGAGCGGCGACTGTGTTGTAGACTGCTGTACTATAGTGCATTGAGTGGTGACTGTTGTAGACTGCTGTACTATAGTGCATTGAGTGGCGACTGTGTTGTAGACTGCTGTACTATAGTGCATTGAGTGGCAACTGTGTTGTAGACTATTGCACTGTAGTGCGTTGAGTGGCAACTGTGTTGTAGACTACTGTACTATAGTGCATTGAGCGGCAACTGTGTTGTAGACTGCTGTACTATAGTGCATTGAGTGGCAACTGTGTTGTAGATTGCTGTACTATAGTGCATTGAGTGTCATCTGTGTTGTAGACTGCTGTACTATAGTGCATTGAGTGGCAACTGTGTTGTAGACTGCTGTACTATATTGCATTGAGTGGCGACTGTTGTAGACTACTGTACTATAGTGCATTGAGTGGCAACTGTGTTGTAGACTGCTGTACTATAGTGCTTTGAGCGGCGACTGTGTTGTAGATTGCTGCACTATAGTGCATTGAGTGGCGACTGTTGTAGATTGTTGTACTATAGTGCATTGAATGGTGACTGTTGTAGACTGCTGTACTATAGTGCATTGAGCGGTGACTGCTGTAGACTGCTGCACTATAGTGCATTGAGCAGTGACTGCTGTAGACTGCTGTACTATAGTGCATTGAGTGGTGACTGTGTTGTAGACTGCTGTACTATAGTGCATTGAGTGGCAACTGTGTTGTAGACTGCTGTACTATAGTGCATTGAGCGGCGACTGTGTTGTAGACTACTGTACTATAGTGCATTGAGTGGCAACTGTGTTGTAGACTACTGTACTATAGTGCATTGAGTGGTGACTGTGTTGTAGACTACTGTACTATAGTGCATTGAGTGGCAACTGTGTTGTAGACTACTGTACTATAGTGCATTGAGTGGTGACTGTGTTGTAGACTACTGTACTGTAGTGCATTGAGTGGTGACTGTTGTAGACTACTGTGCTATAGTGCATTGAGCGGCCACTGTGTTGTAGACTGCTGTACTATAGTGCATTGAGGGGCGACTGTGTTGTAGACTGCTGTACTATAGTGCATTGAGTGGCGACTGTGTTGTAGACTGCTGTACTATAGTGCATTGAGCGACGACTATGTTGTAGACTGCTGTACTATAGTGCATTGAGTGGCGACTGTGTTGTAGACTGCTGTACTATAGTGCATTGAGCGGCAACTGTGTTGTAGACTGCTGTACTATAGTGCATTGAGTGGCGACTGTGTTGTAGACTACTGTACTATAGTGCATTGAGTGGCGACTGTGTTGTAGACTGCTGTACGTGTTACCACTGGACTACAGATCCGTCTGTAATATATATGCATCATTGAGATTATTTACATAGTTATTACTGAGATAATGACTAAAATAATTACTGAGATAATTATACCTAAAGGTAATCGATTACAAATAACCAGAGATCATATAGGAATACTACATGTAGTAGTTTATGTAGATATACTAAGTAGATAATTATACATTCTATGTATTACTATGTGGATATTTAACAATGTTCTACATATACATATAATTATACATATTTTATTCACATAAACTATACAGTTTTTAGTGACAGCAATATTACATTCTACAACATAAGTATAAAATTATGACAACAAATGTAGGTGATAATTATTGGCATACTATATTATTATAGGGATGAACTATAGTATATAATTTTACTTACTCGAAATCTTAAAACATTTCTAAATGCAATCGTAATTACATTGACATCTATATTAGTAGGGGGGGCCAATGATTTCCCGTTAGATTTTAAATGTTAATTTTTATTCATCATAATGAATGCATGTTAATGGTTTTCAAGTTGTGAAAAAAACATGTCGCCATTTTTTTCTGCAATTATTGTAGTTTTGGCGGCCATTTTACAAAATGGCCGCCATGTAAATATACAATGTCTCATATCTGAGCTAATAATAGAGCTAAACATTAAAATTTGGTATCCATACCCATGTTTTCAGGGTCAAGGATTCCAAATATCACAATATATTTAAATACCTTGTGTCAGGCATTAGGAATTTCAATATGGTTGCCGTTTATATGATATGGTCGCTATGCAAAGTTAAATAATCTCAATTACTACACACGTCTTCATCTGCCCCACACATACACATCTCTGAGCAGTTGAGATTCTGTGCTCTACAAGAACAGTTGGACCGGCAGTTATTCTTCTTGCAGCCACATTTTACCAAATGTGTAATGGATTCTGGAGCTGGAGGATCCATTGTTTTGATGGGAACTAGTCGATCCCCCTCTGTCTCCCATCCATATCCAGCTTCTGGCGGTAGCTGTGGATTAGGCACGTGAGCTTGATGCCATATCATGGCCTGAAAATGTGCACGACCAATAGCTTAATGCAAAGCTCCTCATGTTGGTGGCAGTTTCTGAGCTTCCAATTGCTTTTTGGGGGAATAGTCTCCATCTAAGATCACAGCATCCAGGTTGTGCAGGATTAGCTTTGTGTCGGCCTATTCTTGAGAGCTACATAGGTGTTCAGCATTCATGCAATTCGAGAGGACTTTTTGCTGTGAAATGACAAAGAAAACTTTTTGACGATCCCTCATAATGGTGAAGAGCTTTGCTTGCAAGGTAAACTGTCAATTCATCTTTGGTGGCTGTACTTGCCAGGAACTGTTTTGCTGATAACTTCCCTACTGGTGTATTATCTTCATCATGATCCACTGTGACTGGTCTCGTACCCTGGCGTCTCTCTCGTGTGACCTCCTTCAGTGAAGTGGGAAGGTCAGAACGGTCAAACACTAAATGGATCTCGTCATATTCTTTGGACTTGTTTTCTAGTGTTGCAATGAAGTGGTCAGCCCACTGGGCACATGCTTTTATCGTTTGTGGTTTCCCCATTGCATGCACCATTGCCATGCCATTTATGATGGTTGCCCTCTTTGGTGACACCAGAACATCAGTAATGTCTTCAGGTTGTTCGACATCTTCAGCTGAACTTTCTGACTGCTGACCCTGGTTAGTTACCTCCTGGTTGGGTAGCTTTTCCAGTATGGTCATGAGGCTGCTTTTGTCTATGGCTGGTAGAAGTGACTCATCTATTGCAAATAGGGTTCTTGGAAGGCTGTAAACTCATGCTGGCCAATGGCTTCCTTTAGGTTGACTTCTGGTCGTGAGCGGGCCACAATAAGCATGCAGACAAATAGTGACCTGTCATCCTTCATTTCCACCACTTTATCAGCCAGCTTGTGCTTCACTGTTTTTCTGCAACTTTGCCAATTTCATCTCGGCTGTAAACATCTTTCTGTATTTGATTTGGCATTACTACTTTTGTGATGATATTTATCAGGTCTTCACACTCCCCTGTCATAGAGGACTGAATCGCATTCTTCAGTTTCAGTATGTTTTCCTCTTGTCTAGTTCAGACATCCTTTGACAGTTCATGGTGATCTTTGCGTGAGCTTGTTTGCGAGCCAGCCATTTCATGGGCTTCTGCAGCAAGTCTACTCAGTTTGGGTGCTGTAAGGAAGAATCTTTCACGGGCACTGGTAATCCCTACCAGACCTGTGACTTCATGATGCGATTTATATGCTCTAGGGCATGATCCACTCCAACTGCACAACATGGGATCTTGTTTTTGTGAACTGTGAAGTTTCCATCCATGAACTCTTTATGTATGTCTGGATCGGTGGTCTCAAGAGCTATCATTTCTGCAAGGTAGACTGGAACAAGCCTCGCATACATTTGCTTGTCATGAGCAAAACTATATTTGCACAGCTCATCAAGGGAATATAGGTGAAGCTGCCAGAGCCCATCACGTGTGGCACGAATGAACGTGAATATGACCAACATCATCTGCATATAGCGTCGCACAAACTTGCAGAGTGGGCTTGTGGATTCCATCATTTCATCAAACTGTTTCATGATCTCCAAAATGTTATTGGACTCTAGGGTACTTAGCATGTTTTGTTGATCCCTTAGCACATCCTGCTGGATGCGTTGTGCACAACTCGCCAATCAGTTGTGCTGAATTTGTACATGGGCCACGTAGATTAGGGTTATCTGAGAACAGTTCTTCCACATATAGGTCAAATAGGGCTTGGACTGTAGTCATATGTGCTTCTAGATCCCTCTTGATGTGCTTGGCTTCAAGGATCTGTCTTGTCGTGATGGGTCCATATATATCGGCCTCAAATCAGGCTTCTTCATGTCCACTATCTTCTATGGCATTGCCAACAGCCCTCAATGCAGCCATCACTGTATGCATATCGCCCAACCGCAGCACCCATTTGCCCTTGCAATCATCCCTGCTCATCTCGAGTTGCTTAACACATTCATACAAGGCCATGCCGAGAGTGATCACTGTCTTGTTGTTAGGACCAAATTACCGTGTAGTTGATCTGCTGTGTCTGTTTTAAGACTGTAATGAAAGTTTGCCATCCATGGGCTGGTGATGCTATGAGAGGCATAGCATTTACTTCTGTAAGAGGCTTTGTTGACGTCAAGAATGAGTTGTAGGCAGTCCATGTGATGTATATTGTGATGTATAGTCTTAGTACTTGACGATGTTCCCATGTCTGCTGGTTCTGTGTCTGCTGGGACATTGGGTTCAGCATTCTGGGGTATCTTGGAAGATAGCTGGTGAGCTGGCAGGTCAATGACTACATCCTGCATATCCTTAGCTCTTGTGATACGCATTATAGTGCGTGAAAGTAGCCAAGCTGTGTCCTGTGTAGAATATGGTTTGATGACATGGTATTGGGTATGAAGGTAGGAAATGTTGACGCATTGCTGAAACCTTGTTTCTTTGGTGCACAACAAGGGATACATTCTGGAGTAGTGAGACTTTTAAGAGATCGATCTCTGGATTTGGTCCCGTGTAGCCTCAACTGGATTATTTGGCCCTGAATACATGGGCATCAACACAATTTAATTGCTAGCACTATTATTAGCCGAGATATGAGATTTTTTAACTTTGTGTAATGGTCATACCATAAAAACAGCAGCCATATTGAAATTCTTAATGTCTAGCACAAGGTATTTTAAATATTTTGTGATATTTTGATTCCTTGACCCTGAAAACATGGGTATAGACACAACAATTAAATGTTTAGCTCTATTATTATCAGAGATGTGAGGTATTATAAATTTAAAAGCCCCAATAATCACAGAAAAAAATGGCGACATGTTTTTTTCATTGCCCAAGAATCATTAGCATGCACTTATCATAGTCGCCAAAAATTAACATTAAAAAACAACGAGCGCCCTAAAACTAGCATTGGCCCCCCTACTATATATGCGATATACTGTATTTCAGTACAACATGTCAATAACTACTATTTACAACAAAAACTGAACAATAAACCTGATACTAGTGTATTTTAAAATGGACAACATATTAAAAAACTGTATCTGTATCTTTTAGTCGATTGTTCAGATCAATCAAGTCATATACAGAACAGTGTGCAATGCATATTCCATATACATCATACATTACTCATGTAAATCGTACGTAGTAAGATATTTAACGGTTTCAATGAGTGTACGTGTTAATACTTATACAATATATATATATATGAGTTAGTGCATAATAGGTAACAGTCTGTAGTACCTACATATCAATTATAATGTGGAAACCTGTCAATCAGACCTTGAAATCCAACATGGTGACACCACACAAGCCATGCACATACACTAGTGCAGCGGTCAATGGCCCAAAAGAGCTCTAATTAAGGAGTTAGTGCTCCCCGAGGTAGAACAAAACGAAATTGGTATATCATCATCAATTAGGGTCTTATTGACCCGAAGCAAGTTCTTGGCAAGTTCAATTCGATGATTCAATGTTTTTTATTCTTACTTTACTATGACGTCGGAGTCATACTGACGTCATAATTAACATTTTGCTATCGAAACTAAGTACGCATAATCTTGATCTCAATACTTTGTTTGATTTTATGTCTCATCACAAAATTACACTATTTAGTGGAAGGAATGGAGAAAATAAAGAGTAGATACTGTAAAAATGAACACTATATGTTTATACATCAAGCAATATGAACTTATATGCCATTGTTAAAGGGGAAGTGTAATGCAGATTTTAACATAAAATCACATAAATTCACAATTTTTTTACTTTGAACTATATCTAGTGTCCATGTCAAGTACTAGCGTACACAACCATAATATTAGGTTTTGTAGCAATACATCAGACTAACATTGGTCCGGCCTGAATGCACTGACAGTGCTGTTTATTAGCACACATTGAATCTGTGCAAAATAAGTGTATCTAACTTCAACTGGTGCTGGATCTTTCTCGAAAAAGACAGCGGCAATAGCACCATCAGGCAGTCTTCTCCAGCCATGGCCAATTGGGCTACAGACATCAGGCCGCTGAATGTGACTATGCTTCCAAATGTATAATTGGTAAGCGCAGTGACGTACGTGCTGTGTGAAAGTGTCCTCAGTTGGTGGTAGATCGGCAGCAGATTTGTCTGTAGATGTAGTAATAACATATCTAAGTTCATCTAAAAGTACACAATTGGCCGTTTTCTTTCTTATTATTCCCATACAGTTTCAAGGCATACAGCCTAGTTATACTCATTAGATACCTGTAGCTTGTCACCCAGCAATGATATCGACTCAATGTCATGCATGTTCTTTTGTAGGATGTTGAATGTTGTTCTTTGCCAATCCTAAACAATGAACTTGTACTATCACATCCCGTTAAGACATGTATTGCAGGTAGGCATTGTGTTAGAGCTGCACCCAAGGTTGACATCACTTCGTTGATTGGGATGAATCTTTGCCTATTCGTCAATGCTCCTTCGTGACCTGCATGCACGTGTTGATGGGTATATCTCCGCGGCCACAGTAATACAACAGCAACACCAATACATCGGTGTCATCACAACGCACAATAATGCGAGTATGGTTGTCCACAGAATCTATAACATGCAGTAACATTCTTATGTCAGCTTCCTCGTGTGTACTGTACAAATGTTCCAGGTCAAACACTGACGTTGGTGTTATTTGCCTGGTAATTTCACAAGTGTCATAACACTGCAAGTATAACGCAACTTCCAACAGGGATATGCACTTGTATATGTGCTTCTATGTACTCTGAAATATGAGATGTCAATGAGCCTTTGTTCTTTGAATTTTTCAAGAATCGGTTGTAATTTGGAACACTGCGTGCACCCGAGACTACATGTGACGCAGTTTCACTACCACCAGCTCGTCGGTTACGCTCACATTTTTAATCGAGTCAGGCGTGTCGTATCGATCGAATACAAGAACACAAGTTACAACTGATAGCCTACCACGCATGGTTGATATAAGTCTATTCATAACAATATTTGCTAATTCATCAAATGTCTTGAACAATCTATCGTTCAGTGTCTGCAACATGGCCATTCCATCAATGATGTATGCTGTGCTTTGCAATGGTTCTTGGCTGGATATGTCCGTGTGAGCTGGGTATATAGATTCTATCTTGCATCCAAGCTCTGACTTTGTAGTCTTTCGAATTGTTCCATCGTCATTGAACAGCGGCTAACTCATGTTTTATAACAGTTTTCAGATCAACATTTGTTTTGTTTTGCAACGGCTAATAATCGCCTGAACAGAACTTTTGATTGATCTTCAACTGTGTCGATTGCAGTGTGACACTTGGTTTGATATCAGCAAATGTTAATGGTTTAATTCTTGCATCGGGCTTCTAAAAGCTAACTACCTTGCTGTCTTCACATAACATCTATTCAAAGAACTCGACTGAACGTTTATTCCCATTGTCCATGTAACCAGTCAGTGATGTGGCTATATCTTGAGATGCAACCAAACCAGTGAATATGTTAATTAACATTTCAGGTACATCTTCTAAGTCGAATGGAATTTGCCACTGGTCTGATATAATATCAACTATTTGACGTGAATCCTTTGCATCTCTTGTACTATTCTTAGCACTCTCGGTCTCATTCTCGTTGGCAATGCCACAAAACGACTTAATGCACGCTGCATACTCTCCAGTTAAATGTCGGGTAATCAGCCACCTGGTCAAAGCACTTTTGATCAATGTGAACCCGACGACTCCACCACGACTTTTACCGTCCTTATTCACTGACTGTTCTAATGCCTGGTCAGTGGCAACACAGTTGAATAGATTGTTGTTGGATTGCCGGACCATAAATCCCCCTTCAAGAAGATGTTGGTAGGCAGGTTGGTTTTTGGATTCCAACATTCTCATCTCGGTAAGATATACAGGTAAGTACTTTGCGTAATTATTACGCCCAGCATCCTGCAGGATGGGGATTGCTTTTGCAACAGCATTCAGGTGTAATAGAAAATCGTAACAAAACATGCACTGCTTGTAGAAACTTAAACCAATAGTCATATTCTGTGATTGCTGTACCCCTTTACTCACAAACTTAATGATGGCTTCTGAAATTGAAAATAGCTTCTTATTAATAGTGCCAATCAAATCAGTTGACAGATCCTTGTCATGGTAGGTAAATGAACGTTGCCAATGTTTTAAGTCAAGCCGAAGTGCATTGGTCATGAACTCCGTGACATTGGCAGCCATCCAGTTTGTCAAACCTTCAAACAGCAGTTCAGTTAAAGCTTCCATTGCCAACCTAAGTGCTCGAATGCCTCTTGACGATGTTTCCTTGCAAAAGCATCTGCATACACTCCCTATTCAGTCAAGATGCATGCAGGCCGCCATCAGCATACAGTTTACCGATGCTAGCTATCAATGCCATCAGAAGATGCATCACACCAAGCCGCATAGTCACTTTGTCTTGCAACAATGGGGGTTTACTCCATAACAATTCCTGAGCTTTGCTATAAATGGAAAGGTCTGCTGTTACAAATATATGTTCATGGCCAAGCGATTCTGCCAAACATACTATTTGAATCAAGGCAGTATATATTGTATTCAGATGAGTAGGTGGAGCATGTATAAAAGGTAAGTATGGGATGGTTGTCACAGGCTGAGTAGATTCTGACAACATTGCATTAAATGCTGTCCACGAAGGAATCTCATTTTGTTTGCTTATATACCTAGCAAGACACCAAAGCAAATCCATGGAAACAGCTGTATTGAACGAAGACAGATCTTTGTCAATGTTGATGGAGACTGTGGTTGGAACAATTGGGGGCGATTTGGCGGTTTTCTATATCTCTCAATCAAGTTAGATTCATCTATACCATCACTTTCTGTCAGTGTCTTACTGGTTACTTGTGGTATGCGAATACTTGGCACATGTGTTGTGTTACGCTGATATATGACAGTCGCCATTGAGTGGGTTGTGGACTTGCCATCGAGTGTTCCTTCATTCTGATCGAAGTTGTCAATTGCTGCATCTATGGATGAAGAGCTTTCTGTCCCGATCGGGATCAATCCTGCAGGAATATACCTGTTATCATCTCCGATCTAGCATTTAGCCAAAGACGACAGAAATCGCCTTACTTCATCATAACTCGTACAAGACCCAAGAGAATGCAACAATTGTTTACTCCCATGGTCATGGTGAATTTGTACAGCTAGTACAAGTTTTGTAATATACTCATGATCTATAATGTAAATTGCTTAAAGGGAAATAATTTCAACATTATGTG
Organism: Archivesica marissinica; assembly: GCA_014843695.1. Taxonomy (NCBI): domain Eukaryota; kingdom Metazoa; phylum Mollusca; class Bivalvia; order Venerida; family Vesicomyidae; genus Archivesica; species Archivesica marissinica. Next base: position 31,959,995 of record CM026388.1, read on the forward strand.
ATGATGTTCTGCTCTAGAAACAGTTTATTCTCTGCATCATATTAAAGGTCTTGACATCAGATCAAATAGCTAAATGTTTTATAAAATAAATATAAAATGTTGTTGAATTGTATAATTTTATTTCGCATATCACTACAGCATCATGTTATTACATATAGGAAATGTTCACATTTTAATACTTCTAATTGATAATGATGTTTCGATATTGATCAAGCGAGTATAATTGATACCCAAATCACGCATGTTTTGTATAAATTATATATATAAAATATAAATTCAACATCACAAAATATATCAACTTCCGTTTTTGACGACTACTATTACGTATGACGTCACCATGGCGTCATCCTCATATATACTGCAAAATAAATTCTTGCAACATCAAGAACAACGCATACCCGTTCCAACGGTATATAATATATACAATTTCATTTCTTTGATAGTTGTTTTATTTTCAAAATACTACCCATACCCCCTTTTATTTTAGGCGTTTAAAAACCCTACATCATCTTATTAAAAGCTCTATAATGTTCTTGAATCACCGTTTTGAATAGGCCAAGAACTATTTTCGAGTCTATGAAACATTGACCTACAAGAATATACCAAGTTCGCTTTGTTCTACCTCGGGGAGCACCCTAGTCAAAATTCCTGACCCAAACCACTGCTCTACACACAAATGTCTATGGAAACATAGCAACTAAATAGTTTTTATCAGTATACAGAACACTAATATTTATCGACAAATTGCCAATGGTAGGGAACTGCGAGACTTACTTGGGAGGAAATTACAACAGCCATAATATAAACCCACGACTCAGTGTATTACATTGCTGTACGCCTAGCACAACTCCCTACATGAACACACCGAATAGGCATTGAATAGACTCCCAACTGGTGATAATAAACACGAAGTACACTCTGCACAGGTCAGTGAGTTATTTATGATTTATGTCAGATATTAGCGGTAAATTTAAATGTAAATAAAATGTCAAAAGTTTTTTGTTTTGATTTTGGTTAGAGATGTTAATTCCCTTGTCTATAGCATTTCAAAAGGGCATGGCAGTGTGAGGAATGTACTTCTACTGCATTGCCACTACATATAAACAAACTAAATGCAAAGAAACGAAGTGAAAGTGGGTGACCTTGCAGTTGAAGAATACGAACGCCTCACCTCCCATATATTTTACTCTCCCCACATGATTCCGCGTAGTGTCAGTAGCAAAGCCAATAACTAATAGTGTAATGCATTCATCGGAATAGTGCTCGAAGTAATAGTTTATTCAGAATATGGTACTGCCAGCAACCCTTACACATTATTTTCAGATTACCGTGACGCGAGCTACATGCTTGGTACACAGTCGTGTCTTTGCATCTGGTCAGCAGTATGTCTGTCAAAGATACGAGAACGACAATATGAATGCGAATTCTGCAACAAGCCTTTTACTAAACATTCTAATCTTAGGAGACATCAACGTATTCATACCGGAGAACGTCCCTATGAACGTGAACTCTGCAATAAGGCTTTTATTCAATCGCCTTCGTTGGCAGCAACGTATTCATACAGGAGAACGTCCCTATACATGTGAAATCTGCAATAAAGCTTTTGCCAAATCTTCAAGTCTTTGGAAGCATGCACGTATTCATACAGGAGAATGTCGCAAGGGAACGTGAAATCTGCAAGAAGGCTTTTGTCCAATCCTCAAGTCTTTGGAAGTATGCACGAATTCATATAAGAGAAAGTCCTAAGGGAACGTGAACTTTGCAAGAAGGCTTTTGTCCAATCCTCAAGTCTTTGAAAGCATGCACGTATTCATATAAGAGAAAGTCCTAAGGGAACGTGAAATCTGTATGAAGGTGTTACTTCATATTTTCGGAGGCATCAACGTATTCATACAGGAGAACGTCACTACGAATGTAAATCACGAAAGAATATTTTCTCTCGAAATTCAGAACATTTCATACATCAACTTATGTTAAGCTTATGCAAATTTAAGTTAAGCTCGATTGCGTAATGAATTCTTAGAACAGTAATTTCTTTACTCTCGTGACCCCATTCTTGAATGGAGATATAGTAAGTAATGTGAATTTATGAGTCTTGACAAGGACATGGCTATGTGGTTATTTCGGGGTTCGAACTCACTCTCTTGATTCGAGTCAGAGACCGTATCCAGTTCACCATGATGGTTCTACCTCAACGTGTTCATACAGGAGAACGTCCCTATGAATTTTATATATGCAAAAAGGCATTTACTCAATCTTAAAGTATTCGGGCACATCAACTTATTCATACAGGAGAACGTACCTATGCATATGATATATGCAAAAAGGCATTTACTCAATCTTAAAGTATTCTGGCGCATCAACGTGTTCATACAGGAGAACGTACCTATGCATGTGATATATGCAAAAAGGCATTTACTCAATCTTAAAGTATTCTGGCGCATCAACGTGTTCATACAGGAGAACGTACCTATGAATGTGATATATGCAAAAAGGCATTTACTCAATCTTAAAGTATTCTGGCGCATCAACGTGTTCATACAGGAGAACGTACCTATGCATGTGATATATGCAAAAAGGCATTTACTCAATCTTAAAGTATTCTGGCGCATCAACGTGTTCATACAGGAGAACGTACCTATGAATGTGATATATGCAAAAAGGCATTTACTCAATCTTAAAGTATTCTGGCGCATCAACGTGTTCATACAGGAGAACGTACCTATGCATGTGATATATGCAAAAAGGCATTTACTCAATCTTAAAGTATTCTGGCGCATCAACGTGTTCATACAGGAGACTGTCGATATGAAAGTATTCTGGCGCATCAACGTGTTCATACAGGAGACTGTCGATATGAAAGTATTCTGGCAAATCAACGTGTTCATACAGGAGACTGTCGATATGAAAGTATTCTGGCACATCAACGTGTTCATACAGGAGACTGTCGATATGAAAGTATTCTGAAACATCAACGTGTTCATACAGGAGACTGTCGATATGAAAGTATTCTGGCACATCAACGTGTTCATACAGGAGAACGTTCCTATGAATACTATATATGCAAGAATGCATTTACTCACGAGTGAGCTCTTCGTAGACACAGCTTAATAATACAAACACAATTTCCTAAACTTTATTTATTTTACAACGATTGCGAAGCAAGTTTTAGAAACTTTCTCTCGTTGGCGCGATTGAAAGCGTAAATGTGGTACTTCGTGTGGGAGGAAACCGGGGTACCCAGAGAAAATCCACCTGTCCGATCTGGCGACCACCGTACCATCTCACATACTTACCAGTCCGAGGATCGAACCCGGGTTGCATTGGTAAGAAGCGAGTGCGCTAACCACTGCGCTAATCGGACAATATACTTTACTATTCATGTGAAATCTAATGTGATGGTTAACATGATCGTAAGTACAATGTATGAGCATATTCATACAGGATTATGTAAAGTAAAGTGTTTGTTTATTATAGTATTTATATTATATATATATATATATATAAGACGTATTATATTATAGTATTTAAAGGGCCAGTCATTTCTGACTTATGAGACACCTCTTTTTATGAACATCAGTACTTCCCGAATCCTATGCTTGTATGCCAGGCGCCAGGCTGGTAGGCAATCGGTAACCATTATTTAACTAACTGGCGGCTCACCAACCGGCCATATCAGAACGAACCCCTGACGAGATTCGAACCTTCGACCTCCCGCTCCGTAGGCGGACGCCTTAACCACCGGGCCACGGAGACGGTTACGACAAATGTAACATTTACAACACGGATTTCATGGATACTACAACAAAGTTTAAACGTGTTCGTAAAATAAAATGTATGTATGTAAAATCTGCATACAGAATTGTAGTGAATATTTAAATCCTTTGTACTAATAAAACATATTCATTCGCTCGCCCACATGGTTCGCCGGAGGCGAGGGTAAATAATCTCAATCATTACCATCTAACATACTCATGCATGGACATCTGTAAGAAGGAATTTATTTTTTCATTAGGGCGAAATAGGCAACAAGGCTTTCAGTCAGTCTTGAAGTTTTGCTTAAACACTATTTTATTCAAGAATGGTACATAACACAGCACTAGTTGAAACAACACTGGAAGTTTGGAGCGGCATATGCTCAAACATTCCGGAAAACGAACTCATAAATGTTGAATATGTATGAAGAGCTTTTGACAGCCTTGCGACATGAAGAAGGCCATGCTCATACATACGGAGAAAGGCCACACGAGTGTGAAATATATAATACGGCATCCAGTCTGACGTTTTTATGAACAACGACGCCGTAACTTTCGAGACAATTTTCCCAATTCACGATGGCTAGAGAGACCAGTGCTATTTATAGATGCATGTTAAGTGTGAGATATTAGTTACGCACGACACGATTTTACCTTGACCGGTGTAATTTTACATAAATAGACTCAGGGGGGGGGGGGAGGGGTTCAATATTCGGTGATTTTACAGATTTTCGCCGGTTTTATCATGTTCGCCACATTGAGATTTTAGCCAATGTTGGCACATTTTAGCCAATGGCGACGTTGGCGATTGCCAGAGCGGGGCTTGCAGTCAATCTAGCAGCACTTTAAAGTATCGCATGTTCATACATACCTTCGAACGGCCACATCAGTGTGAACTATGTAATAAGTCTGACATTTTTATGGAACGCATGCGCAAACTTTAATTGCGGAGAACATGAATATTTAGTTTAAACATATTTTATTGCTTTCAAATAACACACATACACACAGACTGCACACTAGTTGTACAACAAATGAAATGTAACGAATATTATATGAGTGAAACTGTTATAATTTATAAGAGGCAAATGGGTTGGGTCACAAGATTTACCAACATTAGTGACGACCCTCCCCTTATGAATATAATATGGACTCTGTATCGATGAAGACGTTCCGTCAGCCTAGCGATTTAAAGAAGCACATAATTACGAATTCAGAACGACCACGTGAATGTATATGTATATCAGACATCCTACAAGCATAGAAATTTGAAAAGGGACATTCCCTAGAATTCACATTAGAGTGCTAAATGTGTGAGATGGCTATCAGTGGTTCTGGCATTATCACAGATGGTCACTGGCTCGAGCCCCACTCAGGCCGTGTCTGTGTATGTGAAAAGGTTGGCAATTTCGTACGGATGTTGGTGCACCAAGTACTGGTTAATCACTTGAGCCTGTCCAGGAAAGGTGTTGCCCATATGAACGACGCCTCCTGAAGAGATCAGTCATTTTAGATTTGATAGAGGTTAGTGCAATGGTACAGACGGAGACCCATTCCAGAATCTCCTCTGGTTCTTTTACGTGCACGGTGTACAGCACCGACACGAGACCTCGGTTTAATGTCCCATCTGAAATACTGTTAATTTGATTAGGGTCAGAAGGGGGATCGAACCTGCGATCCATGGATTACCAGTCCAGCGTGTTAACCACTGGGCTACAGATCCGTCTGCCAATCATATCCATGGCTAAGTGACCGAGATCTATGCTCAAGAAACACGTGTTTTATTTTTAATTTTTCGCACATTCTGTTCTATTTATTACTCAATGACAAAGGCTGTTTATAACAATATCTATGTAGTTCAGAATGTTAGGAATGTAAGGTGACTCAGATATTTCGAAATTGGTTTCCATTCTGTTAGAGTCCAGTGTCATCTATATGGTCACTATGGTGACAATTTGTTAATTCTGATAAGACAAATTATTGGAACATATTATGATACTAGTTGACCTGTTTAAGAATGTCTTGAGGCCATGTCGTAAATGGTAATCTGATTAATATTCAGGCCCCAGAATAACCCTTATCAACACCATAAGCCCGTTGACAGACATTTCTCTTCGAGTTCTTTTGTAGAGTGATGATAATCTAAGCGAAGAGATACACATGGCGATATTTGATGCAGTTCACAAGCAACAAGGAGATATCGGCAAATGTAATTGGTGTATCTTTGTTCTTCCAGCTTCGTCTAAACGATTCCCATCTCTCTCTCTCTCTCTCTCTCTCTCCCTCTCTCTCTCTCTCTCTCTCTCTCTCTCTTTCACTTTTTCGTTAAGAGATTTTTCAGTGCTGGATCTTACTCCCGGAGATTGTCGTTAAGAAATTCTACAGCGCTGGATCTCACTCCCGACCACCACCCCGAGATTGTCGTTAAGAAATTCTACAGCGCTGGATCTCACTCCCGGAGATTGTCGTTAAGAGATTCTACAGTGCTGGATCTCACTCCTTGAGATTGTTGTTAAGAGATTCTACAGTGCTGTATCTCACTTCCGAAGATTGTAGTTATGAGTTTCTACAGTGCTGGATCTCACTCCCGGTGATTGTCGTCAAGAGATTTTACAGTGCTGGATCTCACTCCCGGAGATTGTCGTTAAGAGATTCTACAATGCTGGATCTCACTCCCGGAGATTGTCGTTAAGAGATTTTACAGCGCTGGATCTCACCATTGGAGATTGTCGTTAAGAGATTCTACAGCGCTGGATCTCACCATTGGAGATTGTCGTTAAGAGATTCTACAGCGCTGGATCTCACCCTTGGAGATTGTCGTTAAGAGATTCTACAGCGCTGGATCTCACCATTGGAGATTGTCGTTAAGAGATTCTACAGCGCTGGATCTCATTACGTGTACTGGTGCTTAGAGAGTTTGAGGCTCTGAATATTTTTAGGGCTTAGACATATTATAGCGATATTCAACACCAAATAAAATGACTAACTACACACCTGGAGGCGTCTGGGGGCACGATTAATAAAATATATAAGTACCTTAATAAAATAGTCCCCCCCACAACGTCAACCATTGACTCTGACACTTTCCAATCATCTTGTCTGCGATAAAGCAGAAACCCATGCAACCATTAAATCATCGATTGATACACTGTCACTTAGTCCGCCTCCGTTGTCGAGTTGTTAGGGTCGCTGACTGTAACCTATCATCACTGATGATCACGGGTTCGAGCCCCGATCAGACAGTGTTATATGAAACAGTTGGCAGTTTCTTACGGAGGTTGGTGCACACAATACTGGTTAGCCGCTGGAGCCTCCCAAGGAAAGATGTTGTTAGGTAGACTGCCCGTCGCTCAAATGGGCAACCGATAGCGACGATAAATAAATTTAAATTTAAAAAATGGTCACGCATATGTGACGTGATGAAATTATTTAAGCCTGTCCTTGTAATGCCCTCTATTGTTGAATGGTAGATGTCAGATTGATAAGATGGCTACAGTGTGCCTGTAACATTACAAGTTCATAGCCTTGTATATATCTATTGTTTTATTATGTGTCTATCGTTTTGCTAGCGTCACTCGTGATAATATTGATTTAGTTTATACAAATTTATTTTAGCTCGATTGCGAAAAAGAAGTTCCTACAACTTATATTAATCACTCTCGAGACCTCATTCCTACTGGAATCCATCGCCACGAGAGAGAGAAGAGAGAGAGAGAAGAGAGAGAGGGAGAGAAGAGAGAGAGAGAGAGAAGAGAGAAGAGAAGAGAGAGAGAAGAGACAAGAGAGAGAGAGAGAGAGACGACGGAGAGAGAGAGAGAGGAAAGAGAGAGAGAGAGGAGAGAGAGAGAGAGAGAGAGAGGAGAAAGAGAGAGAGAAGAGAGAATAGAAGAGAGAGAGAAGAGACAAGAGAGAGAGACGAGAGAGAGAGAGAGAGAGAGAGAGAGAGGGAGGAGGAAATGTGGAATTTAAATGCCTTGTCTAAGGTACACTCGTAACACATACTGTTTGGCACAAACTCCGGGCCATTCGCACCACCCCGCTGCTATCACGGCTTCTATAGTATAATATTGATTTCATTCGGTAAAATAGAATTCGTCCATATATATTTTAGATTTATTCATCATCGCCCTCTAGTTAATCGCGGCAACAAATCCAGTGTGTGTTTTACGTTTATTTATCGCCGCTACCGGTTGCCCATATGAGCGACGCCTCATGAAGAGATTAGTCAATTTAGATGTTTGGAGGATAGTGCAATGATACAGACAGAGACCCAATCCAGATTCTCATCTGGTTCTTTTACCTGCACGGTGTAAAGCACCGACACGAGACCTCGGTTTAACGTCCTATATGAAAGACTGTTAATTTTATTAGGGTCAGACGGGGGATCGAACCTGCGATCCCTGGATTACCAGTCCAGCGTGTTACCACTGGACGACAGATCCGTCTGTACATGTCCTGTCAAACACCGACGCAGTTATATACTGTACCCAACAGATGCATCGTCAACTCAATAACACTCCTTAGTGTAGCGCATTCTAAGTAATCTCCGATACCGTCCTCTTGGCCTAGTGGTTAAGGGTTCCCCTACGGAGCGGGAGATCGCATGTTCGAACTTGGTCAGGGGTTTATTAAATTTGTTATAGCCGGTTGGTGAGCCGCAATCTAGTCCAATAATGCTTACCAATTGGCTTTGCATATCTGAGTTAGTTTAATTCACGTGCTTATATACATGTATACCTTTTTACACAATAATTCCAGGGAGAAGGAAAAATACATTGATTTTGATATTATAATCATTTCACACATCTTATTATTTATAATATTTATCTTTCATTAAAAAGAGTCCGCCTCCGTGGTCGAGTGGTTATGGTCGCTGACTTGCATACCACTGTAACCTATCATCACTGATGGTCACGGGTTCGAGCCCCGCTCAGGCCGTGTCTCATTTATATGAAAAAGTTGTCAGTTTCTTACGGAGGTTGGTGCACCCAAGTACTGGTTTTCCGCTGGAGCTTGCCCAGGAAAGGTGTTGTTAAGTAAACTGCCCGCCGGCGATATAGCCCGAAATGGTGCTGATGCAGGCGTAAAACCCGAAATATAACATAACATAACATAACATAACATAACATTCATTAAAAAGAATTTTCTCATGTTCACGTTTAAGCAGTTGTATAAATATGTACATACTAGCTCTATGAAAAGTGTGCATTACATACTGGTGCTTATTATGCAAGTAACTATAATGAACTATAATGAACTATTTATCTGTAAACCATGTAAACAAGTGTATGTTCCAATTTGTTATACCAGGATTTGTCGTCTGCAGTCTGCAGTCGTTATGTCGAATACCGTCGGACCGAACACATTACTTCGACATACAGTCAAACCTGTGTTAGTGGTCACCTGTATTAAGCAGCCAGGTTACACATTCCCAATATGTTGTTTTATTATATTTTTGACCTCTATTAAGCACCCACCTGTGCTAAGCAGCCACTTTCTGTGAATCCCTTGGCTGGCTGCTTAAGACAGGGTTGACTGTAAACGTAGATTGACTTAACGAAATTCGATATAAACGGAGCCAGTTATATGTAAAATGATAGTGTCTGAAACGGGACTTTGATCCGACTTCGAGATAACCGGAGAATTCGACATAACCGACTTTGACATATCGGATGTACGCTGTATATACCACCTAATTACTATTATAATATTTACATGAAATTAGAAAAAATTACATTTAATTGAATCTTGTATTTGCAAAACAAAGACCGTATATTGTTTGCTAAACTAGATAAACCCAACTCGTCTTCATTTCGCACGTGATTAGATTAGATAATACTCTACTTAAGAAACTTCAGTAAATTATCTGTTTGACCTATTTAAGCAAACATTAACTAGAACAATGTTGAACGTGACAAGTCACTTGCGTTGTAGAAAATCATATGGGAAAATCACATGACCATACTAGTCACATTGCTATCGCGTGCTTACTGTTTTGAGGGGCCGAGATAACCCTAAACTCCCTATAAATACGCTGGTTAAACGTATCGCACTCACAAACTTACCATCATTGGATCTAAAGGTAATTATTTGTCTTTGGTTAGGCGCAATTTATCGTTCTTTCATTGCATAGTTTCTATTTTATTTCATTTAAATATTTATTTGATAGAGAGGGTATTTGTGTTTATTAATGTAAGCTAGGATTTTATTTCATCGAGTGATCACGAGATTTTGGCTCCTATAATATTTGTTTGTGTGTGTTTTACGTTTATTTATCGTCGCTACCGGTTGCCCATATGAGCGACGCCTCCTGAAGATATTAGTAATGTTAGATTTTGGAGGATATTGCAGTGATACAGACAGAGACCCATTGAAGAGTCTCCTCTGGTTCTTTTACGTGCACGGTGTAAAGCACCGACACGAGACCTCGGTTTAACGTCCCATCTGAAAGACTGTTAATTTTATTACGGTCAGACGGGGGATCGAACCTGCAATCCCTGGATTACCAGTCCAGCGTGTGGACTACAGATCCGTCTGTAAATATTTGTTTTCAAATTTTATTCATTTTATCTGCCCTGTCTTGAGCCTCATTGCACTAAAATACACAACCACTAATAAGAAATAGTTCCGATATAATTTTCAAGTTAGTTTCTGTTTGCTACAGACAAAAAAAAAATTCAAAAATTCATTAGAATATATTACTTTATAATTAACTGTTCATGGTTGTCAGAAAATAATAGCTAAGCTACAAAAGTACATTCAACCGCGGAGGAATACGAAGCTCAAACAGTGACGGAGACATGGTCATATTTCGCTATTTCAAAACAGTGGACGACGGAGTTTCCTTTGACTGAGAACAACTCTATAAATCACCGGAAAGCACAACATAACAGTTATTTCTATATTAAATCCGGTTTACATTGATAGAGGAGATTGATATTTTTTCAAATCTTAGTTTTAAATAATTGCACACTGATTTCACATAAACAAAAAACCCCCCAATTAATATATATTACTAATCAGCACATTTACCCTCGTAATGGTTGGTGGTGTGGTATTTTACGTTTATTTATCGTCGCTACCGGTTGCCCATATGAGCGACGCCTCCTGAAGAGATTAGTTATTTTAGATTTTTGGAGGATAGTGCAATGATACAGACAGAGACCCAATCCAGATTCTCATCTGGTTCTTTTACCTGCACGGTGTAAAGCACCGACACGAGACCTCGGTTTAACGTCCTATCTGAAATACTGTTAATTTTATTAGGGTCAAACGGGGGATCGAACCTGCGCCCCCTGGATTACCAGTCCAGCGTGTTACCACTGGACTATAATCCGTCTGTGATGGTTCTCATATATATATTTACTTATTACATATTACATGTGAAATATGAAAATTATGCATCAACTTTATTTCATATCCAATCAATATGACCCATGAGGTACAACCATTTACAAACATGAACATAATAGTGGTGATAAATCTTGCGGAGAAGGCATAGTATGCATTGTAACGATGTTATTATTCAATTAAATTAATCACAAGAATATACTAGCATAACAATGTTCATATATATATATATATATATCAAACCTGTATTTACTTCCATTATGCAATGGCGATATTACCCTTCTGCAGCGCTAATTATGTTATAAATAGAATTATAGAACAGTTCGGGAATATTATTTAATTATATATATACTATTTACTATTCATATACAACGGACCGCATAACACTTGATAATAACTGAAGCACGTGTACATGAAACATTTGCAATTCAGCGAATATACAGTTGTTTGGACATTTATATTATAAATAGGATCTTTTATTCGTGTTCATGTGTTATTGAATTTATTTTACTCGTCTTCTACAAACGATAAAAGTTCACTAGAGGCTCATTTTTATCGTTTTTAGAAGACTCGTTAAATAAATTCAACAAACAATGACCACTCATTTAATATGCTCTATGTAAATATTGCATGTCTTGTGATGTAGGAATTTGTACATGGATTTGCTTCGAGTCAATTTAATTGTGAAAATACAATGATGACATAATTCTAAGAAATCCCATCACATAATTCAAGAATTATCAGTTGCATACAAGAACAACACATTAAAGAATTGTCGTATGATACAGTTATTTAAACTATTTATAGCCTTTATTTTACCAGCATGCAAAGAGTCAAAACGCTATTCACTTGCTTCAATTTATTTGTCGCTTAGATGTTTCGTGCCGTGATACTTGGATGCCTACTGGCTACAACCCTCGCCTTGAGTTCCTTCCTTGACAACGAATGGGAGTCGTACAAGACGGTTTATGGCAAGCAATATGAACAGCGTATAGATGGACTCAGGTAACTTATTTCTGAACATTTTGTATGGTTACAATCAAATTCATATTCAAAGTGATTTTCACAATTTCTATGAAGGTTTTTTAAAGTATGCTTCGATACAGTTTCCATAATTGTGATTGGATAACCTTCATGTAAATATATATAGTGATAGTTCCGGTCTAACAAGGTCTTATGCATATGAAAATACATACCTTACATCCCTCAAGATTCTTAGAATAAGAACGAATGCGCATACGGTTGGACTATGAGCAATCCATCTGTATAAGTCGACGAAATAAATATGGAGGTAATTCTCCGATATTATTCACCATTTCAATATGTTGAATTGCTAAACACACAGTAACACTACCGCGAAATACGATATAAATATATATTGGACATGTACGGGATTCCAAATCTGGAAATGCATGGAACTACTTAATTGAGGTAGTCGATGGGATCAAAAGGACACACAAAATCGAATGACAAACTTTAAAAAATTAGCGTAATAAGATACCGGGGAATATCACTCCAGGCCCGGAGGTTATAACACTTTTCTCCAATCTCAAATTCAGTTTCAAGCTTCTGATTGGTTCAGCAGAGTTTAAATTACAAAATCTACCAATCAAATTACTCGAGATTGAGTTTGAGATCTGAGGAAACTTTTATAACCTCGGACCCAGGCCGGAACTATTTTATGAAACGAGTTTTGGAATTTGACTATTAAGCGATCTTTTGGCGAGCTTAATAGCACAATTCCAAAACGAGTTTCATAAAATATCGTATGAAATCATCACGAGTGTAAAATCCGTTTTATCACATTACCATAGTAACAATAACCATAAATGTGAAGACAAAATACATGTCTGTTTGCCAGTATATGTTTTAGCCTTATTGCATTAAGCTGCATCCGTACGCCATAGTAAATAGTCCCTGAATAATCGAACAACTTCACGCAAATTATCGGCACATTTCAGACGCCAGATCTGGGAGAGCAACATCAAATACATCGAGACCCACAATATGGAGGCTAGCCTAGGCGTGCATACCTACACATTGGGCATGAATGCATACGGAGATATGGTATGCTTAGTCTTTGTTCATCCAATATTGCATTATCTCCGACAACTTCTCATAAATGACGTCATGAATGACATCACATACAGTGTGAAGCACTGAAAACGTTTGCGTTGACTACATTTCAACAAACCGCCCGGCTAAGGTGCCACAGGTGCAAAGAAGTGAGAAATAAAATGTCGTATTTCTCTGACTTCAACCAGTGGAATAGTGTCCGCCTGCGTGGTCGAGTGGTTAAGGTCGCTGACTTGTATAACCTATCATGGTCACGGGTTCGAGCCCCGCTCAGGCCGTGTCTCATTTATATGAAAAAGTTGGCAGTTTCTTACGGAGGTTGGTGCACCCAAGTACTGGTTAACTGCTGGAGCTTGCCCGGGAAAGGTGTTGTTAAGTAAACTGCCCGCCGGCGATATAGCCCAAAATGGTGCTGATGCAGGCGTAAAACCCGAAATATAAAATAATAATAACCAGTGGAATAGCACATTTTATTTCACTGATACGTTTCTGTAGTTCATTGGAAAGCAAGGGGCAGTACTCATGTTGTCATTCAAGTGGTAATGGTATCTGAGACTCAAATACAATATTTAAAGACATGATTGAGATGGAGGGGTGTAATATGTTTGTATTTATGGTTATATCAGTTGTAACAGTTGTAACATTATTAATATAATTAAATGATTTCCTTTGACCAATTTCCCTCATTTTTAAGATTACCGCAACATCTAGTTATAGACAACAACGGTAACATCAAAGGATTCCAACTAAAATGACCAGTATACATTACGGGATATATCGGACTTTATCTGTCAAGGGAGGTAATAGAAAAATCGCTCGTTGGCAACGTGATATACACTTATGTCAAATATTAGTATTAAATAGTGTCGGAATGTTACGGAGGGAAAATCTGCAACTGATATATGACACCTCCGAACATGTTTATTGTAATGGCACACATCCTGGAACATATTTATAAGTTGTACCTTTAGTTGACTATAACTCTTTCCTTAATTTTTAAGACTAACCAAGAATTTGTTGCCGTGATGAATGGATACAAGCATAATGTGTCGCGAAGCGTTTGCAGAAAATTTACTCCACCAATGAACGTCAATCTCGGTGACTTACCTGACACGATGGACTGGAGAACCAAAGGTTACGTCACTGACATCAAAGATCAGGTAATGGTTGCGAATTGTGTTCATTGGTTACGAACGAAATAAGTTTTTTTTATAGTCGCCTCCGCCGAGGCATTTGGGCGATTGGTTTCTCTAAGAAGTTTACGTTGTCATCTAAGTTGTTTATGTAGACAACTGGAAATGCATCTTCGTTATTCTCAGGATGACAAGTCTTGTACCATATTTCGAAGGGGTCCCATGTAGGGCCACATCCTCCACGATTTGCCAGCTCACAGCAGCAATAATGGTTCCGGTTTCTTCGCCATCAAGAAGTCTACGTCCCACCGTCTTCCTTGAAGGAGATCCATCCCCTTGAAGGAGTCGGCTAAAAGAAAACCAGCTATCCGCCGCCGCCAGCACTAATTATTGCTGTCTCGCCAAGTAGGGAAGTTAGTCGCAAGGTACTCTATATGTAATCATGCGTCACGCAATTCCGATGGCGCGGCTTCCGCCAGCGAAGTCCTTGAACCATATTCCTGTTGTGAGCTGTTCCTAGGTCACGATGTTGGTTACCACTTTGGAAATTAATAGTTAACACTGCTGTGTGTTCTTATTATTTCGGTGCTTCGTCTGTCGACGAGTAAATTGATGTTTGTGTGCGTGTTTTTGCCTTTATATATCGTCTCAACGGTTATTAAAGTTGCAATTTATATCTACTACCAACATCTAGTACGCAGTGGAAAGAATTACCGTACGGGTTTAGCTTTCAGTTAAATCCACATATGATATAAATGTATGTGTCTCTATTTCTCAATGCATATTATATTACACGTATCCTGATAAATAAATATGTGAAATCAAGTGATAGAGTAATGCTCTGTGAGAATGAATGCTGTCAGTCGCTAGTGGAGATTGGAGAACTGAGTACTAGTTTCTACCCAGGACACAATGACGTACTTCTCACACAAGATATGCAAACTATGTACAATATTGCTATAGAGCGTGAAATGCACACATCAAGTGCATTCTTCATGCCGCTCACCCAGCAGCAGTGATACGGTCAGCAACGCGTCCTCAACGTCCCATTGCAAAACAGTATTATATGTAAGGAGAGACATCGGTCAGTTACTGTCACTGAATACTCCCTAAAAGTAGATAGGTTATATTATGTGTTTTCCCCTTTTTTATCGTTGTTTCCTTTGCATAACATGCTAGCCATTTTATTCCACTATCGCTTCTTCTTATTATTAAATTACTATATCTTGACATATCTCCTACAGCGCATGCAATGGGCAATTATTTGTAAAACAATGCTCAATCAGTTAATTAACACGATTCTGACAAAATCACAGTTATCATACAGCAACATCTGGTTAGGGAAAAATAGTAAAAACAAAGGATTCCAACTAAAATGACCTACTTACATCTTGGGATAAATCAGACTTTATCTGCCAAGGGAGGTAAGAGAAAATTAGAGGTGTCTCTCAAAGATAAGTTATTTTAACCTATTTTAAACTTTTGTACTGATATACATTAGCTACATGTATCCAACTGTTGTAAATAATAAACTTTGGAAATATGAAACTATGTCCATAAATTTGCATCTCTTACTAGGGACAATGTGGATCATGCTGGTCGTTTTCAGCAACCGGGTCACTTGAAGGTCAGACGTTTAAGAAAACAGGCACACTGACTTCTCTGTCCGAGAAGAACTTGATGGACTGTTCCAGGAAAGAAGGTAATTTGCTATACACGTTATAAACACTGCATTAACATTAACTGGGGGAAAACATCAGACTTTTAATTTATTAGGAGTTGGAGAACATATACAAGGCATAGCCTCTATGCCGAGCCTTGTATTTTTTTCGGAGATGAACATAATAAATTAAAATTTATAAGACAATAACCTAATATTCTATTTATCCTATCTTCTGATAAAGAAGAAGTTTTAGAGGTGAATGATTACCTAATATTCATGAACGGACGTTTATCATACGATCTGTGAACATATGACGTCATATACGCAGCGTTATGACGTCACGAAAGGTTTATTAGGCACTGACTAATAAAGCAAAGTTTATTAGGCAGGCAGTTTTTGACCATTATTACGCACGAAGGTAGGATAAACATGTGTATTGTATTGAAATAAGCTTCAAACTGATATTACCCACTTCCCGTTTGCACGGGTGAAAGCGTATATTGAGAGACATCGGTCATATGCTGCCCCTGAATGCTCCCTAAAAGTAGGTTGGTCCTATTAAGTGTTTCCCTCTATTTTTATCGTTGTTTCCTTTGCACAACATGCTAGCAATCTTATTTCACTATCGCTTCTTATGATTATTAAATTACTATATCTCAACAGATCCTCTACAGTATATACAATGGGTACTTATTTGTATAACAATATTATTAGTTAATTAACACGATTTTAATAAAATCACATTTATCATATCGCATCTGGTTAGGGATCAACAGTAATAACAAAGGATTCCAACGAAAAAGCGTGAGTTTTACGTTTATTTATCGTCGCTAACGGTTGCCCATATGAGCGACGCCTCCTGAAGAGATTAGTCATTTGTGATTTTGGAGGATAGTGCAATGATACAGTCAGAGACCCATTCCAGAGTCTCCTCTGGTTCTTTTACGTGCACGGTGTAAAGCACCGACACGAGACATCGGTTTAACGTCCCCTCTGAAAGACTGTTAATTTTATTAGGGTCAGACGGGGGGTCGAACCTGCGACCCATGGATTACCAATCCAGAACTAAAAAGACCTATTTGCATTTTGGAATAAATCAGACTTTATCTACCAAGGGAGGTACTAGAACATTAGAAATACCCCTCAATCATGTGGGTTGAAAAATCATGAAAATCCCCCACATGTTCGATATGGCAACAACCGTACCATGTCCTTGCGGTCCATGTCCTTGCGGTCCATGTCCTTGAATATAGTATTTGCAATATTTAAATAATGAAAACAATCACCACATGTTTCTTGCTTAATTGGTAAATATTGTTTTTAAGGCAATATGGGGTGCGAAGGTGGATTGATGGACCAGGCATTCGATTATGTCATCAAGAATAAGGGAATTGACACCGAGAAGTCCTACCCGTACCACCCCAGGGTCAGTACAGTTTTAAAGCTTTCATTAAAAACTTATTAAATATAGAGCTGTGTAATAAATTCAAATACTATTTAAATAAGTAATATTAAAATACAGTCAAACCTGTGTTAGTGGTCACCTCTATTAAGCAGCCAACCTGTATTAAGAAGCCAGTTTCCAGATTCCCAATATGCTGTTTTATTATACATATGACCTCTATTAAGCAGCCACCTGTGCTAAGCAGCCACTTTCTATGATTCCCTTGGGTGGCTGCTTAAGACAGGTTTGACTGTAAAATTAAAATTTATTATGCTGGAGAAATATGATAATGTTTGAAATTAAAAAATTGGTGTGATATTTAGCATATGTTTGGTGTTGACCACCGTTACCAGCTATATACTTCATTTTATATATAAAACAGTCAATCACATAACTTTGCTTGTATTCAGTGTACTACAGTCATATAATAATTTATCATATGTACACACGTGTTATAACACATGGAAGGAATCTGAGTGGTTGAGAGAATAATCCTTAAAATTTGTAAATTAATCTTTAAAGTATGCATATTTTAATTGGTACAAAACGTTAATGGTAAGACAAGCTACGACTTAAAAGAAATATTGATACAATTATAACGCTGTTTAAAACATAAATATAACGCTGTTTTGCGTAATGACGTCATGACAATTTAGTGACGTCATGACAATTTGCACTGACAGTTGGCGCCAAAATGAAAGCAGCAGCGTGAAACTCGTAAAATATTGTATGAAATCACCACTCATGTAATATCCTATATACATGTCATTGTTACCCATTTACTATTTAAGAAACGTAAATGCGTTATTAATGACACTGAAGCTCTCGCTATATTTGAATTTATTGGTTTTAATTTTATATCGGAAAATGCAAGTACAATGGATAAAATATTCAGTTACTATTGACTCTATCTTAGTGAATTGGCTTCGTTTAATTTTAGAACGGTAAATGCAAGTACAACTCTGCAAACATTGGAACGACAGAGGTCAGTTGTATGGATATTGAATCTGGATCTGAAGACGATTTGAAAAGTGCTGTAGCAACGGTAGGACCAATCTCTGTCGCCATTGATGCTAGCCACTCCTCCTTCCAAATGTACAAGTAAGTATTGCAAACAGAATCACACCAGCATATTTAAAGTCTCTTAACGCGCTATTATCCTTCAGTTGGAAAAATACTACTACACGGAGGCCCTCACATTTGTCTTGTACATATATAGTCCTTTAAGTGGACTATCAATTGTGGCGGCCATTTTGGACGCCATCTTGGATTTCTCCGAACGCCACGACTTATGTCAATTTATGCCGCATGTATGACAAACTTCAGACATTTACAAACATGTAGGTATATAATAACTCATTTTGTTAGCTGACCGGGTAAGGTTGCCCCCCAAAATGGTGGTCATACAATCTAATAGTCACGTAACCATAATACATGTATATAGAAGACAATAGAAGGTGGTTATACTAATGCACAATTGATTTCAGATGCATTTTTCAATTTACACGATTAATGTTGAGCCACAGACGGATCTGTAGTCCAGTGGTTAACATGTTGGACTGGTAATCCATGGATCGCTGGTTCGATCCCCAGTCTGAAACTAAAACCATTAACAATCTTTCAGATGGGACTTTAAACCGAGGTCTCGTGTCGGTGCTTTACACCGTACACGTAAAAGAACCAGAGGAGATTCTGGAATGGGTCTCTGTCTGTATCATTGCACTATTTTCCAAAAATCTAAAATGACTAATCTCTTCAGTCGCTCATATGGGCAACCGTTAGCGACGATAAATAAACGTAAAACACACACATACTGTTGAGCCTATTCATTATAAATATTAGTAATTTTAATGATTGAAATAACACGTGTCATTTAAACTTAGACGTACGTAGAATGGATACATGTGTGTGTAAATATTGTCTATGCATATACATATATACTATTATTTATTAAATGTGATAAATAGTATTAATACTTGTTCAAAGGCTATATATATATCTTGTTGTTTGTTTACTATATACCTTGTGATTTGTACATAGATGACGACACATTAAAGGTAATTATAATAAATATGTATATATTGCAATTAAATATTATTATAACTCGTTTATGAATGGTTTCAGATCCGGTGTATACAGCGAGAGACAGTGCTCGTCTTCGAGACTGGACCACGGCGTGCTCGCTGTTGGTTATGGTACAGAGGGATCCGATGATTACTGGCTCGTAAAGAACAGGTCAGTTGTCCCATCTAATAATGTATGATTTTGTGTACATATTTAAGTATACATAGGTCAATAGACATACAATATAAGCTAGCAGTCAGGATACTATACATGTATAGTTTCGTTAACGAAATGACATTGAAGATGAACATCATTTTGTATTAATATGTCCAGCATATATTTTAAGTAAACATTACATTACAAGAATAGGTCAGTTGTCCCATCTAATAATGTATGATTTTGTGTACATATTTAAGTATACATAGGTCAATAGACATACAATATAAGCTAGCAGTCAGGATACTATACATGTATAGTTTCGTTAACGAAATGACATTGAAGATGAACATCGTTTTGTATTAATATGTCCAGCATATATTTTAAGTAAACATTACATTACAAGAATAGGTCAGTTGTCCCATCTAATAATTTATGATTTTGTGTACATATTTAAGTATACATAGGTCAATAGACATACAATATAAGCTAGCAGTCAGGATACTATACATGTATAGTTTCGTTAACGAAATGACATTGAAGATGCACATCGTTTTGTATTAATATGTCCAGCATATATTTTAAGTAAACATTATATTACAAGAATAGGTCAGTTGTCCCATCTAATAATTTATGATTTTGTGTACATATTTAAGTATACATAGGTCAATAGACATACAATATAAGCTAGCAGTCAGGATACTATACATGTATAGTTTCGTTAACGAAATGACATTGAAGATGAACATCATTTTGTATTAATATGTCCAGCATATATTTTAAGTAAACATTACATTACAAGAATAGGTCAGTTGTCCCATCTAATAATTTATGATTTTGTGTACATATTTAAGTATACATAGGTCAATAGATATACAATATAAGCTAGCAGTCAGGATACTATACATGTATAGTTTCGTTAACGAAATGACATTGAAGATGAACATCATTTTGTATTAATATGTCCAGCATATATTTTAAGTAAACATTACATTACAAGAATAGGTCAGTTGTCCCATCTAATAATGTATGATTTTGTGTACATATTTAAGTACACATAGGTCAATAGACATACAATATAAGCTAGCAGTCAGGATACTATACATGTATAGTTTCGTTAACGAAATGACATTGAAGATGAACATCGTTTTGTATTAATATGTCCAGCATATATTTTAAGTAAACATTACATTACAAGAATAGGTCAGTTGTCCCATCTAATAATCTATGATTTTGTGTACATATTTAAATATACATTGGTCAAGAGACATACAATATAAGCTAGCAGTCAGGATACTATACATGTATAGTTTCGTTAACGAAATGACATTGAAGATGAACATCATTTTGTATTAATATGTCCAGCATATATTTTAAGTAAACATTACATTACAAGAATAGGTCAGTTGTCCCATCTAATAATTTATGATTTTGTGTACATATTTAAGTATACATAGGTCAATAGACATACAATATATGCTATATGTAACTAGTGTTTGTATAAAATATGGTATGTGCTGTAGATTTGTAGATTAGTATACATACTTTGTTCGTTCTGTTACTTTAAAACACTGTCGTGACGTCATATATTTATACTTGCAGTCCATTATTATTAATATTGGACTGGTGTAAAAAGGCCAGAGAATTATATTAAATTATACGCCTAAATGTTCGAAATTAACACTTTTAATCAGTAGGATCATGTTGTATAAGTGTGTGTTTTAGGTAACATATAAGCCTCAAACGTGTCCAATATGTAAACTATTGGTACTGTCTTCTGCGCGATGGGCCTCGCATATTTAATTTGTCATGAAATTAAACTAAATTCGAGAATTCTGAGAAAACCCAACTGTAAGATCAGGCGATCACAGTATCAACTCACATACGTTCCTGGTATACGAGATCGAACCCGGGTTGCATTTGTGAGAAGCAAGGCTTAGCGTGCTAACCACAGCGTTAGTCGGGGACTAGTTTTAAACTAGAGGTCCCCACAAATGTTTTATGATCATATATGAAGCACAATCTAGAAAGAATTTATATTCTAATTCTTGTTCATAATTACATTTTAAACATCATTAAAGCTTCCAGAAAACAAAATAGTGTTCATAGATTATTTATTTTTCAGTTGGGGCACAAGCTGGGGAACCAAAGGTTACATCATGATGTCGAGAAACAAGGAGAACCAATGCGGAATCGCCACGTCATCCAGCTTCCCAACCGTGTAATCTAATTGGACGATAGATAGATCTCAGGACATATTTATGTTATCTTTGTTATGATTGGTTGATTGGTTGATATGACAGATCTGACAGAGTGTTAAATTGTATTGCGATTACTATACTGACAACAAAAAGAAGCTGTGCACTTGTCTTAGATGTAAAATGTATATACATAGAAAAATAAAAAATAGTACAATTTGGTATAAAAATGTGCGAAATATAAGGTACATTCGTGCAATGTGTGAAGGATTATTTTCTTCTTTTGTAACGAAAAATGTAACGCTCAATATAAAAGTGCATAGTTTTTTTGTATGGTGTCAGTAGATATGACATTGCATATTACTGGTATTATGAATAAATGTGTTACTGATAGAACAGTGTGTTATGTTGCTATAGATTATATTATTGTGTGTACAGCATACTTAGTGTGGATATTTCCATTTATTAAAGATATTGTGTAAATAAATATTGCGCAATACAGGAAGCCAAACTGCAATTATTCCATCCATTAAAGCGACGTTACATCAGTGAACATGCACATTTCTACAGAATGTAATTTCCTATATTTGCCTCAAAATTTGAGTATTTCAACTAATATTAACAGAATAATGTAAATAGGTCAACATGTTAATAATTTTAGTGTGCTTAAATGAGTCCCCTAAGAATAACAGTAAATCTATCAGCATGCTTTTATTATGTATGAAGCCATATTTAATTACATTTCGTGCAATTGATGTGTCAAGTGTATATTGTATGGCAGTTCTAAGACTTTTCCTCAAGAGGAGTTCAGGAAATTTAACCTCTTGTGTTGAAAGACTATGTAAATAAGGAAATAGTTATATTTCATTTAAAGTGACATTTCATCGTAAAAAGCAAATAAAATGCATTTTTTCACGTATACATGAGTTGCTACTACGAATTCTTCCGAATACATTCGAACACTAGCATTGAATCAATAAACAGTGTTTTTGTGATCTACAGACTTTCAAAATTGAAAGTAGGATTTCATACAACGATCATCCACGCTCCTGAATTGACGTTTGTTTGTCATCGGAGTCAACTAAACGCGAGATAATGTCAATTAGAGATAAGTTAACTAAGACTAGTCTACAAATAAATATGCATGTGAGATTTAACGGTAAATCTGTACCATAAATCGTGTTATTCAAGATACACGAGTTGCATTACGCATGAATGTCGACTCTATTTACATTATTTTATTGTGTCAACAAATCGCGTATACGACGTTTGCTTATTAGTTGAAATACTCAGTTTTTGAGGCACATATTTGGAAAAAAATTATACCATATAATACGAAAATACATTCTGTTAAAATTTGCATTTGCACTAATGTAGTGTCACTTTAATAAGTCCCTTTGTAATGAACATTTGTACCATTTTCCTACATTTGGAGAAGATGAAATCAAAATTGTGCGAGTATTATTTCAACTTTGACCATTAATCAATGTAAGTTAGCAATGTATTTATTGAAGGATTATATTCATGCGCAAGACAGGAAGCCAACACTGCAAGTAGTCCGTCCATTAAAGCGACATTACATCAGTAAATACGCACATTTCTACAGAATGTAATTTCCTATATTTGCCTCAAAATTTTAGTTTTTTTTTTATTTAATCATATTTTATTGCAAAACAATAGTACACATGTCATACACATAAAGAGACAATACAAATTGTTTGTGTCACAAGTTTTAACAACTTAGACAACGGCCCGCACCAAGTTGAGTATTTCAACTAATATTAACAAAATAATGTAAATAGGGTCAACATCCAAGCGTAATACAAAGCATGTATCCTGAATAGCACGACTTATGGTACATATTTACCGTTATATCTCCATATGTAATCCAAGACCAGTATTTCCTACTTTTGTATTAAATATATTGTGAATATTTTCGGTGATTTATGTATAGTTTATGTGATACGAGGGACTAAACATCTACTATGCCTATGTATATCTAATTTTATAATAATCTTAGTTAAATTTCCTCTAGACAACAATATCAGTATGCAAGGACAATGCTAAACAACATCAAACACTATTCCAAAATAACTATGTACAAACGACGATGTATGCGACAAGATGTCAAACTGCATGTAGGGCATCCATTAACATAGCAGTTAACATAGCAACATGCAAGGACATTGCTAAGCAACATCAAACTGCGTGTATAACATCCATTGACATAGCTTTTAACATAGCAACATGTAAGGACATTTCTAATCAACATCAAACTGCGTGTATTACATCCATTAACATAGCAGTTAACATATCAAGATGCTAGGACATTGCTAAACAACATCAAACTGCGTGTGTTACATCCATTGACATAGCTTTTAACATAGCAACATGTAAGGACATTTCTAATCAACATCAAACTGCGTGTATTACATCCATTAACATAGCAGTTAACATATCAAGATGCTAGGACATTGCTAAACAACATCAAACTGCGTGTGTTACATCCATTGACATAGCTTTTAACATAGCAACATGTAAGGACATTTCTAATCAACATCAAACTGCGTGTATTACATCCATTAACATAGCAGTTAACATATCAAGATGCTAGGACATTGCTAAACAACATCAAACTGCGTGTGTTACATCCATTGACATAGCTTTTAACATAGCAACATGTAAGGACATTTCTAATCAACATCAAACTGCGTGTATTACATCCATTAACATAGCAGTTAACATATCAAGATGCTAGGACATTGCTAAACAACATCAAACTGCGTGTGTTACATCCATTGACATAGCATTTAACATAGCAACATGTAAGGACATTGCTAAACAACATCAAAATGCGTCTATTACATCCAATGACATAGCATTTAACATAGCAACATGTAAGGACATTGCTAAACAACACCAAACTGCGTGTAGTGCATCCATTGCCATATCGTTTAACATAGCAACATGTAAGGACATTGCTAAACAACATCAAACCTCGTGTATTATACCCATTAACATAGCATTTAACATAGCAACATGTACGGACATTGCTAAACAACATCAAGCTGCGTGTATTACATCCAATAACATAGCATTTAACATAGCAACATGTAAGGACATTGCTAACATCAAGCTGCGTGTATTACATCCACTGACATAGCATTTCGCATAGCAACATATAAGGACATTGCTAAACAACATCAAACTGTGTGTATTACATCCATTGACATAGCATTTAACATAGCAACATGTAATGACATTGATAAACAACATCAAACTGCGTGTATTATACCCATTAACATAGCATTTAACATAGCAACATGAACGGACATTGCTAAACAACATCAAACTGTGTGTATTACACCCATTGGCATAGCATTTAACGTAGCAACATGTACGGACATTGCTAAACAACATCAAACTGCGTGTATTACACCCATTGACATAGCATTTAACATAGCAACATGTACGGACATTGCTAAACAACATCAAACTGCGTATATTACACCCATTGACATAGCATTTAACGTAGCAACATGTACGGACATTACTAAACAACATCAAACTGCGTGTATTACACCCATTGACATAGCATTTAACGTAGCAACATGTAAGGACATTGCTAAACAACACCAAACTGTGTGTATTACACCATTGACATTGCATTTAACATAGAAACATGTAAGGACATTGCTAAACAACATCAAACTGCGTGTATTACATCATTGACATTGCATTTAACATAGAAACATGTACGGACATTGCTAAACAACATCAAACTGTGTGTATTACATCATTGACATTGCATTTAACATAGAAACATGTAAGGACATTGCTAAACAACATCAAACTGCGTGTATTACATCATTAACATTGCATTTAACATAGGAACATGTAAGGACATTGCTAAACAACATCAAACTGCGTGTATTATATCCATTAACATAGCATTTAACATAGCAACATGTACGAACATCAAACTGCGTGTATTATACCATTAACATAGCATTTAACATAGCAACATGTAAGGACATTGCTAAACAACATCAAGTTGTGTGTATTACACCCATTGATATACCATTTAACATAGCAACATGTACGAACATCAAACTGCGTGTATTATACCATTAACATAGCATTTAACATAGCAACATGTAAGGACATTGCTAAACATCAAACTGCGTGCATTACATCCTATAACATAGCATTTAACATAGCAACATGTAAGGACATTGCTAACATCAAGCTGCGTGTATTACATCCATTGACATAGCATTTCGCATAGCAACATATAAGGACATTGCTAAACAACATCAAACTGCGTGTATTATACCCATTAACATAGCATTTAACATAGCAACATGTACGGAAATTACTAAACAACACCAAACTGTGTTTATTACACCCATTGACATAGCATTTAACATAACAACATGCAAGGACATTGCTAAGCAACATCAAACTGCGAGTATTATACCCATTGACATAGTATTTAGCATAGCAATATGTACGGACATTGCTAAGCAACATGAAACTGCATGTATTACATCCATTGCCATAGCATTTAACATCGCAACATGCAAGGACATTGCTAAAAAACATCAAACTGTGTGTATTATACCCATTGCCATAGCATTTAACATAGCAACATGTAAGGACATTGCTAAGCAACATCAAACTGTGAGTATTACATCATTGACATAGCATTTAACATAGCAACATGCAAGGACATTGCTAAGCAACATCAAACTGCGAGTATTATACCCATTGACATAGCATTTAACATAGCAACATGTACGGACATTGCTAAGCAACATGAAACTGCATGTATTACATCCATTGCCATAGCATTTAACATCGCAACATTCAAGGACTTTGCTATGCAACATCAAACTGTGTGTATTATACCCAATGGCAGAGCATTTAACATAGCAACATGTAAGGACATTGCTAAACAACATCAAACTGCGTGTATTATACCCATTAACATAGCATTTAAAATAGCAACATGTAAGGACATTGCTAAGCAACATGAAACTGCATGTATTACATCCATAGCCATAGTATTTAACATCGCAACATGCAAGGACATTGCTAAACGACATCAAACTGTGTTTATTATACCCATTAACATAGCATTTCACATAGCAACATGTAAGGACATTGCTAAACAACACCAACCTGCCTGTATTACATCCATTGACATAGCATTTAACGTAGTAACATGTAAGGACATTGCTAAACAACATCAAACTGCGTGTATTACACCCATTAACATAACATGTAGCATAGCAACATGTAAGGACATTGCTAAACAACATCAAACTGCGTGTTTTACACCCATTGACATAGCATTTAACGTAGCAACAGGACATTCCTAAACAACACCAAACTGTGTGTATTACACCATTGACATTGCATTTAACATAGAAACATGTAAGGACATTGCTAAACAACATCAAACTGCGTGTATTACACCATTGACATTGCATTTAACATAGAAACATGTAAGGACATTGCTAAACAACACCAATCTGCGTGTATTACACCATTGACATTGCATTTAACATAGAAACATGTAAGGACATTGCTAAGCAACATCAAACTGTGTGTATTACACCCATTGACAGAGCATTTAACATAGCAACATACAAGGACATTGCTAAACAACACCAACCTGCGTGTATTACATCCATTGACATAGCATTTAACGTAGCAACATGTAAGAACATTGCTAAACAACATCAAACTGCGTGTATTACACCCATTAACATAACATGTAGCATAGCAACATGTAAGGACATTGCTAAACAACATCAAACTGCGTGTATTACACCCATTGCCATAGCATTTAACGTAGCAACATGTAAGGACATTCGTAAACAACACCAACTGTGTGTATTACACCATTGACATTGCATTTAACATAGAAACATGTAAGGACATTGCTAAACAACATCAAACTGCGTGTATTACACCATTGACATTGCATTTAACATAGAAACATGTAAGGACATTGCTAAGCAACATCAAACTGTGTGTATTACATCCATTGACATAGCATTAACATAGCAACATGTAATGACATTGATAAACAACATCAAACTGCGTGTATTATACCCATTAACATAGCATTTAACATAGCAACATGTACGGACATTGCTAAACAACATCAAACTGTGTGTATTGCACCCATTGGCATAGCATTTAACGTAGCAACATGTACGGACATTGCTAAACAACATCAAACTGCGTGTATTACACCCAGTGACATAGCATTTAACATAGCTACATGTACGGACATTGCTAAACAACATCAAACTGCGTATATTACACCCATTGACATAGCAATTAACGTAGCAACATGTACGGACATTACTAAACAACATTAATCTGCGTGTATTACACCCATTGACATAGCATTTAACGTAGCAACATGTAAGGACATTCCTAAACAACACCAAACTGTGTGTATTACACCATTGACATTGCATTTAACATAGAAACATGTAAGGACATTGCTAAACAACATCAAACTGCGTGTATTACATAATTGACATTGCATTTAACATAGAAACATGTAAGGACATTGCTAAACAACATCAAACTGTGTGTATTACATCATTGACATTGCATTTAACATAGAAACATGTAAGGACATTGCTAAACAACATCAAACTGCGTGTATTACATCATTAACATTGCATTTAACATAGAAACATGTAAGGACATTGCTAAACAAGATCAAACTGCGTGTATTATATCCATTAACATAGCATTTAACA
This sequence comes from Archivesica marissinica, assembly GCA_014843695.1. NCBI lineage: Eukaryota > Metazoa > Mollusca > Bivalvia > Venerida > Vesicomyidae > Archivesica > Archivesica marissinica. The sequence continues at coordinate 31,988,622 of CM026388.1, forward strand.
TAGCAACATGTACGAACATCAAACTGCGTGTATTATACCATTAACATAGCATTTAACATAGCAACATGTAAGGACATTGCTAAACAACATCAAGTTGTGTGTATTACACCCATTGATATACCATTTAACATAGCAACATGTACGAACATCAAACTGCGTGTATTATACCATTAACATAGCATGTAACATAGCAACATGTAAGGACATTGCTAAACACCAAACTGCGTGCATTACATCCTATAACATAGCATTTAACATAGCAACATGTAAGGACATTGCTAACATCAAGCTGCGTGTATTACATCCATTGACATAGCATTTCGCATAGCAACATATAAGGACATTGCTAAACAACATCAAACTGCGTGTATTATACCCATTAACATAGCATTTAACATAGCAACATGTACAGAAATTACTAAACAACACCAAACTGTGTTTATTACACCCATTGACATAGCATTTAACATAGCAACATGCAAGGACATTGCTAAGCAACATCAAACTGCGAGTATTATACCCATTGACATGGTATTTAGCATAGCAACATGTACGGACATTGCTAAGCAACATGAAACTGCATGTATTACATCCATTGCCATAGCATTTAACATCGCAACATGCAAGGACATTGCTAAACAACATCAAACTGCGTATATTACACCCATTGACATAGCATTTAACGTAGCAACATGTAAGGACATTCGTAAACAACACCAACTGTGTGTATTACACCATTGACATTGCATTTAACATAGAAACATGTAAGGACATTGCTAAACAACATCAAACTGCGTGTATTACACCATTGACATTGCATTTAACATAGAAACATGTAAGGACATTGCTAAGCAACATCAAACTGTGTGTATTACATCCATTGACATAGCATTAACATAGCAACATGTAATGACATTGATAAACAACATCAAACTGCGTGTATTATACCCATTAACATAGCATTTAACATAGCAACATGTACGGACATTGCTAAACAACATCAAACTGTGTGTATTACACCCATTGGCATAGCATTTAACGTAGCAACATGTACGGACATTGCTAAACAACATCAAACTGCGTGTATTACACCCATTGACATAGCATTTAACATAGCAACATGTACGGACATTGCTAAACAACATCAAACTGCGTATATTACACCCATTGACATAGCATTTAACGTAGCAACATGTACGGACATTACTAAACAACATTAAACTGCGTGTATTACACCCATTGACATAGCATTTAACGTAGCAACATGTAAGAACATTCCTAAACAACACCAAACTGTGTGTATTACACCATTGACATTGCATTTAACATAGAAACATGTAAGGACATTGCTAAACAACATCAAACTGCGTGTATTACATCATTGACATTGCATTTAACATAGAAACATGTAAGGACATTGCTAAACAACATCAAACTGTGTGTATTACATCATTGACATTGCATTTAACATAGAAACATGTAAGGACATTGCTAAACAACATCAAACTGCGTGTATTACATCATTAACATTGCATTTAACATAGAAACATGTAAGGACATTGCTAAACAACATCAAACTGCGTGTATTATATCCATTAACATAGCATTTAACATAGCAACATGTACGAACATCAAACTGCGTGTATTATACCATTAACATAGCATTTAACATAGCAACATGTAAGGACATTGCTAAACAACATCAAGTTGTGTGTATTACACCCATTGATATACCATTTAACATAGCAACATGTACGAACATCAAACTGCGTGTATTATACCATTAACATAGCATGTAACATAGCGACATGTAAGGACATTGCTAAACACCAAACTGCGTGCATTACATCCTATAACATAGCATTTAACATAGCAACATGTAAGGACATTGCTAACATCAAGCTGCGTGTATTACATCCATTGACATAGCATTTCGCATAGCAACATATAAGGACATTGCTAAACAACATCAAACTGCGTGTATTATACCCATTAACATAGCATTTAACATAGCAACATGTACAGAAATTACTAAACAACTCCAAACTGTGTTTATTACACCCATTGACATAGCATTTAACATAGCAACATGCAAGGACATTGCTAAGCAACATCAAACTGCGAGTATTATACCCATTGACATAGTATTTAGCATAGCAACATGTACGGACATTGCTAAGCAACATGAAACTGCATGTATTACATCCATTGCCATAGCATTTAACATCGCAACATGCAAGGACATTGCTAAACAACATCAAACTGCGTATATTACACCCATTGACATAGCATTTAACGTAGCAACATGTAAGGACATTCGTAAACAACACCAACTGTGTGTATTACACCATTGACATTGCATTTAACATAGAAACATGTAAGGACATTGCTAAACAACATCAAACTGCGTGTATTACACCATTGACATTGCATTTAACATAGAAACATGTAAGGACATTGCTAAGCAACATCAAACTGTGTGTATTACATCCATTGACATAGCATTAACATAGCAACATGTAATGACATTGATAAACAACATCAAACTGCGTGTATTATACCCATTAACATAGCATTTAACATAGCAACATGTACGGACATTGCTAAACAACATCAAACTGTGTGTATTACACCCATTGGCATAGCATTTAACGTAGCAACATGTACGGACATTGCTAAACAACATCAAACTGCGTGTATTACACCCATTGACATAGCATTTAACGTAGCAACATGTACGGACATTACTAAACAACATTAAACTGCGTGTATTACACCCATTGACATAGCATTTAACGTAGCAACATGTAAGGACATTCCTAAACAACACCAAACTGTGTGTATTACACCATTGACATTGCATTTAACATAGAAACATGTAAGGACATTGCTAAACAACATCAAACTGCGTGTATTACATCATTGACATTGCATTTAACATAGAAACATGTAAGGACATTGCTAAACAACATCAAACTGTGTGTATTACATCATTGACATTGCATTTAACATAGAAACATGTAAGGACATTGCTAAACAACATCAAACTGCGTGTATTACATCATTAACATTGCATTTAACATAGAAACATGTAAGGACATTGCTAAACAACATCAAACTGCGTGTATTATATCCATTAACATAGCATTTAACATAGCAACATGTACGAACATCAAACTGCGTGTATTATACCATTAACATAGCATTTAACATAGCAACATGTAAGGACATTGCTAAACAACATCAAGTTGTGTGTATTACACCCATTGATATACCATTTAACATAGCAACATGTACGAACATCAAACTGCGTGTATTATACCATTAACATAGCATGTAACATAGCGACATGTAAGGACATTGCTAAACACCAAACTGCGTGCATTACATCCTATAACATAGCATTTAACATAGCAACATGTAAGGACATTGCTAACATCAAGCTGCGTGTATTACATCCATTGACATAGCATTTCGCATAGCAACATATAAGGACATTGCTAAACAACATCAAACTGCGTGTATTATACCCATTAACATAGCATTTAACATAGCAACATGTACAGAAATTACTAAACAACACCAAACTGTGTTTATTACACCCATTGACATAGCATTTAACATAGCAACATGCAAGGACATTGCTAAGCAACATCAAACTGCGAGTATTATACCCATTGACATAGTATTTAGCATAGCAACATGTACGGACATTGCTAAGCAACATGAAACTGCATGTATTACATCCATTGCCATAGCATTTAACATCGCAACATGCAAGGACATTGCTAAACAACATCAAACTGTGTGTATTATACCCATTGCCATAGCATTTAACATAGCAACATGTAAGGACATTGCTAAGCAACATCAAACTGTGAGTATTACAGCATTGACATAGCATTTAACATAGCAACATGCAAGGACATTGCTAAGCAACATCAAACTGCGAGTATTATACCCATTGACATAGCATTTAACATAGCAACATGTACGGACATTGCTAAGCAACATGAAACTGCATGTATTACATCCATTGCCATAGCATTTAACATCGCAACATTCAAGGACATTGCTATGCAACATCAAACTGTGTGTATTATACCCAATGGCAGAGCATTTAACATAGCAACATGTAAGGACATTGCTAAACAACATCAAACTGCGTGTATTATACCCATTAACATAGCATTTAAAATAGCAACATGTAAGGACATTGCTAAGCAACATGAAACTGCATGTATTACATCCATAGCCATAGTATTTAACATCGCAACATGCAAGGACATTGCTAAACGACATCAAACTGTGTTTATTATACCCATTAACATAGCATTTCACATAGCAACATGTAAGGACATTGCTAAACAACACCAACCTGCCTGTATTACATCCATTGACATAGCATTTAACGTAGTAACATGTAAGGACATTGCTAAACAACATCAAACTGCGTGTATTACACCCATTAACATAACATGTAGCATAGCAACATGTAAGGACATTGCTAAACAACACCAAACTGCGTGTTTTACACCCATTGACATAGCATTTAACGTAGCAACAGGACATTCCTAAACAACACCAAACTGTGTGTATTACACCATTGACATTGCATTTAAAATAGAAACATGTAAGGACATTGCTAAACAACATCAAACTGCGTGTATTACACCATTGACATTGCATTTAACATAGAAACATGTAAGGACATTGCTAAACAACATCAATCTGCGTGTATTACACCATTGACATTGCATTTAACATAGAAACATGTAAGGACATTGCTAAGCAACATCAAACTGCGTGTATTACACCCATTAACATAACATGTAGCATAGCAACATGTAAGGACATTGCTAAACAACATCAAACTGCGTGTATTACACCCATTGACATAGCATTTAACGTAGCAACATGTAAGGACATTCGTAAACAACACCAACTGTGTGTATTACACCATTGACATTGCATTTAACATAGAAACATGTAAGGACATTGCTAAACAACATCAAACTGCGTGTATTACACCATTGACATTGCATTTAACATAGAAACATGTAAGGACATTGCTAAACAACATCAAACTGTGTGTATTACATCCATTGACATAGCATTTAACATAGCAACATGTAATGACATTGATAAACAACAACAAACTGCGTGTATTATACCCATTAACATAGCATTTAACATAGCAACATGTACGGACATTGCTAAACAACATCAAACTGTGTGTATTACACCCATTGGCATAGCATTTAACGTAGCAACATGTACGGACATTGCTAAACAACATCAAACTGCGTGTATTATATCCATTAACATAGCATTTAACATAGCAACATGTACGAACATCAAACTGTGTGTATTATACCATTAACATAGCATTTAACATAGCAACATGTAAGGACATTGCTAAACAACATCAAGTTGTGTGTATTACACCCATTGATATACCATTTAACATAGCAACATGTACGAACATCAAACTGCGTGTATTATACCATTAACATAGCATTTAACATAGCAACATGTAAGGACATTGCTAAACATCAAACTGCGTGCATTACATCCTATAACATAGCATTTAACATAGCAACATGTAAGGACATTGCTAACATCAAGCTGCGTGTATTACATCCATTGACATAGCATTTCGCATAGCAACATATAAGGACATTGCTAAACAACATCAAACTGCGTGTATTATACCCATTAACATAGCATTTAACATAGCAACATGTACGGAAATTACTAAACAACACCAAACTGTGTTTATTACACCCATTGACATAGCATTTAACATAGCAACATGCAAGGACATTGCTAAGCAACATGAAACTGCATGTATTACATCCATTGCCATAGCATTTAACATCGCAACATGCAAGGACATTGCTAAACAACATCAAACTGTGTGTATTATACCCATTGCCATAGCATTTAACATAGCAACATGTAAGGACATTGCTAAGCAACATCAAACTCTGAGTATTACATCATTGACATAGCATTTAACATAGCAACATGCAAGGACATTGCTAAGCAACATCAAACTGCGAGTATTATACCCATTGACATAGCATTTAACATAGCAACATGTACGGACATTGCTAAGCAATATGAAACTGCATGTATTACATCCATTGCCATAGCATTTAACATCGCAGCATTCAAGGACATTGCTATGCAACATCAAACTGTGTGTATTATACCCAATGGCAGAGTATTTAACATCGCAACATGCAAGGACATTGCTAAACGACATCAAACTGTGTTTATTATACCCATTAACATAGCATTTCACATAGCAACATGTAAGGACATTGCTAAGCAACACCAACCTGCCTGTATTACATCCATTGACATAGCATTTAACGTAGTAACATGTAAGGACATTGCTAAACAACATCAAACTGCGTGTATTACACCCATTAACATAACATGTAGCATAGCAACATGTAAGGACATTGCTAAACAACATCAAACTGCGTGTTTTACACCCATTGACATAGCATTTATCGTAGCAACAGGACATTCCTAAACAACACCAAACTGTGTGTATTACACCATTGACATTGCATTTAACATAGAAACATGTAAGGACATTGCTAAACAACATCAAACTGCGTGTATTACACCATTGACATTGCATTTAACATAGAAACATGTAAGGACATTGCTAAACAACATCAATCTGCGTGTATTACACCATTGACATTGCATTTAACATAGGAACATGTAAGGACATTGCTAAGCAACATCAAACTGTGTGTATTACACCCATTGACAGAGCATTTAACATAGCAACATGCAAGGACATTGCTAAACAACACCAACCTGCGTGTATTACATCCATTGACATAGCATTTAACGTAGCAACATGTAAGAACATTGCTAAACAACATCAAACTGCGTGTATTACACCCATTAACATAACATGTAGCATAGCAACATGTAATGACATTGCTAAACAACATCAAACTGCGTGTATTACACCCATTGACATAGCATTTAACGTAGCAACATGTAAGGACATTCGTAAACAACACCAACTGTGTGTATTACACCATTGACATTGCATTTAACATAGAAACATGTAAGGACATTGCTAAACAACATCAAACTGTGTGTATTACACCCATTGACATTGCATTTAACATAGAACCATGTAAGGACATTGCTAAACATCAAACTGCGTGTATTACACCATTGACATTGCATTTAACATAGCAACATGTAAAGACATTGCTAAACAACATCAAACTTTGTGTATTACACCCATTGACATTGCATTTAACATAGAAACATGTACGAACATCAAACTGCGTGTATTATACCATTAACATAGCATTTAACATAGCAACATGTAAGGACATTGCTAAACAACATCAAACTGTGTGTATTACACCCATTGACATAGCATTTAACATAGCAACATGTAAGGACATTGCTAAACAACATCAAACTGCGTGTATTATACCATTAACATACCAGTTAACATAGCAACATGTACGAACATCAAACTGCGTGTATTATACCATTAACATAGCATTTAACATAGCAACATGTAAGGACATTGCTAAACAACATCAAACTGTGTGTATTATACCCATTGCCATAGCATTTAACATAGCAACATGTAAGGACATTGCTAAACAACATCAAACTGCTTGTATTACATCCATTAACATAGCATTTAACATAGCAACATGTAAGGACATTGCTAACATCAAGCTGCGTGTATTACATCCATTGACATAGCATTTCGCATAGCAACATATAAGGACATTGCTAAACAACATCAAACTGCGTGTATTATACCAATTAACCTAGCATTTAACATAGCAACATGTACGGAAATTACGAAACAACACCAAACTGTGTGTATTACATCCATTGACATAGCATTTAACATAGCAACATGTAAGGACATTGCTAAGCAACATCAAACTGCGAGTATTATACCCATTGACATAGCATTTAACATAGCAACATGTACGGACATTGCTAAGCAACATGAAACTGCATGTATTACATCCATTGCCATAGCATTTAACATCGCAACATTCAAGAACATTGCTAAGCAACATCAAACTGTGTGTATTATACCCAATGGCAGAACATTTAACATAGCAACATGTAAGGACATTGCTAAACAACATCAAACTGCGTGTATTATACCCATTAACATAGCATTTAACATAGCAACATGTAAGGACGTTGCTAAACAACATCAAACTGCGTATATTACACCCATTGACATTGCATTTAACGTAGCAACATGTACGGACATTACTAAACAACATCAAACTGCGTGTATTACACCCATTGACATAGCATTTAACGTAGCAACATGTAAGGACATTCCTAAACAACACCAAACTGTGTGTATTACACCATTGACATTGCATTTAACATAGAAACATGCAAGGACATTGCTAAACGACATCAAACTCTGTTTATTATACCCATTAACATAGCATTTCACATAGCAACATGTAAGGACATTGCTAAACAACACCAACCTGCGTGTATTACATCCATTGACATAGCATTTAACGTAGTAACATGTAAGGATATTGCTAAACAACATCAAACTGCGTGTATTACACCCATTAACATAACATGTAGCATAGCAACATGTAAGGACATTGCTAAACAACATCAAACTGCGTGTTTTACACCCATTGACATAGCATTTAACATAGCAACATGTAAGGACATTCCTAAACAACACCAAACTGTGTGTATTACACCATTGACATTGCATTTAACATAGAAACATGTAAGGACATTGCTAAACAACATCAAACTGCGTGTATTACACCATTGACATTGCATTTAACATAGAAACATGTAAGGACATTGCTAAACAACATCAATCTGCGTGTATTACACCATTGACATTGCATTTAACATAGAAACATGTAAGGACATTGCTAAGCAACATCAAACTGTGTGTATTACACCCATTGACATAGCATTTAACATAGCAACATGTAAGACATTGCTAAACAACATCAAACTGCGTGTATTACAACCATTAACATACATTACATAGCAACATGTAAGGACATTTAAACAACACAACTGTGTGTATTACACCATTGACATTGCATTTAACATAGAAACATGTAAGGACATTGCTAAACAACATCAAACTGCGTGTATTACACCATTGACATTGCATTTAACATAGAAACATGTAAGGACATTGCTAAACAACATCAAACTGCGTGTATTACACCATTGACATTGCATTTAACATAGAAACATGTAAGGACATTGCTAAGCAACATCAAACTGTGTGTATTACACCCATTGACATAGCATTTAACATAGCAACATGTAAGGACATTGCTAAACAACATCAAACTGCGTGTATTACACCCATTAACATAGCATTTAACATAGCAACATGTAAGGACATTGCTAAACAACATCAAACTGCGTGTATTACACCCATTGACATAGCATTTAACATAGCAACATGTAAGGACATTCGTAAACAACACCAACTGTGTGTATTACACCATTGACATTGCATTTAACATAGAAACATGTAAGGACATTGCTAAACAACATCAAACTGCGTGTATTACACCATTGACATTGCATTTAACATAGAAACATGTAAGGACATTGCTAAACAACATCAAACTGTGTGTATTACACCCATTGACATTGCATTTAACATAAAAACATGTAAGGACATTGCTAAACATCAAACTGCGTGTATTACACCATTGACATAGCATTTAACATAGCAACATGTACGAACATCAAACTGCGTGTATTATACCATTAACATAGCATTTAACATAGCAACATGTAAGGACATTGCTAAACAACATCAAACTGTGTGTATTACACCCATTGACATACCAGTTAACATAGCAACATGTACGAACATCAAACTGCGTGTATTATACCATTAACATAGCATTTAACATAGCAACATGTAAGGACATTGCTAAACATCAAACTGCGTGTATTACATCCAATAACATAGCATTTAACATAGCAACATGTAAGGACATTGCTAAACAACATCAAACTGTGTGTATTATACCCATTGCCATAGCATTTAACATAGCAACATGTAAGGACATTGCTAAACAACATCAAACTGCTTGTATTACATCCATTAACATAGCATTTAACATAGCAACATGTAAGGACATTGCTAACATCAAGCTGCGTGTATTACATCCATTGACATAGCATTTCGCATAGCAACATATAAGGACATTCCTAAACAACATCAAACTGTGTGTATTACACCCATTGACATAGCATTTAACATAGCAACATGTAAGGACATTCCTAAGCAACATCAAATTGTGTGTATTACACCCATTGACATTGCATTTAACATAGAAACATGTAAGGACATTCCTAAACAACATCAAACTGTGTGTATTACACCCATTGACATAGCATTTAACATAGAAACATGTAAGGACATTGCTAAACAACATCAAACTGCGTGTATTACACCCATTGACATAGCATTTAACATAGCAACATGTAAGGACATTGCTAAACAACATCAAACTGCGTGTATTATATCCATTAACATAGCATTTAACATAGCAACATGTACGGAAATTACTAAACAACACCAAACTGTGTGTATTGCACCCATTGACATAGCATTTAACATAGCAACATGTAAGGACATTCCTAAACAACATCAAACTCTGTGTATTACACCCATTGACAATGCATTTAACATAGAAACATGTAAGGACATTGCTAAACAACATCAAACTGCGTGTATTATATCCATTGACATACCATTTAACATAGCAACATGTACGAACATCAAACTTCGTGTATTATACCATTAACATAGCATTTAACATAGCAACATGTAAGGACATTGCTAAACAACATCAAACTGTGTGTATTATACCCATTGCCATAGCATTTAACATAGCAACATGTAAGGACATTGCTAAACAACATCAAACTGCTTGTATTACACCCATTGACATAGCATTTAACGTAGCAACATGTACGGAAATTACTAAACAACACCAAACTGTGTGTATTACACCCATTGACATAGCATTTAACATAGCAACATGTAAGGACATTCCTAAGCAACATCAAACTGTGTGTATTACACCCATTGACATTGCATTTAACATAGAAACATGTAAGGACATTGCTAAACAACATCAAACTGCGTGTATTATATCCATTGACATACCATTTAACATAGCAACATGTACGAACATCAAACTGCGTGTATTATACCATTAACATAGCATTTAACATAGCAACATGTAAGGACATTGCTAAACAACATCAAACTGTGTGTATTATACCCATTGCCATAGCATTTAACATAGCAACATGTAAGGACATTTCTAAGCAACATCAAACTGCGAGTATTACATCATTGACATAGCATTTAACATAGCAACATGCAAGGACATTGCTAAGCAACATCAAACTGTGTGTATTATACCCAATGGCAGAGCATTTAACATAGCAACATGTAAGGACATTGCTAAACAACATCAAACTGCGTGTATTATACACATTAACATAGCATTTAACATAGCAACATGTAAGGACATTGCTAAGCAACATGAAACTGCATGTATTACATCCATAGCCATAGTATTTAACATCGCAACATGCAAGGACATTGCTAAACGACATCAAACTGTGTGTATTATACCCATTAACATAGCATTTACATAGCAACATGTAAGGACATTGCTAAACAACACCAACTGCGTGTATTACACCATTGACATAGCATTTAACGTAGCAACATGAAAGGACATTGCTAAACAACATCAAACTGCGTGTATTACACCCATTAACATAAAATGTAGCATAGCAACATGTAAGGACATTGCTAAACAACATCAAACTGCGTGTTTTACACCCATTGACATAGCATTTAACGTAGCAACATGTTAGGACATTCCTAAACAACACCAAACTGTGTGTATTACACCATTGACATTGCATTTAACATAGAAACATGTAAGGACATTGCTAAACAACATCAAACTGTGTGTATTACACCATTGACATTGCATTTAACATAGAAACATGTAAGGACATTCCTAAACAACACCAAACTGTGTGTATTACACCATTGACATTGCATTTAACATAGCAACATGTACGGACATTGCTAAACAACATCAAACTGCGTGTATTACACCATTGACATTGCATTTAACATAGTAACATGTAAGGACATTGCTAAACAACATCAAGCTGCGTGTATTACACCATTGACATTGCATTTAACATAGCAACATGTAAGGACATTGCTAAACAACATCAAACTGTGTGTATTATATCCACTGACATAGCATTTCGCCTAGAAAGATATAAGGACATTGCTAAACAACATCAAACTGTGTGTATTACATCCATTAACATAGCATTTAACATAGCAACATGTACGGAAATTACTAAACAACACCAAACTGTGTGTATTACACCCATTGACATAGCATTTAACATAGCAACATGCAAGGACATTGCTAAGCAACATCAAACTGTGTGTATTATACCCAATGGCAGAGCATTTAACATAGCAACATGTAAGGACATTGCTAAACAACATCAAACTGCGTGTATTATACACATTAACATAGCATTTAACATAGCAACATGTAAGGACATTGCTAAGCAACATGAAACTGCATGTATTACATCCATAGCCATAGTATTTAACATCGCAACATGCAAGGACATTGCTAAACGACATCAAACTGTGTGTATTATACCCATTAACATAGCATTTCACATAGCAACATGTAAGGACATTGCTAAACAACACCAAACTGCGTGTATTACATCCATTGACATAGCATTTAACGTAGCAACATGAAAGGACATTGCTAAACAACATCAAACTGCGTGTATTACACCCATTAACATAAAATGTAGCATAGCAACATGTAAGGACATTGCTAAACAACATCAAACTGCGTGTTTTACACCCATTGACATAGCATTTAACGTAGCAACATGTTAGGACATTCCTAAACAACACCAAACTGTGTGTATTACACCATTGACATTGCATTTAACATAGAAACATGTAAGGACATTGCTAAACAACATCAAACTGTGTGTATTACACCATTGACATTGCATTTAACATAGTAACATGTAAGGACATTGCTAAACAACATCAAGCTGCGTGTATTACACCATTGACATTGCATTTAACATAGCAACATGTAAGGACATTGCTAAACAACATCAAACTGTGTGTATTATATCCACTGACATAGCATTTCGCCTAGAAAGATATAAGGACATTGCTAAACAACATCAAACTGTGTGTATTACATCCATTAACATAGCATTTAACATAGCAACATGTACGGAAATTACTAAACAACACCAAACTGTGTGTATTACACCCATTGACATAGCATTTAACATAGCAACATGTAAGGACATTCCTAAACAACATCAAACTGTGTGTATTACACCATTGACATTGCATTTAGCATAGAAACATGTAAGGACATTGCTAAACAACATCAAACTGTGTGTATTACACCATTGCCATTGCATTTAATATAGAAACATGTAAGGACATTCCTAAACAACACCAAACTGTGTGTATTACACCATTGACATTGCATTTAACATAGAAACATGTAAGGACATTGCTAAACAACATCAAACTGTGTGTATTATACCCATTGCCATAGCATTTAACATAGCAACATGTAAGGACATTGCTAAGCAACATCAAACTGCCTGTATTATACCCATTAACATAGCATTTAACGTAGCAACATGTACGGAAATTACTAAACAACACCAAACTGTGTGTATTACACCCATTGACATAGCATTTAACATAGCAACATGTAAGTACATTGCTAAGCAACATCAAACTGTGTGTATTACACCCATTGACATAGCATTTAACATAGAAACATGTAAGGACATTGCTAAACAACATCAAACTGCTTGTATTACACCCATTGACATAGCATTTAACATAGCAACATGTAAGGACATTGCTAAACAACATCAAACTGCGTGTATTACACCCATTGACATAGCATTTAACATAGAAACATGTAAGGACATTGCTAAACAACATCAAACTGCGTGTGTTACACCATTAACATAGCATTTAACATAGCAACATGTAAGGACATTGCTAAACAACATCAAACTGTGTGTATTACACCATTGACATTGCATTTAACATAGCAACATGTACGGACATTGCTAAACAACATCAAACTGTGTGTATTATATCCATTAACATAGCATTTAACATAGCAACATGTAAGGACATTGCTAAACAACATCAAGCTGCGTGTATTACACCATTGACATTGCATTTAACATAGCAACATGTAAGGACATTGCTAAACAACATCAAACTGCGTGTATTACACCATTGACAGAGCATTTAACATAGCAACATGTATTGACATTGCTAAACAACATCAAGCTGTGTGTATTACACCCATTAACATAGCATTTAACATAGCAACATGTACGGACATTGCTAAACAACATCAAACTGTGTGTATTACACCCATTAACATAGCATTTAACATAGCAACATGTACGGACATTGCTAAACAACATCAAACTGCGTGTATTATACCATTGACATACCAGTTAACATAGCAACATGTACGAACATCAAACTGCGTGTATTATACCATTAACATAGCATTTAACATAGCAACATGTAAGGACATTGCTAAACAACATCAAACTGTGTGTATTACACCCATTAACATAGCATTTAACATAGCAACATGTACGGACATTGCTAAACAACATCAAACTGCGTGTATTATACCATTGACATACCAGTTAACATAGCAACATGTACGAACATCAAACTGCGTGTATTATACCATTAACATAGCATTTAACATAGCAACATGTAAGGACATTGCTAAACAACATCAAACTGTGTGTATTATACCCATTGCCATAGCATTTAACATAGCAACATGTAAGGACATTGCTAAACAACACCAAACTGCTTGTATTACACCCATTAACATAGCATTTAACATAGCAACATGTAAGGACATTGCTAAACATCAAACTGCGTGTATTACATCCTATAACATAGCATTTAACATAGCAACATGTAAGGACATTGCTAACATCAAGCTGCGTGTATTACATCCATTGACATAGCATTTCGCATAGCAACATATAAGGACATTGCTAAACAACATCAAACTGCGTGTATTATACCCATTAACCTAGCATTTAACATAGCAACATGTACGGAAATTACTAAACAACACCAAACTGTGTGTATTACACCCATTGACATAGCATTTAACATAGCAACATGTAAGGACATTCCTAAACAACATCAAACTGTGTGTATTACACCCATTGACATTGCATTTAACATAGAAACATGTAAGGACATTGCTAAACAACATCAAACTGCGTGTATTATATCCATTGACATACCATTTAACATAGCAACATGCATGAACATCAAACTGCGTGTATTATACCATTAACATAGCATTTAACATAGCAACATGTAAGGACATTGCTAAACAACATCAAACTGTGTGTATTATACTCATTGCCATAGCATTTAACATAGCAACATGTAAGGACATTGCTAAACAACATCAAACTGCTTGTATTACACCCATTGACATAGCATTTAACGTAGCAACATGTACGGAAATTACTAAACAACACCAAACTGTGTGTATTACACCCATTGACAGAGCATTTAACATAGCAACATGTAAGGACATTCCTAAACAACATCAAACTGTGTGTATTACACCCATTGACATTGCATTTAACATAGAAACATGTAAGGACATTGCTAAACAACATCAAACTGCGTGTATTATATCCATTGACATACCATTTAACATAGCAACATGTACGAACATCAAACTGCGTGTATTATACCATTAACATAGCATTTAACATAGCAACATGTACGGACATTGCTAAGCAACATGAAACAGCATGTATTACATCCATTGCCATAGCATTTAACATCGCAACATTCAAGGACATTGCTAAGCAACATCAAACTGCGTGTATTATACCCATTAACATAGCATTTAACATAGCAACATGTAAGGACATTGCTAAGCAACATGAAACTGCATGTATTACATCCATAGCCATAGTATTTAACATCGCAACATGCAAGGACATTGCTAAACGACATCAAACTGTGTGTATTATACCCATTAACATAGCATTTCACATAGCAACATGTAAGGACATTGCTAAACAACACCAACCTGCGTGTATTACATCCATTGACATAGCATTTAACGTAGCAACATGTAAGGACATTGCTAAACAACATCAAACTGCGTGTTTTACACCCATTGACATAGCATTTAACGTAGCAACATGTTAGGACATTCCTAAACAACACCAAACTGTGTGTATTACACCATTGACATTGCATTTAACATAGAAACATGTAAGGACATTGCTAAACAACATCAAACTGTGTGTATTACACCATTGACATTGCATTTAACATAGAAACATGTAAGGACATTCCTAAACAACACCAAACTGTGTGTATTACACCATTGACATTGCATTTAACATAGCAACATGTACGGACATTGCTAAACAACATCAAACTGCGTGTATTACATCCATTAACATAGCATTTAACATAGCAACATGTACGGAAATTACTAAACAACACCAAACTGTGTGTATTACACCCATTGACATAGCATTTAACATAGCAACATGTAAGGACATTCCTAAACAACATCAAACTGTGTGTATTACACCATTGACATTGCATTTAACATAGAAACATGTAAGGACATTGCTAAACAACATCAAACTGTGTGTATTACACCATTGACATTGCATTTAACATAGAAACATGTAAGGACATTCCTAAACAACACCAAACTGTGTGTATTACACCATTGACATTGCATTTAACATAGAAACATGTAAGGACATTGCTAAACAACATCAAACTGTGTGTATTATACCCATTGCCATAGCATTTAACATAGCAACATGTAAGGACATTGCTAAGCAACATCAAACTGCGAGTATTACATCATTGACATAGCATTTAACATAGCAACATGCAAGGACATTGCTAAGCAACATCAAACTGCGAGTATTATACCCATTGACATAGCATTTAACATAGCAACATGTACGGACATTGCTAAACGACATCAAACTGTGTGTATTATACCCATTAACATAGCATTTCACATAGCAACATGTAAGGACATTGCTAACAACACCAACCTGCGTGTATTACATCCATTGAAATAGCATTTAACGTAGCAACATGTAAGGACATTGGTAAACAACATCAAACTGCGTGTATTACACCCATTAACATAACATGTAGCATAGCAACATGTAAGGACATTGCTAAACAACATCAAACTGCGTGTATTACACCCTTTAGCATAGCATTTAACATAGCAACATGTAAGGACATTGCTTAACAACACCAAATTGCGTGTATTCCATCCATTGGCATAGCATTTAACATAGCAAGCTGTAAGGACATTGTTAAGCAACATCAAACTGCGTGTATTACACCCATTGACATAGCATTTAACATAGAAATATGTAAGGACATTGCTAAACAACATCAAACTGCGTGTATTATACCCATTGGCATAGCATTTAACATAGCAACATGTAAGGACATTGCTAAACATCAAACTGCGTGTATTACACCCATTGACATAGCATTTAACATAGCAACATGTAAGGATATTGCAAACAACATCAAGCTGCGTGTATTATACCCATTGGCATAGCATTTAACATAGCAACATGTAAGGACATTGCTAAACATCAAACGACGTGTATTACATCTATTGACATAGCATGTAACATAGCAGCATGTAAGGACATTGCTAAACAACATCAAACTGGGTGTATTACATCCATTGACATATTATTTAACATAGCAACATGCAAGGACATTGCTAAACAACATAAAACTGCGTGTATTATACCCATTGACATAGCATTTAACATAGCAAGATGTAAGGACATTGCTAAACAACATAAAACTGCGTGTATTACATATATTGACATAGCATTTAACATAACACCATGTATGGACATTGCTAAACAACATCAAACTGCGTATATTAAACCCATTGACATATCATTTAACATAGCAACATGTAAGGACATTGCTAAACAACATCAAACTGCGTGTAGTGCATCCATAAACATAGCATTTAACATAGCAACATGTAAGGACATTGCTAAACAACATCAAACTGCGTGTAGTGCATCCATAGACATAGCATTTAACATAGCAACATGTAAGGACATTGCTAAACAACATCAAACTGCGTGTATTGCATCCATATACATAGCATTTAACATCGCAACATGTAGGAACATCAAACTGTTTGTATTACATCCATTGACATAGCATTTAACATAGCAACATGTAAGGACATTGCTAAACAACATCAAGCTGCGTGTATTATACCCATTAACATAGCATTTAACATAGAAATATGTAAGGACATTGCTAAACAACATCAAACTGCGTGTATTACATCCATTGACATTGCATGTAACATAGCAATATGTAAGGACATTGCTAAACAATTGGACAGAAAGCTGTATAGCATATTATTGTCCTCTCCTTTCTAAATAATATACATACACATGTCATGACATAATAATTTACAATTAAATAGCATTTAACATAGAAATATGTAAGGACATTGCTATTCAACATCAAACTGTGAGTAGTGCATCAATTTACATAGCAAGATGTAAGGACATTGTTAAACAACACACGTCAGTCCAAAATAACTATAGGCAAACAATAGTATGTACACCAATATATTTAATATTTTAACTTTTTTTTAAAAACAAATTTACTTATGCATATTTACAGCATTATATTAATCGCTTTCGACATCCCATTCCTGGTGGAAGAGGCACTGTGGAATTTAAGTATCTTACCTAAGGTCACAGCCGTTACGGCTACAGCTTGGCGCGAACAACTGTATCATAAACACATTGTACGATGATGTCCCAGAGTGGATGTTGTACAGTATCGAAAGTAGAACCTATCCGGACCTCAGGCGCATAAATCTCCGAAAATATTTCTTTTTTAAATATATTGAATGAAAAGGAACTTAATATGGAAAGTTCAACTGGCACCAGTGTACCACTATTATGTGCTTTTTTAATTGGTGGGTATTCATGTTTAAACAAGTGAAATATCTGTCCCGTGTGCATTTATGATAGCTAAGTTTGAACATATATTTTGTAGTAGATTAACTCTCGATACTAAGTTTGTTTTCTTATCATATATTTAATAAATTTACTGAGATTTATGCAGAAGTTATTAAAAATGTCTGTGTTTGAAACAGTGAAATATGTCATGTTTTCAGTTGCGTTTCCGATTCCTGCACAGTTAGATGTAATTTTGTATTTTAGCTATTTTGTGACCACAATGAACAGTTAATTATTAAGTAATATATTCTAATGAATTTGTTTTGTTTGTAGTTTTGAAGTCCGCCTCCGTGGTCGATTGGTTAAGGTCGCTGACTTGTATACCACTGTAACCTATCATCACTGATGGTCACGGGTTCGAGCCCCGCTCAGGCCGTGTCTCATTTATATGAAAAAGTTGGCAGTTTCTTACGGAGGTTGGTGCACCCAAGTACTGGTTAACCGCTGGAGCCTGCCCAGGAAAGGTGTTGTTAAGTAAACTGCCCGCCGGCGATATAGCCCAAAATGGTGCTGATGCAGGCGTAAAACCCGAAATATAACATAACATAATTGTAGTTTTGAAACTTTAAAATCATACAGGAACTATTTCTTATTACGGACGTTTACACTACGAAAAGTGGTTGTGCGATTGTGTCACGTAGTACAACGAGGCTCCAGACAGGGCAATTAATACAGAACATAATTTGAAAATTATTTTTTATATTAGTCTAATTCATTGGAAATCATAAAAGAAAGAAGACTATTTGTGTGTAATAGTGGATGAACTAAGGCCACTCGTGGACATACACATTTCTAGGAAATAGGTAACCATATAAGCAAGTCGCCTTCTCCTCAATACTACATGTATGTACATATTATGTATACTAGACTATGTATATTCAAAGAAATACATATTTTTTAAACTAAATACAAACTTCGGTTATCACTCGATGAAATAAAATCCTATCTTACACTAATAAAAAAGCACAGCTTTCCTCTATATCTTCTAAAATAGTTCAATGTCATCGACAAACGTAGCAAATACTATTGGCAAAGAAGGGGTGTTTTCAAACTGGAATTTAATGTGTTTTGTAGCGGTTTTAATTTCATGTTAAGATATAACATATCAGAAGAAGTTATAGTTTGGCATATAAACCCACAAATGGGTCAATTAAAATCAACAATATAACACATAATGTAAATAACGCAGCATGGCAAAGATGGCATGATTTTATTCTTAACATACATCATTAATTATTACACATACATATCATGTCTCGCCAGGGAGAGAGAGAGAGTATGAACACCATAATAACGCATTTCACAATCTAAATGTATGACTACATAATAGCAGACCTAAGATATAGACATTGTGATTAACATTAGACATGTCAAACATATGGCAAACATATCACTATGCAAGCCTTTGAACGAATGATTTATATGCATAATACGCTCACGTTTTCTTATATCTGAAACATTTTCAGCTGTCATTAAAGCAACACTCTTAAAATGACTACGATGATTCCAGTGGTATTTCTTTATATATATTTACATGAAGATCTTTTAACATAATACATTCAAGTACAAAATGATATTCATCTTCTAAAACGTTACAAAATGGACATACTCGTTCCTCTACAGGAACACGTACTGGTATTCTCTCCATCTTCCAGATTCAACAGCTGATCTATGAGATGACACTCTTTGACGTGATAACGCAATTCTGTATTTGCGAATAGTGATAATATCTAAATATTTACTAGAATTGAAACTAACCGATTGTTCTATAAAATAGTGCTCTTGCCGAATTTGCCAGTTAGGAGTGTGTGTGTTTTACGTTTATTTATCGTCGCTACCGGTTGCCCATATGAGCGACGCCTCCTGAAGAGATTAGTAATTTTAGTTTTTGGAGGATAGTGTATGATACAGACAGCGACCCATTCCAGAATCTCCTCTGGTTCTTTTACGTACACGGTGTAAAGCACCGACACGAGACCTCGGTTTAACGTCCCATCTGAAAGACTGTTAATTGTATTAGGGTCAGACGAGGGATCGAACCTGCGATCCCTGGATTACCAGTCCAGCGTGTTACCACTGGACTACATACCCGTCTGTGTTAGGAGTGTCAGGAAGAATAACATGTATAATGAAAGAGCCTTTGTGTATTTACGATTGGACATCTGACTCATCAAGGTTTGTTATGTTTGTTTGGTTTTCTTTTGGGTTAAAGTCGCACCAACAGCTAAGGTGTTATAGTCTGGAATCTTAAAATTATAAAGAGGTCTACAATAAGAGAATTAATATAAGTTTTCTGAAAACTTGTTTTCCAATCCAAACCATTCACAATTTATGTAATTTGTAACATTTTTTGTGTTATACATGTACATTTATTGGAATAAATACTGTTTAAACCAAACTTCCTTTCCACCGTAGTGGAGGCCAGGGTTTTATGGTATCGTTTTAGAAAGGGTCTAATGTCAGCTATAATTTACAAAATGTTAGCATTGTCAAAAAGTGTTCGTTGCCATAGAAACTGAACAGAACGCCTATAAACTAAAATGTTCTATAATGCTACAAAATACAATATAATACAATAATACAATACAAAAGTTTATTGCATATAACAGTATACAATACAATAAGTTTATTGCATAAAACAGACACATGTTTATAGCAATATATGCTTGCCATTTTTCATTGATAGTCCTTCATTTTATTATCATTGGTATACACATATGATATTGCATAATCTCTGTGACATGGGCATAGCTCTAGATATTATGTCACATTTTGGAGTTATAGGCTTATGGCCCTTTTTATGGTTATATTAGTATAACAATATAGTAACATTTGTGATGCTAATAGTTCACTAACATATATTGCTATGCCATATTTCTAAGGTAGCAATGGAACAAATATAGTTTCTAGATTATGTTAACATATGTTAGCATGATCACAACATACATTCTTCCTTGCTCGTAAACGATTGTGATCTACAATACAATTATGCTTTTTATTAAAATTGTGAAACAAAACAAACATGCTGATAGCTATACACATGTATTACACTATTTCTGTTGCCATGTAACCACATACAAATACATCCAGAATGTTACAACATACATTCTTCCTTGATAGCTATACACATGTATTACATATATCCAAGCAATATTTTTTAATTCAGAACTTAAAAGCCAAAATGGCCAACAAAATTCAAAATGGCCACCAATCTCTATAATTTTGAATACTGATGTCTTGTTAGATAGATATTTAGGTCAGAAAGTTTGTAATAATAGAAAGGTTTTGCAATTGTTAAAAAAACGTCCTGATCTTTGCAAAATCCTGCGTTCCTTGGGTCCCAATCACTGAACAATGTATGTCACATGTTGGTGCCCTGTATGGTAGAGATGATTCTGGTACCCAGCAATCTTCGGCTTCCTCTTTGTAGCGAGTCCATATTGCCTAATGAAACATGCTGCAGTTGCAAGTTATCAGGCACACACAGAAACATGCTGCCGTTGCAAGTTATCAGGCACACACAGAAACATGCTGCCGTTGCAAGTTATCAGGCACACACAAGAAACATGCTGCCGTTGCAAGTTATCAGGCACATACATTGAAGTATGCTCTGAATGGTACAGCCGATATTCCAAGTCCACATGGTAATGGTTGGATCATCGCTGATGATGCATTGTTTGTGAACAGGGTGGACAAACCTCCAGCCCCAATGCCATTCTTCAGTTGGTCAGATGTTCGTGCACTGGCGACATACTGTTTCAGATGTTCGTGCACTGGCGACATATTGTTTCAGATGTTCGTGCACTGGCGACATACTGTTTCAGATGTTCGTGCACTGGCGACATACTGTTTCAGATGTTCGTGCACTGTCGACATACTGTTTCAGATGTTCGTGCACTGGCGACACACTGTTTCAGATGTTCGTGCACTGGCGACATACTGTTTGGGAGCTCGATGCAGCCGTTTCAAGAATAGGATTGTTTGTACAGTGTGTTGTTCTTGTACGCAAACTGGTATCTATTATATTGCATCAATACTCTTTCAATAGTGCTTCAGAAAGCGAAGATTAAGTTTTCTGAACATTACCATAATACAGACATACATACATTGCATAGGAACTACAACAAACTCTCAACGGTGAAAGTAGGATTTCCTATAACGGTTAGCCACCCTCTTGAAGTGACGTTGGTTTATTGTTGGAGTCTATAGTATACTAAACGCTTGATACTGTCGCTTGAATATGATTTAAAATCAGATCAGTCTAACATTAAGATGCACAGGCACACATATGAGATATAATGGTAAATATGTAGCATGAATGGTGTTACTCGGAAATCTTGCCACGCATGACTCATGCCGTATTTACATTAATTATATACGCTTGTTTATTAGCTAAAATACTCCGATTATGTGGGTAATATTTGGAAATAATTATTATATCCCTGTATTCACTGTAACCACTGTACTACTGGGCCGTCTGTATACAATGAAGGAGTGTGTTTTACGTTTATTTATCGTCGCTACCGGTTGCCAATATGTGCGACGCCTCTTGAAGAGATTAGTCATTTTAGATTTTTGGAGGATAGTGCAATGATACAGACAGAGACCCATTCCAGAGTATCTTCTAGTTCTTTTTACGTACACGGTGTACAGCACCGACACGAGACCTCGGCTAAAAGTCCCATCTGAAAGACTGTTAATTATATTAGGGTCAGACGGGGAATCGAATCTGCAATCCCTGGATTACCAGTCCAGCGTGTTACCACTGAACTATAGATCATGCTTGTTGACCTTATTTACATTATTCATATACGCTTGTTTATTAGCTAAAATACTCCGATTATGTGGGTAATATTTTTTTTTATATACTTTATTTATTTTACAACGATTGCGAAGCATGTTTTAACAACTTATATTAATCACTCTCGTTGGCTCGGATGAAAGCGTATATGTGGTCATTCGTGTGGGAGGAAACCGGAGTACCCGGAGAAAACCCACCTGTCCGATCTGGCGACCATCGTACCATCTGGGTAATATTTGGAAATACCTATTATATCCCTGTATTCGCAGTATATCGTGTTAACCACTGGACTACTGGGCCGTCTGTATACAGTGTTAACCACTGGACTACTGGGCCGTCTGTATACAGTGTTAACCACTGGACTACTGGGCCGTCTGTATACAGTGTTAACCACTGGACTACTGGGCCGTCTGTATACAGTGTTAACCACTGGACTACTGGGCCGTCTGTATACAGTGTTAACCACTGGACTACTGGGCCGTCTGTATACAGTGTTAACCACTGGACTACTGGGCCGTCTGTATACAGTGTTAACCACTGGACTACTGGGCCGTCTGTATACAGTGTTAACCACTGGACTACTGGGCCGTCTGTATACAGTGTTAACCACTGGACTACTGGGCCGTCTGTATACAGTGTTAACCACTGGACTACTGGGCCGTCTGTATACAGTGTTAACCACTGGACTACTGGGCCGTCTGTATACAGTGTTAACCACTGGACTACTGGGCCGTCTGTATACAGTGTTAACCACTGGACTATTGGGCCGTCTGTACACCGTGTTAACCACTGGACTACTGGGCCGTCTGTATACAGTGTTAACCACTGGACTACTGGGCCGTCTGTATGCAGTGTTAACCACTGGACTACTGGGCCGTCTGTATACAGTGTTAACCACTGGACTACTGGGCCGTCTGTACACCGTGTTAACCACTGGACTACTGGGCCGTCTGTACACCGTGTTAACCACTGGACTACTGGGCCGTCTGTACACCGTGTTAACCACTGGACTACTGGGCCGTCTGTATACAGTGTTAACCACTGGACTACTGGGCCGTCTGTACACCGTGTTAACCACTGGACTACTGGGCGGTCCGTATACAGTGTTAACCACTGGACTACTGGGCCGTCTGTACACCGTGTTAACCACTGGACTACTGGGCCGTCTGTACACCGTGTTAACCACTGGACTACTGGGCCGTCTGTATACAGTGTTAACCACTGGACTACTGGGCCGTCTGTACACCGTGTTAACCACTGGACTACTGGGCCGTCTGTATACAGTGTTAACCACTGGACTACTGGGCCGTCTGTACACCGTGTTAACCACTGGACTACTGGGCCGTCTGTACACCGTGTTAACCACTGGACTACTGGGCCGTCTGTATACAGTGTTAACCACTGGACTACTGGGCCGTCTGTATACAGTGTTAACCACTGGACTACTGGGCCGTCTGTACACCGTGTTAACTACTGGACTACTGGGCCGTCTGTATACAGTGTTAACCACTGGACTACTGGGCCGTCTGTATACAGTGTTAACCACTGGACTACTGGGCCGTCTGTACACCGTGTTAACCGTCTGGATAACATGAAGGAGTGTGTTTTACGTTTATTTATCGTCGCTACCGGTTGCCAATATGAGTTCAATCATATTTTATTGCATTCTTTATATTCAATGTACAATACAACTCAAATGAACAAACATGTTACAGATGAAATAAATAAGATATATGGTACAAACATTATCAGTATGTATATATATGGAGAAGCAAAAGGGTTGAAATATGCCAATATGAGCGACGCCTCCTGAAGAGATTAGTCATTTTAGATGAGGATAGTGCAATGATACAGACAGAGATCCATTCCAGAGTATCCTCTGGTTCTTTTACGTGCACGGTGTACAGTACCGACACGAGACCTCGGTTTAACGTCCCATCTGAAAGACTGTTAATTTTATTAGGGTCAGACGGGGGATCGAATCTGCGATCCCTGGATTACCAGTCCAGCGTGTTACCCACTGAACTACAGATCCACCTGTCTCACAAGAGATGTACAGTTAATAACATAAACGTGTGTGCATCTAGATAATTTAATGTGGTAAAATGTATTAAAGTAAATTAAATTATATTCGAAATAAGCATTTAGTTTGTGGAATATACAGTATTTAGTAAATAGCATGCACTTATGTTTATTAATACAATTGAAGATTGAATGTATTGGTAAGTATAGGATATAAGGCGAAAACGATCCAATATGTAAACTATTGGACTGTATGAGGCGAATAGCGCCGAACACATTACAAATAGTTTACATAGTGGTAGAAGATAGATATTCTTTATTATCCTCCAATTGAAGAGACATTGAACATATATATACAATGTTATACATAAAAATCAAAGTAAATATGTACATGTAATTAAGCAATGGATGATATGTACATGTACAAGTAGTACAACATATAAGATATAATGCATAGTATACAATGTAGTGGTACACAATACCGCAATGCAATGCAAGTCCGCAGACCCATGGTCACACAATAATGGTGTTTCTTGCGATGCGGTGCAAGGAATACCAGGACGTCGGCAATATAGTTAGCAGGTATTATAGTGACTATTGTCAAGCAGCATTGTTTCAGCGAAAGCGAAATGAAACGATGACTGAAGCACTAAAATATTTATATAAAATTACACAACATCAGTGTAAGGCCAATGAATTTGCAGATTTGCACAGCACTGGGTCACATTAGGTCAATATGAATCAAACTGTAGTTATTATACTACAGGTGATGAATACCCCCAATACAGAGCTATGATTGAGGAGGGTGACACGAGTGTCCAAAGTTGCTGATGTGTTAGTATTTGATCTCGAAATGGTCACGGTCACTCATCTATATAACTGTTACGAGTAGGCATGGTGGCAGACATCTGCGTAAAGTTATTTGAAAATCCAATCAGCAGTTCGTGAGATATTGCGGAGGACCTACGGACCTAACGACAGACCGACTTACAGACGTGACTCCCTTATTGCCCTCTGATAATAAGTATCCGGGGGTATAACAAGATGTGACTTTCAATTTCGTCAGTCATATAGACAAGTTACAGTACTCTTAGTATACTCGCAAGGTAATGAATATACCTCAGACTGGTTTTAGTACATATCACTCTATGCGTGTCTTCAAGTTATATTATAGGAAAGCCAGTCGCTAACTGGACTAACTGATCTTCCGGACTCAATGAGCAAATAACCATAAAGTTATCATGACCCAAACACTTGTCAATATTTCATCACATTATGGATCTAATATAGTCTTGTGTTGTGCAGAACATTACAACGTGAACTGCGACATTTTCTACAGTTAACCCGCAGTTTGGGCATAATGAGCAATAGCTTCTGGAAAACATTTTACAAATGACATAAACAGCAGTTATACAATATTGTAACTGGTCTCTATACAGTTGACTAAAGTACCACAAACTACACGGTATATAGTCATTATGTAACAAGCTAAAGCTTTGTAACGCTTTATCACATGCTAATCTGTTTTTAAAGTTAAATGACACACATTGTTTTACAGATTGTTTCAGTTGTTTTTTCCAGATATTCAGCTCTGGAAACGTTGCATTATTCAGATAGTTATTTAACACACTAGTGAGACTGTATTTGCCAAGTATTCGATAAATGTCCGGTATGAAACCTGTTACTTTGCTGGGAAAAGACATGTATGAAGTTAATCTGTTTGCAAATATGACTTTAAATCTCTTTGAAGAGTCACCTTTGCACAATTGGCCGAATAACAGTAATTTGCGTATGTCTATAAGTGACTCGATTGGCATTATACCTAGAATGCTTAGAGCAATATCTGTTCTTGTATATATTGGCATGCATTGCATATGTTTAACACACTTTCTATGGGATCTTTCAAGCCAAATGATTTGTGTATCTGTTAAACCGTTCTACAATTCACTGCCCTAAAGAGCTTTGGACAGGACAACCGACTCGTAAATACGTTTAAGAGTTATTGGATGTAGAATGCTGCTCTGGATACCACAGTCTGTAAGGCTGAAGAATGTTTGCCGCAATTTCGAGCACCCTTCCTTTACAACAGTATCAAGCTTCAAATATTTGTCACTTAAGACGCCCAGGTGCATATAGCAGTCACTTTCTAGTACAGTCACTGTCCCAAGCATCCATGTTCGTGTTTTATTTACGTATTCACCTGGTGATTCGTTGTATACGATAACACTGCTTTTATTTGCATTATAGAAATATCTTTCTTTAGTAGAGTTGGTATAACATTCATCGAGAAGAGATTGCAAGCCATGTTTGGTAAATGACAAGAGAACCATGTCGTCGGCCGAGGTTGGACAAGCATAACTCGTGTTGTTTATCTTCAAACTGTGATGGCTAGAATCAAGATTGTTCATTAAGTCGTCGATGAAGAGTAAATATAAGTAGGGACTGAGCACTTGTCCTTGTCTTGCACCATTGAGTATCGGGAACCAGTCTGAGGTTTGACATTGTGATCTCACACAACTGTATATATTACTAAGCAGAGTTTCGATTATTCTAAATAAGTTAATATCGATACCAGTTCTAAATAGTTTTAACAAAATCAATGTATGGTTAACGTTATCAAACGCCTGTTTTACGTCCAGGTAGCACGCGTAAACCTTAGAACCGTTCTCCTTGGCAATGTTAATACACTCACGTACCATAAATGAGGTCATCAAACAGCTTATTCCTTTCTGGAAGCCACCTTGTAGCGGATTGATTTCAATACACTGACTATTTTCAATAACGTTTAGGATAACTTTTTCATATAGCTTAGAACACAGAGAAATAGCTCGATAATTGTTTGGATCTGCTTTTTTCTTGTTACCACCTTTAAACAATGTTGTAATGATTCCCCGTTTTAAGTCGATTGGACAGTAAGCTAAAGAAGCCATATATTGAAACAGTTTCGTGATAACTTTAATTAGTAAATCACCTCCATATATTATATTTTCGTAGTACACCTGATCATATCCGCAAGATTTATTCTTTTTGCATGTTCGCAATGCATCATACACCATTTTCTCAGTGATTATTAAAGGACGTCCTTCAGTATTAGTATTGTTTAACCGGATTTGGCACAGCTCGGTTTCCGCAGAATTTATATAGTTACTACAAAACATGTCACTCTGGGTCGGGGCGTAAAGGGTGCTAAAATAAGACTTCCATCCAATGTTAATTTCTTTTGGAGTTTTACACATTGATCCATTAAAATCCATTTCTAAAGTCTGCAAGTTCTTGTTACGTTTGCGTTTTCTGTTAACAAGTTTCCAGAATTCTACACTGTCCATTTCTGCCGCAGTGTCGATCTCCTCTTCAGTATGTGTAATAAACTCCAATACAGCGTGGAATTTCCGAAATAAACATTTCGCAGCCTTGTAGTCAATGTAACTTTGATGTTCATTACCACGTGGACGATTTTCATTTATCCATATTGTTCGTTTTTTATTCATATCATCATGTAGCCTTGTGAGGGTAGTATTCCAATATGGTTTTATGTATGGCTTAAACTTCGATTTGGGGATATGCAATTCGCTGGCATTGTTTATAATCTGCACCAAAGAAGAATACAACCGATCTACTTCACAGTTTGATGTTACTTCGCATGTCAATATATTTAACAGGTCATTGTTTTCAGTTAACGCATGTGTGTATTTCTCAATATACTTCTGTTTCACATTTTTCCAATTAATTAAACGAGATGGACTATGATGTGTATGTACTGTTATACTCTTAAACCCGATGATGCAAGTAACCGGGCGATGCGATGATACATTTAATGCACTATCATCTAGTATACTACAAGAAATAACATCATTTATATCACATTGGTCTATCATAATAAAATCAATGAGAGTTTCTCTATTACTATTATAGGGTACATTGCTGAACTCCGCTCCTGTACAAAACCCGAGAGTATTTAAAGGTACCAGAGTGAAACTAGACATAAAATCAGCAAGTATTTTACCTCTATTATCTAATTGAAAATTCAAGTGCTGATGTCTGGAGGGGAGCTCAGTGTTATAATCGCCCATTAATAGGACTTTACCCTTTCCTTTATACATATATAAAACATTTTCTAATTCTTCTATACTGTTCCTATACTTAAATACAGAATGATTCTTACATGGTAACTATATCTGGAACATATACATATAACAACCAGGTGAAACCATTATTTGAATGCCTAATACATATTGACTTGTAATGTCTATGGGTGTTACAATGTGACTCAGTTCTTTACGCCATAATATACCGATTCCACCTTTTCCAACTCTACGATTACTGGGTATATCCAGATCTGGGTCCGACTTAGCATTACTATTTTATTTCGTACATTTATGTATATGATTTAATATATTGCTCTGGCTTTTTTAAAGTAGTCCAATATTAATAATAATGAACTGCAAGTAGAAAGGTATGACGTCACGATAGTGTTCTAAAATACGGTTCTTCAAGTGCTTGTCCTTGCGATATTCCATGTTATAAAACATATGTATGCAATATGCATGCTGCTATTATGCATAGCACGTTAGTAATGGTATGGTGTACAGGGAACATTAGTTACAGGGAGATCAGTAGTTGTACATGGGTGCCCGTTACAGGGAGATCAGTAGTTCTATATAGGTACCCGTTACAGGGAGATCAGTAGTTCTATATGGGTGCCCGTTACAGAGAGATCAGTAGTTTTACATGGGTGCCCGTTACAGGGAGATCAGTAGTTCTATATGGGTGTCCGTTACAGGGAGATCAGTAGTTCTATATGGGTGCCCGTTACAGGGAGATCAGTAGTTCTATATGGGTGCCCGTTACAGGGAGATCAGTAGTTTTACATGGGTGCCCGTTACAGGGAGATCAGTAGTTCTATATGGGTGCCCGTTACAGGGAGATCAGTAGTTTTACATGGGTGCCCGTTACAGGGAGATCAGTAGTTCTATATGGGTGCCCGTTACAGGGAGATCAGTAGTATTACATGGGTGCCCGCTACAGGGAGATCAGTAGTTGTACATGGGTGCCCGTTACAGGGAGATCAGTAGTACTACATGGGTGCCCGTAACCGTTCTAGGGATATCTGACTCCATCATGGAAAAGCTTGCAAATCGAATCTAAAACAGGAGGGGGCACTGACATTGCGCTCTAGGATGCCTGTTGTTAGTCCACGCGGTTTGATCATGTATGTTTGTTTAGGGTTTAATTTCTCACCAATAGCTTAAGTCATATGGCGCCTGTTCAGCTAATATTGGTGGAGGAAGACCCCTGGTGCCCATTCGACCAGTATTTCAGGTACGGAAAAACAGCGCGGGAAGAACCACTGACCTTCCGCAAGCCAGATGGATAGCGTCCTCACATGCAAGAATTCGATACTCCAATGAAATATTGGCGGTATGATAACGCATGTGTTCACGACCATATATATTCAATTATTTCACTACAACTGCAGATAGAGCAAACATACATGTACACAAGAACGTTTATCAATATCGGTGTATCATATTATCTATCTAGAACAATTGCATGATGCAACCCACGTGCCTTGGTTTAAAACCCACATGACCATACAAGTCACATTGGTAGCATGCGTTTATTGTTGAGAGAGCGCTAAACTATATAAAAGGCTGCCTTTACCCAGAACCCTTACAAACTTTTCCTACACAGAAAGAAAGGTAATTGTACATATTCTTTATTTGGATTTTGATTTTTATTAATTGTTTTAAATACTTTTATACATTGTACTATTTCATCGATATAGATCTAGTTTAAATTAAATCAAAACCTTCGAATACGTTATATTACGTGTATACAAATACAGTCTGCATCCGTTATGTCGAATTTCGTCGGTCCGAACAAAATACTTCGACATAACCGATGTTTGACTTAACGAAATTCGATATAAACGGAGCCAGTTATATGTAAAAGGATAGTGTCTGAAACGGGACTTTGATCCGACTTCGAGATAACCGGAGAATTCGACATAACCGACTTTGACATAATGGATGTAGACTGTTACTACAGTTTTTGGGCATTTGTTTAAATCCTTGCACAATATGGATGATGTATTTTTGTCTGTATCATTGCACTAGCCTCCACAATCTAAAATTACTAATCTCTTCAGGAGGCGTCGCTCATATGGGCAACCGGTAGCGACGATAAATAAACGTAAAAACACACATGATGTATTTTAATTTTGCATTGCTTTAAAGCTATATAGTCCTGTTAAAACACGGAATTGGATTGCATACGAGTGTCCAGTTTTTAATGCCAGCAATATTAATAAAACATGCTAAGCTTGATTTGCTACGGAGGATTGGGGCTATGATGGGAGGCGAATAAAAACAGACTAAACTAGCCAAGTAGGAGTATGCCCGCGTAGTCTTATAAACTGCTTGTAGGGGCTGTAGGGGCTGTAGGAAGGTCGTCATGTCACGTAAGATGTGCATGCAACTTAAACCATTTCAACACCACATACCTCTAAATAGGCTAACACAAAGTGTAGATCCGGTTGAGCCGTCTCATCAGGTTCTGCACTTTTTGGCAGTGATATTGGTCCAAATGTCATTTTCTTATTTATCTATAAAACATGTCATTGACATTGTCAGTTACTTGGTGTTGAATAAGTTAATAACTTCAAATGCAATCGATCCAATATGAATTAAGAATTATACATTGATATAATGAGGCTAAATAAATTCTACAAAATAGATAACTCCAAATAATATATAACAATCATAGTACATTGACATATGAAGCTAACTTTATAGTCTGCAGAGACAAAGTAGATACATTTTAGAAATCCTATTATTTGATTTAAAATTCGATTTTAGATGATTCGTGCCGTGATACTTGTATGCCTATTGGCCACAGCCCTCGCCTTCAATTCCTTCCTGGATAGTGAATGGGAGTCGTACAAGAGAGCTTATGGCAAACGATATGAACAGCGTGTAGAGGGACTCAGGTACGTATGTCTGATTTTTATGTATACTTAGTATGTACCATATCAAAGAGTGAACCCTGTGCTTTCCATTTCGATATGTTAGTTAGCAGGCCCGTAGCCACATTGAGGCACATCGCTGTAGCTGCCTCGGTTAAATGTTCCAAAGCAAACAAAAAATAAATGAAAAATTAAATAAATAAAATGCCAAAAATATCCCTTTGCTGTATGAAATGTTGACTGCTAGATAGCTGAAACATAATTATACGTCTAAACTCATTAATTCAGAAAGCGCAGGAAATCGCTTCAATACTCCAACAATTTTAAGGGGGAACATACCCACAGATTGCCTCGGTTCAAATTTGCCTCTGGCTACGGTACTGGTTAGACAAACCACCTTATTATTATACATTTGCCATATACAGATTTCTCTTGTATACTTATATTGCTAAAATAATACTGCTGTTCATAATGACTGTCAAAATATCAACAGAAAGTTGTTATCCTGTACCTGTACACTCTACGATATAGAGAATATTTGTGTTTATTAGTGTAAGTTATAGAGAATATTTGTGGTTATTAGTGTAAGATAGGATTTTATTTCATCGAGTGATCATCGAAATTTGTATTTCCACTAGTGGCGTTACAAATCTTCTTTTCTTTTATGATTTCTAATGATTTCGGGATCCTCATTGCACTACAATTCACAACAGCACAACCACTTATGTTAGTTTGAACGTCAGTAATAAGAAATACTTCCGGTATAAATTCGAGTTACTTTCTGTTTGCTGTCAAAATTAAAAACTACAGACAAAACAATTTCATTAGAAAATATTACTTTATAATTAATTGTTCATGATTATCAGAAAAGAGTACAAATGTACATCCAAACCGCGGAGGAATACGAAACTGAAAATGCCACCTTTCACTGTTTCAAAACAGTGGGAGATGGAGTGTTCTTTCACTGAGAAAGAAACCAGTAGTATCCACTGTTTCGGTAAAGAAATCCAATAAAGACAAGTTAAATGTAGTCGAAAGGATCATTCTATTTATGTTAGTATACTTGAGTCATAGAGTAAGGGAAAATTGGATACAAGTGTTTATTGTTTCACATTTTGATTCGGAACGGTTTGGAATAGGACATAATCCTTTAAATTTGGTGCTATTTAATACTGTTTTGACTATCTGTTTATAGCGTCGGCTTCAATGTGATTGGTATTTCGATATTTCACCGTGGTGTCAGTTGTTTCCGGTCGTTTCAGTTATTTCTGGTAGTTTCAGTTATTTTTGGTAGTTTCAAGTTATTTCTGGTAGTTTCAGTTATTTCTAGTAGTTCAGTTATTTCTGGTAGTTTCAGTTATTTGAGCTATATTCAGTTATTTATTTCTCATCAGTCTTCAGCTACATCATATCAATTTATTAACAATTGACGGTAAATTGACAATAAAAATGACTGTTCAAATCGAATTTTTGTCTTACATTGCAGACGTCAGATCTGGGAGAGCAACACTAAATACATCGAGACCCACAATCTCGAGGCAGACCGAGATCTCCACACCTACACACTCGGCATGAACGAATACGGAGATATGGTACGTATACCTCTAATATAATTCCCCATCTTTATCATGTACTACTAGTATCTCCGTCAAATAACAGTGCCCAAAATGGACAACCAATGAGAGACATCGATCAGCCCTTGCACACTCTCTAAACATATATAGATCGTCTCAAGTGGTTTCCTCTGTTTTTATTGTTGATCCCTATGCACAACAGGCTATCGTTTTCATCCAATTTCTCATCTTTTAGTTATTTTAAAATTAGTATATATCGACAGAATATGTTAATCTAGGTTATCAATTAATTATCAAATAATTATCAATTAATTATCAAGATTACCGCAACATCTAGTTAGGAGGATTTTTACGTTTACTTATCGTCGCTACCGGTTACCCATATGATCGACGCCTCCTGAAGAGATTAGTCATTTTAGATTTTTGGAGGATAGTGCAATGATACAGACAGAGACGGGTCAGACGGGGGATCGAACCTGTGATCCCTGGATTACCAGTCCAGCGTGTTAACACTGGACTACAGATCCGTCTGTATTACGGGAGAGACATCGATTACGGGATATATCGGACATTATCTGTCAAGGGAGGTAATAGAAAAACCAGTGGTGTCGCTCAATGGCAACGTGATATACACTTATGTCAAATCTTAGTATTAAATAGTGTCGGAATATTACTGAAGGAACATCTTCAACTGATATATGACACCTCCGAACATGTATTTAGTGATGGAACAATTGTATCAGTTGTAACTTTAACATTAACTTTCACTTCTTTCCTTAATTTTTAAGACTAACGAAGAATTTGTTGCCGTGATGAATGGATACAAGCATAATGTGTCTCGAAGCGTTTGCAGCAAATTTACGCCACCAATGAACGTCAACCTCGGTGACTTACCTGACACGGTGGACTGGAGAACCGAAGGTTACGTAACACCAATTAAAAACCAGGTAAGTGAATCAGAAATGTGTACATCTAGTTTTGTTTAAGAAATAACAATTGTATCAGCGTATTTTATTTGCGAATAAACACATGGTTTTGGAGATCTGACCGTACGACTTAACAACACAGGCAGTAGGCCAAAACGCTTCACGCATGCGCTCAGAACGATACACCATTTGTAACCAGACACTTATATAATTCCATATAACTGGATTATTTGTGAACGAATTTTGTTTACATTTGGACCATGAATAAATCAACATAGCATACGTACATACTAGAATTGTCTTATTAATTCATCAATCATAAGGTATAAAACGTAACAAAAAACAAGCATCACTGTACAATCAAAATCCACAGACGGATCAGTAGTCCAGTGGGTAACACGCTGGTCTGGTAATCCAGGGATCGCAGGTTCGATTCCCCGTCTGACCCTAATAAAATTAACAGTCTTTCAGATGGGACGTTAAACCGAGGTCTCGTGTCGGTGCTTTACACCGTGCACGTAAAAGAACCAGAAGAGACTCTGGAATGTGTCTCTGTCTGTATCATTGCAATATCCTCCAAAATCTAAAATGACTACTATCTTCAGGAGGCGTCGCTCATATGGGCAACCGGTAGCGACGATAAATAAACGTAAAACACACACGCAAAATCCGAACAATGTGAAAAGTTATCGAAGCCCAATATTATCTGTATGTCCGAGAAATTACTATCTAGTGTGTCGTGTGTTGTGTTGTGTTGTTTTGTGAATTTTGATTTTACAGTGTTGTTTGTTATTTTATACCTTTGTGTTTATCAATTGAAAAGAAATTTATTGTATGTACGTATGATGTATTGCTTTATACATGGTCCAAATTAGAACGCATTACTTTCACAAATAATCCAATTACACTGTTTTATATAAGTGTGGGTTAGATGTGGCACAAAATCATTTCATTTGAAATTGTCCTTAGAATTTGTCAATGAAGATAGGAATAATAAGACAGTAATTTTGATTTCCTTACAATATCTTGCTGAGCACCACCCGTCTGATCAACGTTTTGTACTGATAAACCGTTAGTGATCTGCTATCCAAATGTATAATACTGTAAGACTACAACATGGTAATAGGAATATACTCCTCTACAGGGACAATGCGGATCATGTTGGTCTTTTTCAGTAACCGGGTCACTTGAAAGTCAGCATTGATAAGTTAACTTATTTTATTCTTTTGTACTGATATACATTACCTACATGTATCAAAATCTTGTAAATAATAAACTTTGGAAATGTGAAACTATGCCCATAAATATTCGTCTTTACATCTCTTACTAGGGACAATGTGGATCATGCTGGTCGTTTTCAGCAACCGGGTCACTTGAAGGTCAGACTTATAAGAAAACAGGCACACTGACTTCTTTGTCCGAGAAGAACTTGATGGACTGTTCCAGAGCGGAAGGTACATTCTATGCAATATAATAAATATTTATAAACATTAGATGGAACATATGGAACATCGTCAGGGGTTCGTTCTGATATGGCCGGATGGTGAGCCGCCACCTAGTTAAATAATGGTTACCGATTGTCTATCAGCCTACAAACGGATCTGTAGTCCAGTGGTAACACGCTGGACTGGTAATCCAGGGATCGCAGGTTCGATCACCAGTCTGACCCTAATAAAATTAACAGTCTTTCAGATGGGACGTTAAACCGAGGTCTCGTGTCGGTGCTTTACACCGTGCACGTAAAAGAACAAGAGGAGATTCTGGAATGGGTCTCTGTCTGTATCATTGCACTATCCTCCAAAATCTAAAATAACTAATCTCTTCAGGAGGCGTCGCTCATATGGGCAACCGGTAGCGACGATAAATAAACGTAAAACACACTCTATCAGCCTGGTGTCTGGCCTACATGGACATGATTCGGGAAGTAGAGATGTTCATAAACAATGTCTTGCTTGTTTGTTAGTTTTGGGATTTGTTTTAGTAAATGACTACTATTCAGATTTATGTCTTCTAAGCGGACCTTTCACGAGCCAGCTGGTTATACTTCTTGAATGAATTACTTCGACACACTTGATTGGATTCGAACCTACAGCTGTGAGATAATTTGAAGTCACCGGCCCGAACTGCTGGACCACTGATGACGATGATCACAATGTCGAAGCTAAATGGAACGGTATTGGACGGGGCTCCGAGTGGTAAGGTCGTTGACTTCAAATAACTTGCTCCTCACCGTTGTCGGTTGGAATCGAATTATTTCATGTGAGAAAGCTATCCAGCTGGCTTGCGGAAGGTGGGTGGTTATATCAGGGTGCTCGTCCGTGCCTGATATATTGCTCCATGACATAAGCTGTTGGTGCCACGTACACCCCAAAAGGAAACAAACAAAATGGGACTGTCCAACAACATACTAGTTTATTGCATAAAACATCTACAAGATAAATACAATACAATACCAGCAATTACAAACACAATACCAGCCATTACAAACACAATACCAGTAATTACAAACACAACACCAGCCATTACAAACACAATACCAGGAATTACAAACACAATACCAGCAATCACAAATACAATACCAGCAAGTACAAATACAATACCAGCAATTACAAATACACTACCAGCAATCACAAATACAATACCAGCAATTACAAATACAATACTAGCAATTACAAATACAATAACAGCAATTACAGATACAATACCAGCAATTACAAATATAATAATAGCAATTACAAATACAATACCAGCAATTACAGATACAACACCAGAAATTACAAATACAATACCAGCAATTACAGATACAATACCAGCAATTACAAATATAATATTAGCAATTACAAATACAATACCAGCAATTACAGATACAATACCAGCAATTACAGATACAATACCAGCAATTACAGATACAATACCAGCAATTACAAATACAATACCAACAATTACAAATACCAGCAATTACAGATACAATACAAGCAATTACAGATACAATACCAGCAATTACAAATACAATACCAGCAATTACAAATACAAGCAATTACAGATACAATACCAGCAATTACAGATACAATACCAGCAATTACAGATACAACACCAGCAATTACAAATACAATACCAGCAATTACAGATACAATACCAGCAATTACAGATACAATACCAGCGATTATGAATACAATACCAGCAATTACAAATACAATACCAGCAATTACAG
This sequence comes from Archivesica marissinica, assembly GCA_014843695.1. Taxonomy (NCBI): domain Eukaryota; kingdom Metazoa; phylum Mollusca; class Bivalvia; order Venerida; family Vesicomyidae; genus Archivesica; species Archivesica marissinica. Next base: position 32,027,383 of record CM026388.1, read on the forward strand.
CTACAATAACAGCAATTACAAATACAATACTAGTGATAACACATATAAATAGCGAGAAGACTCTTTAATAATTTCTTGTGACCAAGAATCAGAAGATCTGAATTGCATAATTATGAATTATAAATATCATAATGAAATAGAAACGTGTCGTGGTTAGTTAGCAATTGTTGTGTTTTTTAAAGGAAATATGGGTTGCAATGGTGGATTGATGGACCAGGCGTTTGCTTACGTCATCAAGAATAAGGGTATTGATACAGAGCAATCTTACCCATATGTTCCAAAGGTCAGTATTTCCGTAACTCTTTCAGCGCCGAATAAATTCAGAGCATGTGCAAACAATATAGATCCAGATCAGCCGCGGCGTAACGCCGCGTCTGATCAGGATATATGTTGTTTGCTATTCGGACAGGTGCTTCAGCTCCAATGTCTGAAGAGCAATCAGCATATAGCCTGATCAGACGGTATGTTCTGTTCTGTCCGATCAGGTTCTCTACTTTTTTATGCGACATTGGCGGTGAAAGAGTTAAACTTGGATGCTGATTATTTACTAGTACGTTCTACTAACTGATTTACGTCATTGGTTCGTTCCTTTACACATGGCACAAAAAAGAAACTGTGCGCTTGCCTTTGAGATAAATTTAATATCATTTTAGAAAACAATATAGGCAAATTTGGTATCAAAATGTGCGAAATATTGGGAAATTAATGCAATGTTTGAAGGATTATTTTCTTCACTCATGATAGTAAAATCCATAATTCTATAATTTGTAACGAAAAAGTGCACATATGTTTTTATGTTGTCAGTATATTAACGTTTATTTAAGTTTATATCACGTCGCTACATGTTGCCTATTTGAGCGATGGGCTTAAACCTAACAACACCTTTCCATGGCAGGCTCCAGCGGTTAACAAGTACTTGGTGCATCAACCTCTGTAAGAAACTGCCAACTTTTTCATATCAAGAGACATGGTCTGAACGGGACCCGTGCCCATCAATGATGATAGGTTACAGTGGTATACAAGTTAGCGACCTTAGCCACTCGACAACAGAGGCGGGCTGTATTAAATTGTATTTTTTATTGTTGCAAATCGCTTTAAAATGTAGAATCGGATTTGTTTGGTATCAGCCTTTCAAATCAGCCATTCAAATCACTTTCCATTTCACAGCTGTAGGTACACATCACATTGGTGTCCATTTATTGGCTTCATGTTTAATTGGAACGACACATGTCATTGTAACCGCTGTATACACATTGAACCTAAACAATATTGTACTTATTGGCTTCATGTTGTATTTAGTTTATACAAATTTATTTTAGCTCGATTGCGAAATAAGTTATTTCAACTTTATATAAGTATCACTCTCGAGACCTCATTCCTGATGGAATCCATCGCCACGAGGGAGAGAGAAGAGGCAACGTGGAATTTAAATGCCTTGCCTAAGGGCACAATCGTAACGGCTCCAGTGGGGCTCGAACTCCGGACCTTTCGCACCTGAAGCGAACGTGTATCCACTGCGCTATCACGACTTCCTGTTGTATTGGAACGATACATGTCATTGTATCACAACTGAAAGTACATTGAATCTAAACAATATTGTACTTATTGGCTTCATGTTGTATTGAAACGACAACTGTCACTGTATCACAACTGAAAGTACATTGAATCTAAACAATATTGTACTTATTGGCTTCATGTTTTTGAAACGACACCTGTCACTGTATCACTACTGAAAGTACATTGAATCTAAACAATATTGTACTTATTGGCTTCATGTTATTGAAACGACACCTGTCACTGTATTACTACTGAAAGTACATTGAATCTAAACAATATTGTACTTATTGGCTTCATGTTGTATTGAAACGACAACTGTCACTGTATTACTACTGAAAGTACATTGAATCTAAACAATATTGTACTTATTGGCTTCATGTTATTGAAACGACACATGTCACTGTATTACTACAGAAAGTACATTGCATCTAAACAATATTGTACGTATTGGCTTCATGTTATTGAAACGACACATGTCACTGTATTACTACAGAAAGTACATTGAATCTAAACAATATTGTACTTATTGGCTTCATGTTATTGAAACGACACATGTCACTGTATTACTACAGAAAGTACATTGCATCTAAACAATATTGTACGTATTGGCTTCATGTTATTGAAACGACACATGTCACTGTATTACTACAGAAAGTACATTGAATCTAAACAATATTGTACTTATTGGCTTCATGTTATTGAAACGACACATGTCACTGTATTACTACAGAAAGTACATTGCATCTAAACAATATTGTACGTATTGGCTTCATGTTATTGAAACGACACATGTCACTGTATTACTACAGAAAGTACATTGAATCTAAACAATATTGTACTTATTGGCTTCATGTTATTGAAACGACACATGTCACTGTATTACTACAGAAAGTACATTGCATCTAAACAATATTGTACGTATTGGCTTCATGTTATTGAAACGACACCTGTCACTGTATCACTACTGAAAGTACATTGAATCTAAACACTATTGTACTTATTGGCTTCATGTTATTGAAACAACAACTGTCACTGTATCACAACTGAAAGTACATTGCATCTAAACAATATTGTACTTATTGGCTTCCTGTACTAGTAGACCGACTCGTGTCATTTATACACAGCATTGCGTCATTATGCAACTGCTGAACATTGACGTCATCGCTATTTATACATATTTGGTTTCGTGTAATCTTAGGACGGCAAATGCAAGTACAACTCTGCAAACATTGGAGCGACAGAGGTCAGTTGTATGGATATTGAATCTGGATCTGAAGACGATTTGAAAAGTGCTGTTGCAACAATAGGACCAATCTCTGTCGCCATCGATGCTAGCCACCCCTCCTTCCAAATGTACAGGTAATGTAGTCTATACAAATTAATTTTAGCTCTATTGCGAAACAAGTTCTGACATTAATCACTATCGATACCTCATTCCTGGTGGAATCAATCGCCACGAGAGAGAGAGAGAGAGAGAGAGAGAGAGAGAGAGAGAGAGAGAGAAGCGACAATGTGGAATTTAAATGCCTTGCCTAATGGCACAATCATAACAGTTCAAGCGTGGCTCGAACCCAGAGCCTGTCGTACAGGTAATGTACTGTGTACATATGTGTTCCAGTGTATACTATTCCACCGGATTCGAACTGATAAATTTATTTAATACTATTTTATTGTAACTGTTTTCATAATGACGAATACAATTTACAATTACATATCACAATAACATTACTGTCACATTTATAACATACATAAAACCTGATAATATCCATATACATGACATTTTCAAATTCCAAAATGATTGGGTTACAAGTTTTGAAAACAGCCACTGCCCTTTCCAAAATGTCAAATGAGCTGTCAATTAGTTCCGATACTAATATAAGTATGTTTTTCAAGAACATGATTGTTGAGATTGAATAAGAAAATTACGGGATACGCTTAACAATTTAGACTTATGTCGTAGAATTAATACATGTGTGTGTAGATATGATCTATGCATATATGCTAGCATTTATTAATTGTGATAAATAACATTAATTCTTATTCGAAGGATATGTGTAATATGTTGTTTGTTTAATATATACCATATGATTTATATACAGATGGGGACACATTAAAGGTATGTAAATATATATAATAAATGTATATATTGCAATGTAATATTATTTTATGTCGTGTATGAATGGCTTCAGGTCCGGTGTATACAGCGAGAGACGGTGCTCGTCTTCGAGACTGGACCACGGCGTGCTCGCTGTTGGTTATGGCACAGAGGGATTCGATGATTACTGGCTCGTAAAGAACAGGTTAGTTGTCCCAGCAGTTAACGAAATGACATTGAAGATGAATATCATTTTGTATTAATATGTCCAGCATACAGTAAACATAACATTCCAAGGTATTATTTTAATCATCCAAGTATGTGGAAGAACATTCGAATACAACTAGCGCCAAATTACTAAACATACTAGCTCTATTTTGTATTAAAGCATTTAAGCAGAGACAACATCATTTACCATATTTAAATGTTTAAAAGTATGTATGTTTGTAAATATGATATGACGTTTATGCTTACATGTTTTAAATATAAGTGCTGCAGCGCATAATTTCCCAATGTATGTTAATGTTTATAATATTCACTTTTACTGTATATATTCACACATGTTCTGTATGTAGCATAGATGACGATGAACGTAATGTTCAAGTCCAAAATGGAATAAACTGAGTTATGTTCTGTTCTGGTAAAAATAAATAGACAATCCTACTTAGCGAGATAGCTGATGTATATATTGCGGAGCAGTTGATCACATCGAGATAAATAATAATAAATGCAGCATAATAAAAATTCGATAAACACAATGTAAGAAAAAATGTTTATTGTTTTGTAAATATATAACTTTTTTTTAAACGATTGCGAAACAAGTTTTAACCACTTATATTAATAACTCTCGTTGGCTCGGATGAAAGCGTAAATGTGGTCATTCGTGTGGGAGGAAACCGGAGTACCCGGAGAAAACCCACCTGTCCGATCTGGCGACCACCGTAGTACCATCTCACATACTTCCCGGTCCGAGTATCGAACCCGGATTGCATTGGTGAGAAGCGAGCATGCTAACCACTGCGCTAATCGGACAGCCATATAGCAAATATTTGATTAGGCATAAAATGGTACAAAACACATCTACATGTAGATCAAACAAAATAAGCATATGTAAATTGCAAAAACAATTCTCCCCCCTTATTTTCTGTTATTAAATAAAAGTACAGGATGTTCATTAAAGAGCAAAACTATTAATATTTTATATAATTTTAATTAATTGTACGTTCTCTTTCTTTAAAAGCCAAATGCAAATATTTTGATAAATTATTAATTAATTTTGCGTTCAGAGCTCATCAGAATATCGATTTTTTGTAGTGTGAAAATAGTGGGGAAAAATATGGCTCAAACATGTCTACGTAAATTATAAATACAGCATAAAATACTCATTGGTTCGTAAATACGATATAAAATGCTCAAATGTTCTTTTAACAAAGATAATTTTCACACATGACCGGAAAAAAATAATAAGTATAATGAGAGACATCGGTGAGTTACTGCCCCTGCATATTCCTTAAAAGTAGATATATCCAATTAAGTGTGTTCCTCTGTTTTTATCGTTTATTCCTTTGCAGAACATGCTGTTAATTTTATTCCACTATCGCTTTTTATGAGTATTAAATTACTATATCTCAACAGATATCATACAGTATATGCAATGGCTACTTATTTGTAAAAGAATGTTTTCAGTTAATTAACACGATTTTGATAAAATACATTTATCATACCGCAATATCTGGTTAGGGAACAACAGTAAAAACAAAGGATTCTAACTAAAAGGACCTATTCACATTTTGGAATAAATCAGACTCTATCTGCCAAGGGAGGTAATAGAAAATTAGAGATGTCTCTCATTGTGTTATAGACCTTCTCATACAAGTAGTTTTCCGAAAGTACATACATTATTGTAAGCAAAATACTTTTCAAAGAATGTTTATTTTTTCAGTTGGGGCAAAAGCTGGGGAACCAAAGGTTACATCATGATGTCGAGAAACAAGGAGAACCAATGCGGAATCGCCACGTCATCCAGCTTCCCAACCGTGTAATCTAATTGGACGATAGATCTCAGGACATATGTTACAGTTGTTGTGATTCGTTGATTTGACATATCGATCTGAATTATCTAAGTCATATTTTGTTGTGATTAGTTAATTTGACATATCTGAGAGTTTGTTCATTTGTGATGTCCACATTTTCTAAAAGGAGAAATTATGTTGGTTGAGCGATTCATGTAATTATATGACAGATGATTTGGAATAAATGTGTTAGTTTAAACATATTTTATTTTATCAATATTTACATCATGTTGTAACATTAATATACAAGAACAGAACGATTAAATCGGAAGCTAGTAGCTTATTTAGAGTTTCTCCATGACAAACACAATGTTCATAAACTATGGCAGAGTGTATATACATTTATGAAAGTGACAAGTGTTATTCAACTGTAATGATATAAGTGTAAGTAAAAATAAATAATATGGAGATGATGATGAAGTAATCGATTAGACTGGCTTACCAGATTACGTGCAGCCAATTTAGGACATTGTGAGGCGAGAGAGTGGAAGAAAGAAAGAGAGAGGGAGGGAGGGAGAGAGGAAGAGAGAGGCAACGTGAAATTTAAATGCCTTGCCTAAGGGCACACTCGTAAGGACACTCTACTGTATGAGTCTTCTGGGGCATCATCGTACTCATAAAGTAGAGCGTCCTTACGAATGTGAAATCTGCAAGAAGGCTTTTACCAACCATTCACGTCTTCTGGAGCATCATCGTACTCATAAAGTAGAGCGTACTTACGAATGTGAAATCTGCAAGAAGGCTTTTACCCAACCATTCACGTCTTCTGGAGCATCATCGTACTCGTAAAGTAGAGTGTCCTTACGAATGTGAAATCTTCAAGAAGGCTTTCACCCAACTATTCACGTCTTCAGGAGCATCATCGTACTCATAAAGTAGAGCGTCCTTACGAATGTGAAATCTGCAAGAAGGCTTTTACCCAACCATTCACGTCTTCAGGAGCATCATCGTACTCATAAAGTAGAGCGTCCTTACGAATGTGAACTCTGCAAGAAGGCTTTTACCCAACCATTCACGTCTTCAGGAGCATCATCGTACTAATAAAGTAGAACGTCCTTACGAATGTGAAATCTGCAAGAAGGCTTTTACCAACCATTCACGTCTTCTGGAGCATCATCGTACTCATAAAGTAGAACGTCCTTACGAATGTGAAATGTGCAAGAAGGCTTTTACCCAACCATTCATGTCTTCTGGAGCATCATCGTACTCGTAAAGTAGAGCGTCCTTACGAATGTGAAATCTGCAAGAAGGCTTTTACCAACCATTCACGTATTCTGGGGCATCATCGTACTCATAAAGTAGAGCGTCCTTACGAATGTGAAATCTGCAAGAAACCTTTTACCAACCATTCACGTCTTCTGGAGCATCGTCGTACTCAGAAAGTAGAGCGTGCTTACGAATGTGAAATCTGCAAGAAGGCTTTTACCCAACCATTCACGTCTTCTGGAGCATCATCGTACTCGTAAAGTAGAGTGTCCTTACGAATGTGAAATCTGCAAGAAGGCTTTTACCAACCATTCACGTCTTCTGGAGCATCATCGTACTCATAAAGTAGAACGTCCTTACGAATGTGAAATCTGCAAGAAGGCTTTTACTCAACCATTCATGTCTTCTGGGGCATCATCGTACTCATAAAGCAGAACGTCCTTACTAATGTAAACTCTGCAAGAAGGCTTTTACCCAACCATTCACGTCTTCTGGAGCATCATCGTACTCATAAAGTAGAACGTCCTTACGAATGTGAAATCTGCAAGAAACCTTTTACCAACCATTCACGTCTTCTGGAGCATCGTCGTACTCATAAAGTAGAGCGTGCGTACGAATGTGAAATCTGCCAGAAGGCTTTTACCCAACCATTCACGTCTTCTGGAGCATCATCGTACTCGTAAAGTAGAGCGTCCTTACGAATGTGAAATCTGCAAGAAGGCTTTTACCCAACCATTCACGTCTTCAGGAGCATCATCGTACTCATAAAGTAGAACGTCCTTACGAATGTGAAATCTGCAAGAAGGCTTTTACCAACCATTCACGTATTCTGGAGCATCATCGTACTCATAAAGTAGAACGTCATTACGAATGTGAAATCTGCAAGAAGGCTTTTACTCAACCATTCATGTCTTCTGGGGCATCATCGTACTCATAAAGCAGAACGTCCTTACTAATGTAAACTATGCAAGAAGGCTTTTACCAAACATTCACGTATTCTGGGAATCATCGTACTCATAAAGTAGAGCGTCCTTACGAATGTGAAATCTGCAAGAAACTTTTTACCAACCATTCACGTCTTCTGGAGCATCGTCTTACTCATAAGGTAAGAGCGTGCTTACGAATGTGAAATCTGCAAGAAGGCTTTTACCCAACCATTCACGTCTTCTGGAGCATCATCGTACTCGTAAAGTAGAGCGTCCATACGAATGTGAAATCTGCAAGAAGGCTTTTACCCAACCATTCACGTCTTCTGGAGCATCATCGTACTCATAAAGTAGAACGTCCTTACGAATGTGAAATGTGCAAGAAGGCTTTTACCCAACCATTCATGTCTTCTGGAGCATCATCGTACTCATAAAGTAGAGCGTCCTTACGAATGCGAAATCTGCAAGAAGGCTTTTACCAACCATTCACGTATTCTGGGGCATCATCGTACTCATAAAGTAGAGCGTCCTTACGAATGTGAAATCTGCAAGAAACCTTTTACCAACCATTCACGTCTTCTGGAGCATCGTCGTACTCATAAAGTAGAGCGTGCTTACGAATGTGAAATCTGCAAGAAGGCTTTTACCCAACCATTCACGTCTTCTGGAGCATCATCGTACTCGTAAAGTAGAGCGTCCTTACGAATGTGAAATCTGCAAGAAGGCTTTTACCCAACCATTCACGTCTTCTGGAGCATCATCGTACTCATAAAGTAGAACGTCCTTACGAATGTGAAATCTGCAAGAAGGCTTTTACCAACCATTCACGTCTTCTGGAGCATCATCGTACTCATAAAGTAGAGCGTCCTTACGAATGTGAAATCTGCAAGAAGGCTTTTACCAACCATTCACGTATTCTGGGGCATCATCGTACTCATAAAGTAGAGCGTCCTTACGAATGTGAAATCTGCAAGAAGGCTTTTACCAACCATTCACGTCTTCTGGAGCATCATCGTACTCATAAAGTAGAGCGTCCTTACGAATGTGAAATCTGCAAGAAGGCTTTTACCCAACCATTCACGTCTTCTGGAGCATCATCGTACTCATAAAGTAGAACGTCCTTACGAATGTGAAATCTGCAAGAAGGCTTTTACCAACCATTCACGTCTTCTGGAGCATCATCGTACTCATAAAGTAGAGCGTCCTTACGAATGTGAAATCTGCAACAAACCTTTTACCAACCATTCACGTCTTCTGGAGCATCGTCGTACTCATAAAGTAGAGCGTGTTTACGAATGTGAAATCTTCAAGAAGGCTTTTACCCAACCATTCACGTCTTCTGGAGCATCATCGTACTCGTAAAGTAGAGCGTCCTTACGAATGTGAAATCTGCAAGAAGGCTTTTACCCAACCATTCACGTCTTCAGGAGCATCATCGTACTCATAAAGTAGAACGTCCTTACGAATGTGAAATCTGCAAGAAGGCTTTTACCAACCATTCAGGTCTTCTGGAGCATCATCGTACTCATAAAGCAGAACGTCCTTACTAATGTAAACTCTGCAAGAAGGCTTTTACCCAACCATTCACGTCTTCTGGAGCATCATCGTACTCATAAAGTAGAACGTCCTTACGAATGTGAAATGTGCAAGAAGGCTTTTACCCAACCATTCATCTCTTCTGGAGCATCATCGTACTCATAAAGTAGAGCGTCCTTACGAATGTGAAATCTGCAAGAAGGCTTTTACCAACCATTCACGTCTTCAGGAGCATCATCGTACTAATAAAGTAGAACGTCCTTACGAATGTGAAATCTGCAAGAAACCTTTTACCAACCATTCACGTCGTCTGGAGCATCGTCGTACTCATAAAGTAGAGCGTGCTTACGAATGTGAAATCTGCAAGAAGGCTTTTACCAACCATTCACGCCTTCTGTGGCATCATCGTACTCATAAAGTAGAGCGTCCTTACGAATGTGAAATCTGCAAGAAACCGTTTACCAACCATTCACGTCTTCTGGAGCATAATCGTACTCATAAAGTAGAGCGTGCTTACGAATGTGAAATCTGCAAGAAGGCTTTTACCCAACCATTCACGTCTTCAGGAGCATCATCGTACTCATAAAGTAGAACGTCCTTACGAATGTGAAATCTGCAAGAAGGCTTTTACCAACCATTCACGTCTTCTGGAGCATCATCGTACTCATAAAATAGAGCGTCCTTACGAATGTGAAATCTGCAAGAAGGCTTTTACCAACCATTCACGTCTTCTGGAGCATCATCGTACTCATAAAGCAGAACGTCCTTACTAATGTAAACTCTGCAAGAAGGCTTTTACCCAACCATTCACGTCTTCTGGAGCATCATCGTACTCATAAAGTAGAACGTCCTTACGAATGTGAAATCTGCAAGAAGGCTTTTACCAACCATTCACGTATTCTGGGGCATCATCGTACTCATAAAGTAGAGCGTCCTTACGAATGTGAAATCTGCAAAAACCTTTTACCAACCATTCACGTCTTCTGGAGCATCGTCGTACTCATAAAGTAGAGCGTGTTTACGAATGTGAAATCTTCAAGAAGGCTTTTACCCAACCATTCACGTCTTCTGGAGCATCATCGTACTCGTAAAGTAGAGCGTCCTTACGAATGTGAAATCTGCAAGAAGGCTTTTACCCAACCATTCACGTCTTCAGGAGCATCATCGTACTCATAAAGTAGAACGTCCTTACGAATGTGAAATCTGCAAGAAGGCTTTTACCAACCATTCAGGTCTTCTGGAGCATCATCGTACTCATAAAGCAGAACGTCCTTACTAATGTAAACTCTGCAAGAAGGCTTTTACCCAACCATTCACGTCTTCTGGAGCATCATCGTACTCGTAAAGTAGAGTGTCCTTACGAATGTGAAATCTTCAAGAAGGCTTTCACCCAACTATTCACGTCTTCAGGAGCATCATCGTACTCATAAAGTAGAGCGTCCTTACGAATGTGAAATCTGCAAGAAGGCTTTTACCCAACCATTCACGTCTTCAGGAGCATCATCGTACTCATAAAGTAGAGCGTCCTTACGAATGTGAACTCTGCAAGAAGGCTTTTACCCAACCATTCACGTCTTCAGGAGCATCATCGTACTAATAAAGTAGAACGTCCTTACGAATGTGAAATCTGCAAGAAGGCTTTTACCAACCATTCACGTCTTCTGGAGCATCATCGTACTCATAAAGTAGAACGTCCTTACGAATGTGAAATGTGCAAGAAGGCTTTTACCCAACCATTCATGTCTTCTGGAGCATCATCGTACTCGTAAAGTAGAGCGTCCTTACGAATGTGAAATCTGCAAGAAGGCTTTTACCAACCATTCACGTATTCTGGGGCATCATCGTACTCATAAAGTAGAGCGTCCTTACGAATGTGAAATCTGCAAGAAACCTTTTACCAACCATTCACGTCTTCTGGAGCATCGTCGTACTCATAAAGTAGAGCGTGCTTACGAATGTGAAATCTGCAAGAAGGCTTTTACCCAACCATTCACGTCTTCTGGAGTATCATCGTACTCGTAAAGTAGAGCGTCCTTACGAATGTGAAATCTGCAAGAAGGCTTTTACCAACCATTCACGTCTTCTGGAGCATCATCGTACTCATAAAGTAGAACGTCCTTACGAATGTGAAATCTGCAAGAAGGCTTTTACTCAACCATTCATGTCTTCTGGGGCATCATCGTACTCATAAAGCAGAACGTCCTTACTAATGTAAACTCTGCAAGAAGGCTTTTACCCAACCATTCACGTCTTCTGGAGCATCATCGTACTCATAAAGTAGAGCGTCCTTACGAATGTGAAATCTGCAAGAAACCTTTTACCAACCATTCAGGTCTTCTGGAGCATCGTCGTACTCATAAAGTAGAGCGTGCTTACGAATGTGAAATCTGCCAGAAGGCTTTTACCCAACCATTCACGTCTTCTGGAGCATCATCGTACTCGTAAAGTAGAGCGTCCTTACGAATGTGAAATCTGCAAGAAGGCTTTTACCCAACCATTCACGTCTTCAGGAGCATCATCGTACTCATAAAGTAGAACGTCCTTACGAATGTGAAATCTGCAAGAAGGCTTTTACCAACCATTCACGTATTCTGGAGCATCATCGTACTCATAAAGTAGAACGTCATTACGAATGTGAAATCTGCAAGAAGGCTTTTACTCAACCATTCATGTCTTCTGGGGCATCATCGTACTCATAAAGCAGAACGTCCTTACTAATGTAAACTATGCAAGAAGGCTTTTACCAACCATTCACGTATTCTGGGGCATCATCGTACTCATAAAGTAGAGCGTCCTTACGAATGTGAAATCTGCAAGAAACTTTTTACCAACCATTCACGTCTTCTGGAGCATCGTCTTACTCATAAGGTAAGAGCGTGCTTACGAATGTGAAATCTGCAAGAAGGCTTTTACCCAACCATTCACGTCTTCTGGAGCATCATCGTACTCGTAAAGTAGAGCGTCCATACGAATGTGAAATCTGCAAGAAGGCTTTTACCCAACCATTCACGTCTTCTGGAGCATCATCATACTCATAAAGTAGAACGTCCTTACGAATGTGAAATGTGCAAGAAGGCTTTTACCCAACCATTCATGTCTTCTGGAGCATCATCGTACTCATAAAGTAGAGCGTCCTTACGAATGCGAAATCTGCAAGAAGGCTTTTACCAACCATTCACGTATTCTGGGGCATCATCGTACTCATAAAGTAGAGCGTTCTTACGAATGTGAAATCTGCAAGAAACCGTTTACCAACCATTCACGTCTTCTGGAGCATCGTCGTACTCATAAAGTAGAGCGTGCTTACGAATGTGAAATCTGCAAGAAGGCTTTTACCCAACCATTCACGTCTTCTGGAGCATCATCGTACTCGTAAAGTAGAACGTCCTTACGAATGTGAAATCTGCAAGAAGGCTTTTATCCAACCATTCACGTCTTCTGGAGCATCATCGTACTCATAAAATAGAGCGTCCTTACGAATGTGAAATCTGCAAGAAGGCTTTTACCAACCATTCACGTCTTCTGGAGCATCATCGTACTCATAAAGTAGAACGTCCTTACGAATGTGAAATCTGCAAGAAGGCTTTTACTCAACCATTCATGTCTTCTGGGGCATCATCGTACTCATAAAGCAGAACGTCCTTACTAATGTAAACTCTGCAAGAAGGCTTTTACCCAACCATTCACGTCTTCTGGAGCATCATCGTACTCATAAAGTAGAGCGTCCTTACGAATGTGAAATCTGCAAGAAACCTTTTACCAACCATTCAGGTCTTCTGGAGCATCGTCGTACTCATAAAGTAGAGCGTGCTTACGAATGTGAAATCTGCCAGAAGGCTTTTACCCAACCATTCACGTCTTCTGGAGCATCATCGTACTCGTAAAGTAGAGCGTCCTTACGAATGTGAAATCTGCAAGAAGGCTTTTACCCAACCATTCACGTCTTCAGGAGCATCATCGTACTCATAAAGTAGAACGTCCTTACGAATGTGAAATCTGCAAGAAGGCTTTTACCAACCATTCACGTATTCTGGAGCATCATCGTACTCATAAAGTAGAACGTCATTACGAATGTGAAATCTGCAAGAAGGCTTTTACTCAACCATTCATGTCTTCTGGGGCATCATCGTACTCATAAAGCAGAACGTCCTTACTAATGTAAACTATGCAAGAAGGCTTTTACCAACCATTCACGTATTCTGGGGCATCATCGTACTCATAAAGTAGAGCGTCCTTACGAATGTGAAATCTGCAAGAAACTTTTTACCAACCATTCACGTCTTCTGGAGCATCGTCTTACTCATAAGGTAAGAGCGTGCTTACGAATGTGAAATCTGCAAGAAGGCTTTTACCCAACCATTCACGTCTTCTGGAGCATCATCGTACTCGTAAAGTAGAGCGTCCATACGAATGTGAAATCTGCAAGAAGGCTTTTACCCAACCATTCACGTCTTCTGGAGCATCATCGTACTCATAAAGTAGAACGTCCTTACGAATGTGAAATGTGCAAGAAGGCTTTTACCCAACCATTCATGTCTTCTGGAGCATCATCGTACTCATAAAGTAGAGCGTCCTTACGAATGCGAAATCTGCAAGAAGGCTTTTACCAACCATTCACGTATTCTGGGGCATCATCGTACTCATAAAGTAGAGCGTCCTTACGAATGTGAAATCTGCAAGAAACCGTTTACCAACCATTCACGTCTTCTGGAGCATCGTCGTACTCATAAAGTAGAGCGTGCTTACGAATGTGAAATCTGCAAGAAGGCTTTTACCCAACCATTCACGTCTTCTGGAGCATCATCGTACTCGTAAAGTAGAACGTCCTTACGAATGTGAAATCTGCAAGAAGGCTTTTACCAACCATTCACGTCTTCTGGAGCATCATCGTACTCATAAAGTAGAGCGTCCTTACGAATGTGAAATCTGCAAGAAGGCTTTTACCAACCATTCACGTATTCTGGGGCATCATCGTACTCATAAAGTAGAGCGTCCTTACGAATGTGAAATCTGCAACAAACCTTTTACCAACCATTCACGTCTTCTGGAGCATCGTCGTACTCATAAAGTAGAGCGTGTTTACGAATGTGAAATCTTCAAGAAGGCTTTTACCCAACCATTCACGTCTTCTGGAGCATCATCGTACTCGTAAAGTAGAGCGTCCTTACGAATGTGAAATCTGCAAGAAGGCTTTTACCCAACCATTCACGTCTTCAGGAGCATCATCGTACTCATAAAGTAGAACGTCCTTACGAATGTGAAATCTGCAAGAAGGCTTTTACCAACCATTCAGGTCTTCTGGAGCATCATCGTACTCATAAAGCAGAACGTCCTTACTAATGTAAACTCTGCAAGAAGGCTTTTACCCAACCATTCACGTCTTCTGGAGCATCATCGTACTCATAAAGTAGAACGTCCTTACGAATGTGAAATCTGCAAGAAGGCTTTTACCAACCATTCACGTCTTCTGGAGCATCATCGTACTCATAAAGTAGAACGTCCTTACGAATGTGAAATCTGCAAGAAGGCTTTTACCAACCATTCACGTCTTCTGGAGCATCATCGTACTCATAAAGTAGAGCGTCCTTACGAATGTGAAATCTGCAAGAAACCTTTTACCAACCATTCACGTCTTCTGGAGCATCGTCGTACTCATAAAGTAGAGCGTGCTTACGAATGTGAAATCTGCAAGAAGGCTTTTACCCAACCATTCACGTCTTCTGGAGCATCATCGTACTCGTAAAGTAGAACGTCCTTACGAATGTGAAATCTGCAAGAAGGCTTTTACCCAACCATTCACGTCTTCAGGAGCATCATCGTACTCATAAAGTAGAACGTCCTTACGAATGTGAAATCTGCAAGAAGGCTTTTACCAACCATTCACGTCTTCTGGAGCATCATCGTACTCATAAAATAGAGCGTCCTTACGAATGTGAAATCTGCAAGAAGGCTTTTACCCAACCATTCACGTATTCTGGGGCATCATCGTACTCATAAAGTAGAGCGTCCTTACGAATGTGAAATCTGCAACAAACCTTTTACCAACCATTCACGTCTTCTGGAGCATCGTCGTACTCATAAAGTAGAGCGTGTTTACGAATGTGAAATCTTCAAGAAGGCTTTTACCCAACCATTCACGTCTTCTGGAGCATCATCGTACTCGTAAAGTAGAGCGTCCTTACGAATGTGAAATCTGCAAGAAGGCTTTTACCCAACCATTCACGTCTTCAGGAGCATCATCGTACTCATAAAGTAGAACGTCCTTACGAATGTGAAATCTGCAAGAAGGCTTTTACCAACCATTCACGTCTTCTGGAGCATCATCGTACTCATAAAGTAGAACGTCCTTAAATGTAATCGCAAGAAGCGAATGTGAAATCTGCAAGAAGGCTTTTACCAACCTTACGTTCTGGGGCATCATCGTACTCATAAAGTAGAGCGTCCTTACGAATGTGAAATCTGCAAGAAACCTTTTACCAACCATTCACGTCTTCTGGAGCATCGTCGTACTCATAAAGTAGAGCGTGCTTACGAATGTGAAATCTGCAAGAAGGCTTTTACCAACCATTCACGCCTTCTGCGGCATCATCGTACTCATAAAGTAGAGCGTCCTTACGAATGTGAAATCTGCAAGAAGGCTTTTACCCAACCATTCACGTCTTCAGGAGCATTATCGTACTCATAAAGTAGAACGTCCTTACGAATGTGAAATCTGCAAGAAGGCTTTTACCAACCATTCACGTCTTCTGGAGCATCATCGTACTCATAAAATAGAGCGTCCTTACGAATGTGAAATCTGCTAGAAGGCTTTTACCCAACCATTCACGTATTCTGGGGCATCATCGTACTCATAAAGTAGAGCGTCCTTACGAATGTGAAATCTGCAACAAACCTTTTACCAACCATTCACGTCTTCTGGAGCATCGTCGTACTCATAAAGTAAAGCGTGTTTACGAATGTGAAATCTTCAAGAAGGCTTTTACCCAACCATTCACGTCTTCTGGAGCATCATCGTACTCATAAAGTAGAACGTCCTTACGAATGTGAAATCTGCAAGAAGGCTTTTACCAACCATTCAGGTCTTCTGGAGCATCATCGTACTCATAAAGCAGAACGTCCTTACTAATGTAAACTCTGCAAGAAGGCGTTTACCCAACCATTCACGTCTTCTGGAGCATCATCGTACTCATAAAGTAGAACGTCCTTACGAATGTGAAATGTGCAAGAAGGCTTTTACCCAACCATTCATGTCTTCTGGAGCATCATCGTACTCATAAAGTAGAGCGTCCTTACGAATGTGAAATCTGCAAGAAGGCTTTTACCAACCATTCACGTCTTCAGGAGCATCATCGTACTAATAAAGTAGAACGTCCTTACGAATGTGAAATCTGCAAGAAACCGTTTACCAACCATTCACGTCTTCTGGAGCATCGTCGTACTCATAAAGTAGAGCGTGCTTACGAATGTGAAATCTGCAAGAAGGCTTTTACCCAACCATTCACGTCTTCTGGAGCATCATCGTACTCGTAAAGTAGAACGTCCTTACGAATGTGAAATCTGCAAGAAGGCTTTTACCCAACCATTCACGTCTTCAGGAGCATCATCGTACTCATAAAGTAGAACGTCCTTACGAATGTGAAATCTGCAAGAAGGCTTTTACCAACCATTCACGTCTTCTGGAGCATCATCGTACTCATAAAATAGAGCGTCCTTATGAATGTGAAATCTGCAAGAAGGCTTTTACCAACCATTCACGTCTTCTGGAGCATCATCGTACTCATAAAGCAGAACGTCCTTACTAATGTAAACTCTGCAAGAAGGCTTTTACCCAACCATTCACGTCTTCTGGAGCATCATCGTACTCATAAAGTAGAACGTCCTTACGAATGTGAAATGTGCAAGAAGGCTTTTACCAACCATTCACGTATTCTGGGGCATCATCGTACTCATAAAGTAGAGCGTCCTTACGAATGTGAAATCTGCAACAAACCTTTTACCAACCATTCACGTCTTCTGGAGCATCGTCGTACTCATAAAGTAGAGCGTGTTTACGAATGTGAAATCTTCAAGAAGGCTTTTACCCAACCATTCACGTCTTCTGGAGCATCATCGTACTCGTAAAGTAGAGCGTCCTTACGAATGTGAAATCTGCAAGAAGGCTTTTACCCAACCATTCACGTCTTCAGGAGCATCATCGTACTCATAAAGTAGAACGTCCTTACGAATGTGAAATCTGCAAGAAGGCTTTTACCAACCATTCAG
>CM026388.1:32050036-32240839 GCA_014843695.1 Archivesica marissinica
AAATTGCCAGAATGGCTAACAGCCTTATTACATATTTCACACTTGAGTGGCCGTTCCCCGGTATGCTTGCGCATGTATTGATTCAAAAATCCAGAATGGCTAAAATTCGGATTACATATGTCACATTTGTGTGGCTGTTTCCCGGTAAGCTTTCGAGTGTGCTGATTGCATTTTCCAGAATTGCTAAAATTCGAATTACATATTTCACATGTGTGTGGCTGTTCCCCGGTATGCGTGAACATATGAAGCTTTAAATTACCAGATCGACGGAAAGCCTTTTTACATATGTTCAAACTTATGTGGCCGTCCTCCGGTATGTGTGCTCATATGCTGCTTCAAATCGCCATAACGGCTAAAAACCTTTTTACATACTTCACATGCATGTGGTCGTTCCCTGGTATGATTGAGCATGTTCCGCTTTAAAGTGCTAGATATACTGAAATCCGTAATACTCTGTAGTCCAGTGGTAACACGCTGGACTGGTAATCCAGGGATCGTAGGTTCGATCCCCCGTCTGACCATAATAAAATTAACAGTCTTTCAGAATTAGACCTCCGCGCAGGTTTCGATGAAGGAAGAGGACATACCTAAAACAGCATTTTCGGTGGGTCGACTGGGATTTTATGAATGCAATAGGATGCCCTTTGGACATACCAATGCTCCAGCGACATTTCAAAGATTGATGGAGAGATGCATGGGAGACCTAAATCTACGGGAGTGTCTTATATATTTGGACGACATAATTATATTTTCATCAACCTTTGATCAACATTTGGAACGGCTTGATGCTGTATTCTCTCGCTTAGCAGAACATAACCTGAGATTAAAAGGCAGTAAATGCAAATTGTTCAAGTCGAAAGTAAATTACCTCGGTCATGTTGTTTCAGAGAAAGGAATACATGCTGATCCTGACAAAATAGCCGCTATAAAATATTGGCCTGTTCTCAAGAGTACAAAGGATATCAGAAAGTTCCTCGGCTTTACAGGATACTACAGGCGCTTCATAAAGCATTATGCAACCATCGTCCGAGCTCTAAACAACCTACTCATTGGCCACTCTACGAAGAATAAACAGAAAGCTTCGAAGAAGAAGATACCCTTTACTTGGGGTCCATAACAACAAGAGTCATTCGAAACCATTGTCGATAAATTAATGAAACCACCTGTACTTGCGTATGCAAATTACCAACTTCCGTTTATGGTACATACCGATGCTTCAGTAACAGGCCTTGGCGCCGTATTGTATCAGAAGCAAGGTGGAAACGATCGAGTCATAGCCTATGCAAGCAGAAGTCTGAAGCCATCGGAGAAACATTATCCGGCGCACAAACTCGAATTCCTGGCACTAAATTGGGCTGTTACGGAGAAATTTAATGACTACCTATATGGATGCACATTTGATGTGTTGACGGATAACAATCCTCTTACTTATGTTCAGACTTCTGCAAAGCTAGATGCCACGGGACATCGATGGATGGCCGCCCTCTCGTGCTATAATTACCAGATCAGATATAGAAGTGGAAAGCAGAATGCAGATGCTAATGGATTATCAAGGATACATGAACACGACTTAGACTCCTACAATACAGTAATTACACGAGATGTTATATCCGCACTCACATTAGCTGCAACAGTAAACGTCCAGAAAGCACCTTTGGTCTATAGTATAGTAACACCCGACAACATACATGCAGTTGAATCGAACGCGACTGATGAACTCCCAGACGATGTGGTAGAGTCAGAATCCCTTTGTTCCTAATAGTGAGAGTCACTATAAGAATAATTGCTCGTTTAATTCTAGAATTTAGCCACTTTGCATGGTGATAGTATGATGACATCCGACTATCTTTCCAACGAGTCTGGGTCAATTTGTCCCCAAAATCCAAGATGGCCGCCAAGATGGTCGGCATTTATAGATAAATATATAAATAGTTGTATTTCTTATTTATTAGCACATATAAACAAATACAATTAATAGCATCCTGTTCTGAAAGGAAATGTTCAAAAACTGAAAGCCGTCAATGATGATCTAATGTCAAGGTCAAGGTCATTTTCAAGGTCACATGATCAAAATTTGAAGAAATTATTCTAACATATATAATTATGAATGTGTTGGATTATTTATATTAACTATTATACTGATATGCACATCAACTTACAGCACAATTTATCTTCTTTGAAATGGAGTACTGCTATCACATAATATATTGCCATGGTAATAAGATGGACGATTTGTTAACATGTGTGGTGAAAGTAGTCTATACAGTAACTACTTCTGTCCGCATCCGTGGTCGAGTGGTTAAGGTCGCTGACTTGTATACCACTGTAACCTATCATCACTGATGGTCACGGGTTCGAACCCCGCTCAGGCTGTGTCTCATTTATATGAACAAGTTGGCAGTTTCTTACGGAGGTTGGTGCACCAAAGTACTGGTTAACCGCTGGAGCCTGCGATAAACTGCCCGCCCGCGATATAGCAGGCGTAAAACCCGAAATATAACATAATAGTAACTACTTCTATTAACATATTTTCTTTTTAATATATGCATAATATCGCTTTATATAATTATACTACAGTATATTATTTAAAGTTATGTAGGTTTCACCATAATGACGACTAATAACCAATATGGCAGCCATATTACACTTTTACAAATACAAGGTGTGTAATAAAAATACAAGACTGAAATGAATATGAATCATGGTACAACGTACCTACGGGTCATCTATTACCCATATAATGCCATTCCGATATCATATTTAACACTATTCATGTCCAGGAAGCACTGTGGTATAATGTTAAATAAATCACTGGCCTCATTCGAATCCTGGCGGGAACAGAATTGCGTGTCGGTTTCAACAATAACACAATCCAGCATGATTTGATTAGGAACCTGAGGACACAGACATTGAGCGTAGATCAGGTGGCGTAGATTCTTAATTGTGAAACCTTGTTTTACAATTCAAAGGCCATCAATGATACAATTGTACTTAAAGCCTATCTCAGTGACCATTGCATTTACATAAAGCGGTGCATGGAAGCTCAACCTTCACACACGACAATCCTTATCCTTGTCACAGCCACACTTCAATAATTCCATGCAGGAGTTTGATGCTGGTAACAACGTTGTCCACAGTGGTTTCCATGGTGAGTGTAGGTCGGCTTCCTTTGTCCATCCATGTTCTGCTGGAGATGGTAGTGTTGGCGATGGACATAGTGCTTGACCCCAGCAGTAGCCTGCCTGGTAGGCTGCACGCTGTGTGTGCTGGTAAAGAGCAGCATCTATAGCACGGCCTTTCTGTGTGAATAGATCCTGACGGATATCATTGATATTTTCACATTGACTTGACCTGTCGTACATCAACACAACAAACCTTTCAACAACAGGGATACAGTCATTGATCTGCTGTTCACTTGGTGTGTTGACAAATGTTGTAAATGCCTGAACTGCCAGAGGAAATGATAACAAAGTGTTCCAAGCTGTTCGCTTTCCTTATCCCAGAAATCCTGACACCTGGTTGCAGCCCGTAAATGCATGGAATCCTGGCAATGCCCTCGCCATATCTTCGCCCATAGTTGTGACCATGCTGTGTATGGGTATATATCTGAGAAGTTTTCCTGTGCCAAATTCAAACCATAGCTCATCTAAGCCACACTTACTGAACATTCCTGCAGCTGTCACAATAACGTCAGTATCAACTGTCTTAATCATAAGCCGCTTCATTTCAGATTTGCCGACATGAGCTGTGTGAAGTAGAAGCCTGCTCTCTGCTTCCTCGTGTGAGCATGGTGCAATGGAATCTCTATTTCGATTGCTGTTGTTTCAATAATGACCCCTTTTGTGGAAATGATATATTTTCCATATGGAATTCATTCTTGTTCTTATCATTTCGCAGGAAGGTGTCCCAGTTAGATGGAATTGTCGTATCAGGCAGCACCCTTTTACGAATACCAGTACCACGATCTCCCCGTGCTCCAGTTTTCAAGCTAGTGTCAATGTATCTATCCCAAACTAAATCAACTCTATGGACATTAGTCAAATGCCCTTGTACATATGGCAGAAACACGTCTACAGCATAATCCTGAAATGTCCTGCATTTTTTCTGTGGCTTCAGCATGTTAATAATCGCAGCACCATCAAACAACAGCGCGTCTACCACTGGATTTTCATGTGTTGGTTCACATGACTGGCAGAGCTGTTCCAGACAGGGCGTCAGTTCAGACTTTTTCCAGTGCGCAAGTTATCAAAGTGTGAGAGTGATGGGGCATATTTAGTGTTTTCATGTGAGAAGAACTCACTAAGGTCTCCTTTTCGAACCTGACACGACACATACAGCCTCGAGAATAAAGCGCAAGTCACTTTAAGGGACACACGTTCAAGTTTTTGTTTTGACTGTTTCCCAAATGGTGGCCTGCTGAACAATGGTAATTTGGTTTGTTTAATTGTGTCTGTCACTGATTGTTCACGTGTTGCAAGCCTCTCCTGTACATATGTCTCATATTGCTGCTTCCCCAAGTATGTTGAGTGTTTTATGCTCTCTGCTACACTTGGTTCAACAATATCTCTTGTGTCAAGAACTAGTAGGTCATCCGATTTATCAGCAAACCGGTTTCTTAGGTTTTGTATCACAGACACCAGATCATTTACTTGCTGCTGAAATGTATGTTGGATACTCTTTGTTTGTTCGTGATATTTGTAATTGGATTCAGCTGTAGAGACAATGTTTGAATCTTCAAATTCATTAACCAGCCTGGCTATTTCAAGGCCACATAGCATCCAACGTAAAAGTTGTGTAGTTGTGTCAAGCATTTAGTATCCACTTGAGCTGCGCATCAACACTACTTAGACGGGTTACCTTTCTTGGAGTTTCTGTTGGGTCATTCCTGCTTGAAGTTGCATGGCGTTCTTGTCGTTCATATTTCCACAATCCAACATTATTTCTACATGTTTTATGCCATTTTGTACCATATACTTTTAGCAATATCACCAACTAAGTTGCTATGGAGTTGATATAGACAACGTCCAGACCTATAATAACGGTTGATGTCCTGTAGGAATGTTTCATAATTAACTGGACACACAAGATGAGCATTGTTTTTCTCCTGGCACAATACAAATTTTGCCCAATCAATTTCATATTCCTCTATACTACTTGTCGACTGTGTTTTTTCTAAATCAATGTTTTCAGTTTTAGCTATGACAACTAACTTTTTTTGACATTAATGCTACGTTGGTACATGTATGTTAGTATATCTCATGTTAGTAAAGTTAGTAATGCATTCTTGTGATGAATCTTGTGTTAGTAGTTTGTTATTACTGCAGGCAACCATTACATAAACATTTCATACTACTGGTGGTTATCAAATATACTAGTAACAAGAGCTATGCATTAGCAAAACAAATGCTCCGGGAATTTGACTTCTTATGACAGTACACACACTATAATAATTAGTTTGTGTGCATTTAACTAAATTATAAAAATGTAAGCCATTTAGTACTGCAACAATTTTAATATCCGAATCAATACCATATCCGGATATACGGCTACTACTATATATACATATTTCTTAGCAGTTATAAAATATTAACATTGTTTTAGAGTTCATTTATGTCGATTGTATGTGTATCAAACATTTAAACGTTTATTTTAATCTAAAAAGAAAAAAATATATAATCATTCTATTGCACAATACATATTTGGATTCCACTGGGAAAATGGCGGCTAACTTGGAAATCATCTTGTATATCAATGGATACAAAACAGAAGTCAGTAATCAACATACCAAATTAAAGGGCATACATCATGCATTACATTAATGTAAATAACCTACTATTAACACCTATAGTTTTCAAAATAAAGGTACTTATGCACGGTAAAAATGTGTTTTTTATGTAAATTGCACCATTTGACCTTGACTATGACCTTGACTTTGACCAATGAGCACCCACAATGTATTTCATTTTAAGCATACATTTAATATCTATGATATCCAGTTGATTTGATTTAAATCTGTCAAGTAATAAAAGTATAATACAATTATATGTCCAACTCATTGACACTGCAAAAACGGCGGCCATCTTGAATATTGGGGGACCCCTTGACCCAGAACCTAGGGTCTCGTTAGGAAAAGGTCCACACATTATCATTCTATCATTACACCAAGTGGCTAAATTCTAGAATTAAGCGAGCAATTATTGCAAAATACCCTTGTAGTGACTCTCACTATAAGACTGGAAAACGTCCCAACATAACGATTCAACTATCTCAAAAGTTCTCACTCATTTGAAGGACGGAACAAGGCCAACCGTTAAGCGGACCTCGAACCTGGATCCATCAGTGAATAAGTACTTAAGAGAGTGGGATAAGCTCGAACTTCGAGAAGGTGTTCTTTATCGTCGTGGTCTTATTCACAACGAAACCTACCTTCAGCTTGTCTTACCTGTTAACCTTAGAGATGAACTATTCCACGCCTTACATGACGATCTTGGCCATCAGGGCAGAGATAGAACTACCTCTTTATTCAAGCAACGATTTTTCTGGCCAGGCATTGACGCATGGATTGAGGAGAAAGTGCGACACTGTCCACGTTGTATACGGAGGAAGTCAAAACCAATAACGGCACCTCTTGTCAGTATTCAATCGTCTGCTCCAATGGAAATCGTTTGTATTGATTTCCTCAGCTTGGAACGATCGAAGGGTGGGTTTGAAAATATATTGGTCATTACATATCACTTCACGAGATATGCTCAAGCCTATCCGACAAAGAATCAAACTGCCAAGACGACTGCAAGAGTGCTCTTTGAACAGTTTATCACGCACTATGGATTTCCGTCACGTCTGCATAGCGATCAGGGAGCCAACTTTGAGTCAGCCCTGATAAAGGATTTATGTAATCTTGCAGGAGTAGCAAAGACACACACAACTCCGTATCACCCTATGGGTAACGGACACGTTGAAAGATTTAATTCCACGCTACTCAAGATGCTTGGTACACTTGAAAACACTGACAAATCTGACTGGAAGTCCCACGTTGCTCCTTTGGTACATGCATATAACATGACAATCCACGACACCACTGGATATTCTCCTTATTATCTGATTTTCGGGCGTCATCCTAAATTAGCAATCGATGCTTTCTTAGGACTAACAACTGAAGACAATAACAACAACAACAACAACAACAAAAATGAATACATCAGGAAGCTCAGATAACGGTTATCGTCAGCCTACAAGAAAGCAGCATATAAAGCAAATGTATCATCTGATTGCAAGAAGAGGCGTTACAACACAAGGGCAAAGACAAGTTATATTGTTCCGGGTGATCTTGTCCTTGTGAGAAACGTAAACCTTAGAGGCACACATAAGATAGCAGACAGATGGGAAGAAGTACCTTATATTGTCTTGAATCAACCCAACCCTGATATTCCCGTATTTGAACTTCGCAAGGATTGTGCCCATGCAAAGAAAACAAGAATTCTACATCGTAATCTATTATTACCGTTAAATATTCAAGATACATCCCTGCACAGTGAACCTTCTTCAGTTAATGTTATTCCTTCGTTTGGTTCAGCCGAACATTCGATTCCAGACAAGAGAACTAGTAACAACAAATACATCATTCCTGCATTAAGGACTGGATTAACACATGATTCTGCAGCAAGTGAATTGCCAAGACGTCAAAGGAAGTCTCCAAGGTGGAATCAGTCAGGAGACTGGATATTGTAGACATATATAATGATTATAATAGTGTAAATTGTACGATAATACATTACACTGACTGGATTGTTCTGTACGTATACTAGTATATGTGTCGCTAATTCTGTATAGGAATACACAATTTGTATGTAATGTGGAAGAAATTTTGACGTCAAGGCTGATGTATTCAATATCTCCATTACACACACAAGAAATTCATACATCTCATAAATCATTTGTTAATGTATATATATATATATATATTATATATATGTATTAATCATTTAGTCCTAACATTTGTCAATTCTATGATTGTCAAATGGCTTGTGTTACTATGATTAAACTATTTATATATGGTGTCATTTGCTTAATGGGGCAGGTGTTTATTGTTTTTTATATACATAATTATACAAGGTTAGTGAAATGTCGGGACGCCATTTTTTGAAGCAGGGGGAGTATGTCATAGCCTGGAATTGGATCGCAATCATAGCAATCGTTAATAAACCATCAATAAACGTTACAGGGAAAATATTCAGTTGTTTTATTGTGTTTACCCCCGCCCCTGTATATTATGTCCGTTCTGGCGTTCCATACTTAACGTATATCGTTTGCAACTAGTATATATGTAAAATGTATTTATAAATGGTCATACTAACAATTTGCATGTGACATATTCTAACCAATCACTATTGTTGGTCACTATCAGGTCAGCTTTGGAATGGATGATAAATCGCCATTTTGGGCGTATATTTATAATACATTGTTATGACTATATTGGATATATAGCCAGGTAAAAATAGTTTTTGTGATTTATAAACTTCAGTCTATTCATTAGGTTGATATCGAATTGATAGTCAGCTGTAATTTTATGTATTTTGAAATGTAAACTTGCTCGTGTATTTTCACAAGATGGTACGCTCTAACACACCTGAATGTATTGCTTACATATTTTGACAGCTGTCATCTGTCAAACTCATAAGAATGTGATTTGTGCATTATGTGATTTGTTAATTTACTTTGTATGAAAATCAATGTATTTTCAGGAAAGGAAGTAAATAAAACGTCATCATCCCGTATAAATTATTGCGTCGAGTCTTCACTCAAACCCACCCCCTCGAGATACATATACCCGCTAGGAGGTGTAAGAGTCAGGGCAGACAAGGGACCGGCGACAAGGCCGAGGTCTCGTCGGTGCTTTACACCTTGCACGTAAAAGAACCAGAGGAGATTCTGGAATGGGTCTATGTCTGTATCATTGCACTATCCTCCAACAATCTAAAATGATTGATCTCTTCAGGAGGCGTCGCTCATATGGGCAACCGGTAGTGACGATAGATAAACGTAAAACCACCACCAATCCGTAATACACATTTCACACACATGTGGCTGTTCTCCGGTATGTATGCACATATGCCACTTCAAATTGCCATAACAGTTCAATGCCTTATTACATACTTCACATGTATTGTTCCAGTATGCTTAAGCATATGCTGCTTTAAATTGCTAGATGGACTGACAGCCTTATTACATATTTTCACACCCATGTGGCCGTTCCCCCAGTATGCTTGAGCATGTTCCGCTTTAATGTGCTAGAATCACTAATCGCCATATTACACATTTCAAAGTCATGTGGCCGTTCTCCAGTATGTATGCACATATGCGGCTTCAATCTGCCATTATGAGTAAATGCCTTGTTACACATTTCACACTCATGTGGCCGTTCTCCAGTATGTATGCACATATGCGGCTTCAAACTGACATTATGAGTAAATACCTTATTACACATGTCACACTCATGTGGCCGTTCTCCAGTATGCATGCACATATGCGGCTTCAAACTGCCATTAAGAGTAAATATCTTATTACACATTTCACACTCATGTGGCCGTTCTCCAGTATGCATGCACATATGCGGATTCAAGCTGCCATTATGAGTAAATGCCTTATTACACATTTCACACTCATGTGGACGACAGAGGGAATGAATAAGCATGCGTTTTTGCTTTAAAGCGTCAGCACAATTGAACGCCTTATGACATCTTCCACACTCGTGTTGTCGTACTTTAGAATGAATGGTCTTGTTCTGCTGTATACTCCTAGACATTCTGAGAATCCTTAGTTACATAATTATGTTAATAAACGTGTTCTCTGCATTATGTGTATATCAATTGAGCTTAATCGAACACGAGAGCTCACTACCTTTTCATTCATTTATTGGTAAACGGGAAGACATTGGTCATAAATGTACAAAATCCATTAATAAATATCATTGTTGCCTAGCCACATATTTTTAAGATATAATAATTGCCTTTCAGTTGTTTATTGGCAAATAAAAACATGAATTGGAATTCTGACGCGTAGGAATTAAATCACGCAGGCCATAGGCCTAATTGGATAATTACTGCGCTATAATACTTCAATATTCTATAAATTTTAAATCAAAATATTACAAATGATTTGGTTTTTATCTCTTTATTGGTAAAGGGAGACAACTCATTAACCCGTTATATTTTCAAATTAATTTAGACTACTATGTTAAATCAAGGTCATTGTGTATAATTACTATGTGTTGAATGTGATATCTTTGACTATGTATATGCTACATTAAACAAATAATAAACGGGGTTACCCACTGTTGGGGCCTCAAAAAAAAAAAAAAAAAAATTACTGCGCTCAGAACGACAAACACAAACCATTAAACCGCGGGGTTATGACGTGGGATTAGATAGTTTCTTGTGGGTGTAAGGCGATAGTGATCTACAACAACTAGTTCATTTCATGTTTTGAAAAACATGATTAGTGAGGCTGTATTTCCTCATCTCAAAATGCTACTCATAGAGAAAAACAGTCTGCCATTTGCAATCCTAAGTAAATGTAGTAAAGATATCGCAAGCTAGATATTCACATTGCCATTGGATGCATATTGTAATGGAGCCGTATCATGTGTAACCGTAACATCAGTCTGTATAACTCCGTATTCCACGTGTGACCCCCACTGGGGAATTGGTTCCGGGTCGTTTTATCCGAGAAAGTAGTTTTACAATCAAGCAGACCATAATTTGACGATGTTTTACTGTAGAACCAGAGACTTTTTGCATTTCTTACTCTTATTGTGGTGCATCTGTGGCATTTGTGCTCATTTGAAGAAGATTTGCTGTGCATTTATTTCAGTATTACTTGCTCCAGCACATTGATGAGTAAACAGCCCTTCATGACAGCTAGGATCCCTACGCGTTCCATTTTTAACCGGTGTTTGTTTACATTTGAAAATTGTGAAATACTTTGATGGTGATGCCATGACTTACTTGTGTCTAACAGCAAGCAGCAGCCCTGGAGTTTACAGAACTGCATGCGGTAAATGTGGATTCTTGTTTGGAACTGAGAATTTGACTGTGACAGTTCATCGATTTACCATAGCGCGAAGAAGGAGACAATACAGTGGTGTGCACCCTCCATACCAGTACGGTACGGAAAATGGACGGGTAATAACATATATTTCTACCCATTATTTGTATTTGGGTTCATTTAAACTAGCAACTCTTTAAAACTCCAAGACCGGAAGCGGCAAGTTTTCAACAGTCATCTCTTATTTTTTTGCTTATTTTAGAATATAAGTTGTTCATATACACGCACAAGATATGGCAGGAATTGTTCGAGTTGTCGTCAGTGATGCCGAGTTCGAACCAGAGCTTGCAAATGCTGGCACAAAGCTAGTCGTCGTCGACTACCATGCCACTTGGTAAGCTTTAACAAATTCCCGAAAATATTACCGGGGGGGGGGGTGAGATACGATTTATCCGCGGCGGTGTTTAGATGGTACTTATTATGTAGCAGTAAACTTTATATCCATTGATCTCTTTATTTTATACAAATTCTCAACGTCATGTCATACATAGACTCGCCATGTTCTTAGCCCACAGCAGCACGGGTTCAGGTCAAAACACAGCTGTGACACCCAACTCATTGGTTTCATACAAGAGATAGCTGATAATCTCAAGCTCGGTCACCAGCAAGATGTCATCATAATGGATTTAAATTTTCAGTAAAGCATTCGACAAAGTAGATCACTACAACTTGGCACAAGCTCTATAGATCTATCTATCTTCCTTTGATGTCGAACCCCTCACGGGGACGTATGTATGTTCCATTAATGTCTAACCCCTTGTAGGGACCTAGACATGTTTTCCTGGGCAGGCTTAGCCAACCTAAGTGGTTAACCAGTATTAAGCAATGTGTGTGAGGTGCCTTGCCCAATGACACTACATACGTGGCCTGACCCGAGTATCGAACCCGGGACCGTTCGATTCCAAATCCGACAGTCTACCACTGGACCACAGACGCCACACGTAGACATGTTGTGTGTCAAAAACCGCAAAGAAGTTAAAAGTATGAGTAGTTAAAAGCATAATTTAAGAAAGTAATGAAAATAAGTTGTGGTAAAAGTTTAAAAGCAAAAAAACTCTAAACATTTTGGTATAAAGCCACATCATGGATACACTCTTTTCTCAAAAACATGTTCTTGTCGAAGGTAAATGCTCCGACTGGTTACCAGTACTCTCAGGTGTCCCCCAATGATCTGTACTAGGGCCCTGTCTCTTTCTATCTTATATAAATGACCTACCAAACAGCATCAATCTACCTCGCCATCAAATTCTAGTTCTCAGCAGAAGCTCTACATGACTCGCACCTCTTAGAATCTTGGGAAAAGGAATGGTCAATGGAATTCAACATCGTCCTATGTGACGTTAGTGCCCAGCTATGATGTCCTATGTGACGTTAGTGCCCAGCTATGATGTCCTATGTGACGTTAGTGCCCAGCTATGATGTCCTATGTGACGTTAGTGCCCAGCTATGATGTCCTATGACATTCAATATGAGAAATATTAAGAATCCATAGGAAGAGAATCGGCATCATTTGGTTTAAACATATTTATTCATTGATAATGTACAGTACATATACAGTCAACCGTGTCTTAAGCAGCCAACCAAGGGAATCACAGAGAGTGGCTGCTTAGCACAGGTGGCTGCTTAACCCTTTCAACACCAAGTAACTCACATGGACTGGTCCATGATATATTCATAAACCAATAAATGAATCAGAAAATCACATTTGGACAAGTTCATTTATCAAAATGGGTAATTTTTGTCTAAAAATAGTAATATTACTGGCAAAAAGTGCAGATCCTGATGAGACGGCTCGTCACGAGCCGGCTCATCTGGATCTACACTTTTTGTAAGCCTATTTAGAGGTCTGTGGTGTTGAAAGGGTTAATAGAGGTCAAATGTGTAATAAAACAGCATATTGAGAATCTGGAAACTGGCTGCTTAATACAGGTTGGCTGCTTAATGGAGGTGACCACTAACACAGGTTTGACTGTAGATCTATTGTATACATAATGAAAATAGAATTAATCGAAAGCTTATTGAGATTATCTCCATATATCGCCATCAATTCATTTACCCATACAGGTTACTTAGCACACAATTAAGGTCAACTGAACACTCCAAATATCTTGGATTTACTATTAGTAAGAACATTAACTTGGCCCAACACCTCAATAATATTACCTCAAAACGCCCTCCGCTTCATCAAAAGGATTGTCAAAACAAGTAACAAACATGTCAAAGAAAGCGCATATATCACTTATGTCTGCCCATAGGTTGAATACTGCTCCACAGTCTGGAACCTCTGACAGAAACACCTTACCTACAAAATAGAAATGGTCCAAAGATCTGCAGCCAGATATATATTCAATGAGAACAACTACACTAGTAGTGTATCACAAATGGTATCCACCCTCAATTGGAAACCTTTAGAACATAGACGAAATAAAGCCTCACTAATCATGTTTTTCAAAATAAGAAATGAACTAGTTGTTGTAGATCACTATCACCTTACACCCACAAGAAACCGTAACTATCTAATCCCACAGTCAAAAACCCAATATCATGCCAACTCATTTTTACCAAGAACAATCAGGCTATGGAACAGTTTGCCGACATATATACAGTCGAGTCACAGTCTGTCGACTTTTGTTAGCAAACAGTTACCTGTACTCGAACTCTCTCTAATCTTTGTACTGTCTGCTTTTAACTATAGCTTTGTAGATCCTTTTATCTTTTTAACTTGCATATAGCATATTAGATTAACTAACTGTTCTAGACTGCGCCTGCCAATCATAATCATGACTGATTGTTCGCCAGTAAGAAGTTGATGTTGTTGAAATTGAAATTTATTTGAGCTCGATTGCGAAACAACTTATATTAATCACTCTCGAGACCTCATTCCTGATGCCATCTCCACGAGGGAGAGAGAAGAGGCAACGTGGAATTTAAAGGCCTTGCCTAAGGGTTCAATCATAGCGGCTCCAGCCTTTCACACCTGAAGCTTTATCTCCTTAATATTGAAGTAGTGTGAAATTTGTTGCAAAAATAGGACAATTACAGTTATATATTTAAAATCATAACGACCACATGTCGGACTACAAAGACTATTATTACATTGCAGTGTTTGCTTGTGTATTGTATGTGTGGACCATGTACAAATATTGCACCAGTAAATATACAGATCCGACAGAAATATCGAAACGCAGTGTCGTGATAGCGCAGTGGTAGCACGTTTGCTTCATGTGCGAAAGGACCAGAGTTTGTGCCCTTTGGCAAGGTATTTAAATTCCACATTGCCCGTTCTTTCTCCTTCGTGGCGATGGATTCCATCAGGAATGAGATCTCGACAGTGATTAATATAAGTTGTAAGCACTTCGAGCTAAAATAGATTTGTATTTACTAAGCGCAGTGTTTGCTTGTATATTGTAGGTGTGGACCATGTAGAAATATTGCACCACTATATATACAGTTCAGTCAGAAATATCCAAACGCAGTGTTTCTAAAAGTAGACGTCGACAAATGTCAGGTAATTTGTTTTTTTGAGTGAGTGAGTAATTGGTAGTGCAGAGCTTTCGCTCGACATTTTTAAAGACTCTTTATACGTGTAATTGTTTTGTCCTCAAATGGAAATTCTACACTATTATTGTCTATATAGTTATAATTCAAAAAATGGTTTGTTTGGCATTACGCAAGCTCCAGTAGTTTTAGGTAGTAGGATTTTAAAGATATTTTTTTGCGGCAAAACAGCCTCCGTGGTTTAAATGGTTTGGGTTTGTCGTTCTGAGCGCAGTAATTAACCACTTAGACCTATGGCCTGCGTGATTTAATTCCTATGCGTCGGAATTCCAATTCATGTTTTTATTTACCAATAAACAACTGAAAGGCAAATATTATATCTTAAAAATATGTGGCTAGGCAACAATGATATTTATTAATGATATTGTAAATTTATGACCAATGTTTTCCCATTTGCCAATAAATGAATGAAAAAGTAGTGAGGTCTCGTGATTGATTACGCTCATGTAAGAACTTGTTTCGCAATGAAGATAAATAAAACAGGGTTGCCGCTGTCGGTCGCCAATTGCGACAAAAAACAAATATTGGCACTTAATTTTGTGATTTGGGGTAACCTTTTAAAAATTTTTTTTGTTTGGACACATGTTTTGTAGTATATGGAGCTATATGGCTCTTAGTTGGATCCAAGTATTTTTAATTGGCTCCAGTGATTTTCAATTGGCGACAGAAGTGGCGCAGACAAACATTCAGAAATGTAAAATGTGTATAAAGTTTAAATGGACTAAAGAAGCAGTGAACCACATTAATGCAAATGCTCAAAACCAGAACTCCTCTAAACTGGAATTCCTTCCAAACCAAACAAATTTCTTTGTCCTGAATTTTTCCCTTTGTTCATTGTAAACAAAACCTATGTAAACCTGAACCCCTCTTTTTCCAAATACCGATAATGATAAAGTGTTTGTCTGCATGTATTGGAGGCAGCCGAGTGGTTACAGTCATTAACTTCAAATCACAAACCCCATCACTGCTATAGGTTCGAATCCCAATGTGGTGCAGACTTCTTTCATTTGAGGGACCTATCCAGCTGGCTTGTGGAAGGTCGGTGTTTCTACCCTGTCGGTGTGTGTGTGCCTGAAATACTGCTCGAAGGGGCATGTCACATTTGACCGTTAACATTTGCTGCATGGAGTAAGTATAATAAGGCACATTACAGTCAGATTTGGGGTAATTGTAATCAGTAACTCAGGGATCATTCTAGAGGGCGATGTGGGCGAAATAGTCGCGCAAGGGACCCTGACTTCGCCCTCTTGGGGCCCCACTTATCCATAAAAACCCCCCCAAAATAAGTAAGATACACTGGCCCATTATAAAGCACTCCTTCTTTTCAAATGTTGTATTTAATGGTTGTACTGTGCATTTTAACCCTATTTTGCAGAAGTATATTAAAGAACACCATTTAAGGAAGCTATCACGCGCTTTCTCACTTCTCCCAAAAATTCTGACCTAGAATGAACCCTGGTCGATAACTGCAATTTGCAGTATTCGGAGCGCAACAGGAAATCGGTGAACAATCAGGGAATTCTGGATGCCAACAATTATGGATACTCTTTATTATACTAATGACATCTCTAAATTCAGGAGACAGCACAAGGTCAAGGTGTAACAGCAATGCCTACCTTCATCTTCTACCGTAATAAAGTGAAGATAGATATGCTTAGAGGAGCTGACTCAGCTGCCCTCGAAGTTATGATCAAGAAATGGTATGGAGAGGGTGAAGACGAGGGTACAGATGAGGTTATGGTAAAGGGACATGTAAGTACAGCACATGATCTAGTAATTTAAGCTGAGGAGGAACACAAGGTGACAGACGAGGTTATTGTAAAGGGATCTGTAAGTACAGCAGATGATCTAGTAATTTAAGCTGAGGAGGAACACAAGGTGACAGACAAGGTTATTGTAAAGGGACATGTAAGTACAGCACATGATCTAGTAATTTAAGCTGAGGGGGAACACAAGGTGATCGACAAGGTTATTGTAAAGGGATCTGTAAGTACAGCACATGATCTAGTAATTTAAGCTGAGGAGGAACACAAGGTGACAGACAAGGTTATTGTAAAGGGATCTGTAAGTACAGCACATGATCTAGTAATATAAGCTGAGGGGGAACACAAGGTTATTGTAAAGGGATCTGTACAGCACATGATCTAGTAATTTGTCTGGACAAACGTTGACGGATGGACAGACTGAATGTACAAAATCAATATATTCCCCCCCCCCTGTCTGTGGTTACACAAACATTTCTAGTTTTTATTTATGTTTTGATAAAGTATATACAAATCTAGCAAGAATTGTTATTTGAAATTATTCAAAATCCAATGTTTTGTTGTTGCCTTTTACAGGGTTTGCACAGACATTGAAAACTCCTTGAATTTAGGTTGGGGCCCTTGAATTTGGTCCTTTTCGATTTGTCCTTTAAAGGTCCTTAAATTCTGTAATTTCTTTCTTTCAATGTCCGGTGAAATATGATTCGATCATACACTGAAACAAACACGTGCTCCTCTATTCTAATCTTTTTTTTAAGTTTTATATTTTTCAAACAGTGGAAGATGGCATTTCAGGGTTCACTCTGTCTCAATGTTTGTCTGCGCCACTTCTGTCGCCCATTGAAAAACACTGGAGCCAATTAAAAAAACTTGGAGCCAACTAAGATCCATATAGTTCACAAATAAATATTTGAAGCCATGTATTTGGCAAAATTATATATAATTTAGTTATTTTCTGACAATCATGAACAGTTAATTATAAAGTAATATATTCATTGAATTTGTTTCGTCTGTAGTTTTTAATTTTGACAGCAAACTGAAACTAACATGAAAATTATACCGGAACTATTTCTTATTACGGACGTTCACACTGACATAAGTGGTTGTGCGGTTGCGTATTGTAATGAAATGAGGCTCCCGACAGAGGCATATAAAATGAATTGAATTTGATAACAAATATTATATTAGCCAAAATCATTGGCTATCATAAAAGAAAAATAAGATTTGTGTTTATTTATAACAAATAAATGTTGTTTAATATTTTATATTGTTTAATATTGTGTTTTTATTGTGTAAGATAGGAAATACTAATTTCGATGATCTTTCCATGAAATAAAATATCCTCTATATTATCCTCATGTTCAGATGGATCTATCGTCGTTCATCAACAAGTCTGGCTGTGAGTGTCTGAACGAGGCAGACGACCATCCGCTGGCACATTGTCTTACAACCAAGGGAGGCTACCTAGAGTCTGACTGTGATGAACAGGTGAGTTGTCTCCCCCATTCGTTGTCTTGCGTACAAAGGAGTCTTACCTACTGTCTGCCCGTGATGAACAGGCGAGTTGTCTCCCCATTCTTTGTCTTACATCTAAGGGAGTCTTACCTACTGTCTGCCCGTGATGAACAGGCGAGTTGTCTCCCCATTCTTTGTCTTACATCTAAGGGAGTCTTACCTACTGTCTGCCCTTGATGAACAGGCAAGTTGTCTCCCCCTGTGCACACTGTCTTGCATACAAGGGAGGTTATCCTGAGTGTGACTGATGTACAGGCAAGTTGTCTTCCCTCACCCGTTCATTGTCTTATATCCAAGGGAGGCTAGCTACTGTCTGTCCTGTGATGAACAGACAAGTTGTCTTCCCCCACCCCCATTCGTTGTCTTACTGTAAGTTACATCCAAGGGAGGCTAGCTACTGTCTGTCCTGTGATGAACAGACAAGTTGTCTTCCCCCACCCCCATTCGTTGTCTTACTGTAAGTTACATCCAAGGGAGGCTAGCTACTGTCTGTCCTGTGATGAACAGACAAGTTGTCTTCCCCCACCCCCGTTCATTGTCTTACTGTAAGTTACATCCAAGGGAGGCTAGCTACTGTCTGTCCTGTGATGAACAGACAGTTGTCTTCCCCCACCCCCGTTCATTGTCTTACTGTAGTTACATCCAAGGGAGGATAACTACTGTCCACCCTGTGATGAACAGACAAGTTGTCTTCCCCCACCCCCGTTCGTTGTCTTACTGTAAGTTACATCCAAGGGAGGATAACTACTGTCCGCCCTGTGATGAACAGACAAGTTGTCTTCCCCCACCCCCGTTCGTTGTCTTACTGTAAGTTACATCCAAGGGAGGATAGCTACTGTCTGCCCTGTGAGAGGAACAGGCGAGTTGTCTCCCCTGTGCACATTGTCCTGCATTCAAGGGAGGTTTTCTGGAGTCTTGACTGTGATGACCAGCCGAATTGTCTCCCATGTACGCATAGTATTACATCCAAGAGAGGCTACATGTATCTACAGTCTGACTGTGATGAACAGATAAGTTGTCTCCCCTCCTGTAAGCATTGTCTTTCATCCAAGGGAGGCTATCTACAGTCTGGGATTGAACAGGTGAGTTGTCTCCCATGTACACATTGTCTTACAAGGAAGTGATTTGGTTTTGCGAGAAATCGGTCCATGATTGTGGTCAGTGTCTCTTGATTAATATTGATTCTAACACGACCCAGCTAATAACATACATACTTGTAGAGTAAAATCTACCTCGGGTTATTCTGCGATATACCTACCTTGAACTATGCTGCGCGCGCACCGTGTTTTGGCTATTCCATTTATACAATGCGTGTAAAGTTTTATGAATGAAAGTCACGTGATGTTTGTAAATACTACCGTGAGAATTCGCGGAAGTGAGCTATTTTTAGAATCAGATAATCTCTTGTCCGTCTTGTTTTTCTGTTAAGTAACGTTTCAGATACTATTCTGTACAGTTTTATTTGACAAAATAAATAAAATTATTGATCAGTCACAACTTTTGTTCATTTATGCACTAGATTGATATTTTCCATAAAAAATAACGTCATCACCCCTTACGCGGGAGGAAATTTCGAAAGCCAAATGCACGGCGTTTGAAGAAAATACTCCTTTGATTCTCGTCTAAAATTATTAGAAGTAAGTCGTGTTAGAATCGAAATAATAAGTATCAACCGTGGTATATCGCAGAATATTATTTCTTAATTATACTGTCCACAATCACGCACGGGGGTTAACAACCACTGTTGCATGTCTGTTTGCAGCAGATATGACTGTCACCACAAACAAATATAACTCAAGTTTAACTAGGGACCAAGTGGTGGTTAAGGTCGTTGACTTCAAAGAGCTTGCTCCTCACCGCTGTACTGTTTCGAATCCCTCCTGTGATCATAAATTGCTGCATGTGGGGAAGCTATCCAGCTGGCTTGAGCGTTGTTCTACCATGGTGCCAGTCCGCGCCTGAAATACTGCTCAGAGAGGCACTAGAGGTCTTCCTCCACCAATAATAGCTTTTTATTCAGGGTTCCCTCTGTCGGTCGCCAATGGCGCCAATTGCGACAAAAAACAAATAGTGGCGCTAAATTTTGTGAATTGGCGAAAATATTTAGTGCAATTTAAATTTTTTATGCCACATGTTTTGTCAAATACATGGCTTCAAATATTTATTTGCGAACTATATGGCTCTTAGTTGGCTCCAAGTTTTTTAATTGGCTCCAGTGTTTTTCAATTGGCGACAGAAGTGGCGCTGACAAACATTCAGACAGAGTGAACCCTGAGAGTCGCCATATGACCTAAGCAATGTGTCCGACTTCAAACCACAAAAGAAATAACTTGGATGTAAATTTTCTATTTTCAGTTGATATTGAGTATAGAGTTTAACCAACCGATGAAATTACATTCTTTGAAACTGTATGGTCCGAAAGGTAAGATTCAGCTACAAAAAAGAAATCTGCATCAATGAAACTGAATTGCTGTCTGCTACAATTATTTGAACTATTTATAGCATTTATTTACCAAGCCAGGGATCAGTTTAGAGGGCGATGTGGGCTAAATAGTTGCCCTATGGACCCTGACTTCGCCTTCTGGGGTCCCACTTGTCCCATATTTTTTAATTTTTTTTTTACAATTTTCATACAACAGTTTGGCCAGTAAGATACACTGGCCCATTATAAAGCACCCGTTCTATTCAAATGTTGTATTTAATGAAGCGGTCGCGCACTTTCTCACTTCTCCCAAAAATTCTGACCTAGAATGAACCCTGACCAAGCATGCAAAGAGATATTACTTAGTAGTAGTGTTGCATTACTTTTCATTTATGGATTGCTGCCGGGTGGTTTCAGTCGTTGACTTCAAATCACTTGCACTGTAGGTTCGAATGACACTTGGGGTGAGAAATGCTTTCATGTAAGGAAGCTATCCAGCTGGCATGCAGAAGGTCAGTGGTTCTACCCGGGAGCGTGTCCGTGTCTGAAATACTGCTCGGAGGGCGCCCTTGATCTCCACCAATAATAGCTGGAGAGTCACCATATGACCGAAGGTATTTGTGCAACATTACATCATAGTGGTAGAGCGTCGGATTTGGAATCGAACGATCCCGGGCCACGTATGTAGTGTCATTGAGCAAGGCACCTCACAGACATTGCTTAGTACTGGTTAATAGCTTAGGTCGGCTAAGCCTGCCCAGGAAAACATGTCTTAAGCCCCGCGAGGGGTTTGACAGTAAAGGAACATACATACATCACAAAACAATTGCTTTACAGGAAATGGTCCAAAAACAGTTAAAGTGTTCCAGAATCAGCCAAACTCACTCGATTTTGATTCAGCCATAAGTATGACACCAGCCCAGATGTTAGAGTAAGTATATATAACCCTTTCCCTTTTTAGAGACGTAGGGACATCCATCCAGCTGTTAGCGGAAGTATATATAACCATTGCCCTCGGGGACGTAGGGACATCCATCCAGTTGTTAGCGGAAGTATATATAACCATTTCCCTCGTTAGAGACGTAGGGACATCCATCCAGATGTTAGGAAGTATATATAACCATTTCCCTCGTTAGAGATGTAGGGACATCCATCCAGATGTTAGGAAGTATATATAACCATTTCCCTCGTTAGAGATGTAGGGACATCCGTCCAGCTATTAACGGAAGTATATATAACCCTTTCCCTCGTTAGAGACGTACGGACATCTGTCCAGATGTTAGCGGAAGTATATATAACCCTTTCCCTCTTTAGAGACGTAGGGACATCTGTCCAGATGTTAGCGTAAGTATATATAACCATTTCCCTCGTGAGAGACGTAGGGACATCCATCCAGCTGTTAGAGGAAGTATTTATAACCATTTCCCTCGTTAGAGACGTAGGGACATCCATCCAGCTGTTAGAGGAAGTATATATAACCATTTCCCTCGTTAGAGACGTAGGGACATCTGTCCAGATGTTAGCGGAAGTATATATAACCCTTTCCCTCTTTAGAGACGTAGGGACATCCATCCAGCTGTTAGAGGAAGTATATATAACCATTTCCCTCGTTAGAGACGTAGGGACATCCATCCAGCTGTTAGAGTAAGTATATATAACCATTTCCCTCGTTAGAGATGTAGGGACATCCATCCAGATGTTAGTGGAAGTATATATAACCATTTCCCTCGTTAGAGACGTAGGGACATCCATCCAGCTGTTAGAGTAAGTATATATAACCATTTCCCTTGTTAGAGAGATGTTAGCGGAAGTATATATAACCATTTCCCTCGTTAGAGACGTAGGGACATCCATCCAGCTGTTAGAGTAAGTATATATAACCATTTCCCTCGTTAGAGAGATGTTAGCGGAAGTATATATAACCATTTCCCTCGTTAGAGACGTAGGGACATCCATCCAGCTGTTAGAGGAAGTATATATAACCCTTTCCCTCGTTAGAGATGTAGGGACATCCATCCAGATGTTTGAGGAAGTATATATAACCATTTCCCTCGTTAGAGATGTAGGGACATCCATCCAGCTGTTAGAGTAAGTATATATAACCATTTCCCTCGTTAGAGATGTAGGGACATCCATCCAGATGTTTGAGTAAGTATATATAAACATTTCCCTCGTTAGAGATGTAGGGCCATCCATCCAGCTGTTAGAGTAAGTATATATAACCATTTCCCTCGTTAGAGATGTAGGGACATCCATCCAGCTGTTAGAGTAAGTATATATAACCATTTCCCTCGTTAGAGACGTAGGGACATCTGTCCAGATGTTAGCGGAAGTATATATAACCATTTCCCTCGTTAGAGACGTAGGGACATCCATCCAGCTGTTAGAGGAAGTATGTATAACCCTTTCCCTCGTTAGAGATGTAGGGACATCCATCCAGATGTTTGAGGAAGTATATATAACCATTTCCCTCGTTAGAGATGTAGGGACATCCATCCAGCTGTTAGAGTAAGTATTTATAACCATTTCCCTCGTTAGAGATGTAGGGACATCCATCCAGATGTTTGAGGAAGTATATATAACCATTTCCCTCGTTAGAGACGTAGAGACATCTGTCCAGATGTTAGAGGAAGTATATATAACCCTTTCCCTCGTTAGAGACATAGGGACATCCATCCAGCTGTTAGAGTAAGTATATATAACCCTTTCCCTCGTTAGAGACGTAGGGACATCCATCCAGCTGTTAGAGGAAGTATATATAACCATTTCCCTCGTTGGAGACGTAGGGACATCCATCCAGCTGTTAGAGGAAGTATATATAACCATTTCCCTCGTTAGAGACGTAGGGACATCTGTCCAGATGTTAGCGGAAGTATATATAACCCTTTCCCTCTTTAGAGACGTAGGGACATCCATCCAGATGTTTGAGGAAGTATATATAACCATTTCCCTCGTTAGAGACGTAGAGACATCTGTCCAGATGTTAGAGGAAGTATATATAACCCTTTCCCTCGTTAGAGACATAGGGACATCCATCCAGCTGTTAGAGTAAGTATATATAACCCTTTCCCTCGTTAGAGACGTAGGGACATCCATCCAGCTGTTAGAGGAAGTATATATAACCATTTCCCTCGTTGGAGACGTAGGGACATCCATCCAGCTGTTAGAAGAAGTATATATAACCATTTCCCTCGTTGGAGACGTAGGGACATCCATCCAGCTGTTAGAGGAAGTATATATAACCATTTCCCTCGTTAGAGACGTAGGGACATCTGTCCAGCTGTTAGAGGAAGTATATATAACCATTTCCCTCGTTAGAGACGTAGGGACATCTGTCCAGCTGTTAGAGGAAGTATATATAACCATTTCCCTCGTTGGAGACGTAGGGACATCTGTCCAGCTGTTAGAGGAAGTATATATAACCATTTCCCTCGTTGGAGACGTAGGGACATCCATCCAGCTGTTAGCGGAAGTATATATAACCATTTCCCTCGTGAGTGACGTAGGGACATCCATCCAGCTGTTAGCAGAAGTATATATAACCATTTCCCTCGTTAGAGACGTAGGGACATCCATCCAGCTGTTAGCAGAAGTATATATAACCATTTCCCTCGTTAGGGACGTAGGGACATCCATCCAGCTGTTAGCGGAAGTATATATAACCATTTCCCTCGTTAGAGACGTAGGGACATCCATCCAGCTGTTAGAGTAAGTATATATAACCTTTTCCCTCGTTAGAGACGTAGGGACATCCATCCAGCTGTTAGTGGAAGTATATATAACCCTTTCCCTCGTTAGAGACGTAGGGACAAGTATATAACCATTACCCTCAGGGACCTAGGGACATCCATCCAGATGTTAGAGGAAGTATATATAACCATTGCCCTCAGGCACGTAGGGACATCCATCCAGATGTTAGAGGAAGTATATATAACCATTGCCCTCAGGCACGTAGGGACATCCATCTAGATGTTAGCGGAAGTATATATAACCATTTCCCTCGTTAGAGACGTAGGGACATCCATCCAGCTGTTAGCGGATGTATATATAACCATTTCCCTCGTTAGAGACGTAGGGACATCCATCCAGCTGTTAGAGTAAGTATATATAACCCTTTCCCTCGTTAGAGACGTAGGGACATCCATCCAGCTGTTAGTGGAAGTATATATAACCCTTTCCCTCGTTAGAGACGTAGGGACAAGTATATAACCATTACCCTCAGGGACCTAGGGACATCCATCCAGCTGTTAGATGAAGTATATATAACCATTGCCCTCGGGGACATCATATAAGTATGATATAGGTCAAAAGGTCAATGTGTACGTTTTAGTTTATCTTACCTACCACATTTTCATGGAGGCTGCTGTTATTACCTGTTGTATCCACATTGTTATTCTGACCATTACTAGGGACTTTGCTCTGTTTGTTTAATGACTAACTACCCTGTGTGTGTGTGTAATAGGTAATATTATCGCAGTCATGATAGCGCGTTCGCTTCAGGTGTGAAAGGTCCGGAGTTTGAGCCCCGCTGTAGGCGATTGTGCCCTTAGGTTGGGCATTTAAATTCCACGTTGCCTCTTCTCTCTCCCTCATGGCGATGGATTCCATCAGGAATGAGGTCTTGAGAGTGATTAATATAAGTTGTAAGAACTTGTTTCACAATCGAGCTAAAAATAAATTTGTATAAACTATATAGGTAAATGGCATTGTGGGGCATTTCTATGGAGGAAGTTGTTGAAGAAAAGTGATTGACCTGTATAAATGTGCAGCTTATTCATGCATACATGTGTCCGTCGTTTATTTATGACAGACTGGTCATAATGTTTTCATATCTGGATGCTAGAGACCTTGCACCGATTCGCACAAATTCCAAGTAGTATCAAAAGGACGCGAAATTTCTGCTCGAAAAAAAAAGAGATAAAATTTGTAGTTTATAAAATGAATTTTGGATTATTTTTTTATTATTTAACGTCGCTACCGGTTTCCCATTTGAACAACGGGCAGTTTACCTAACAACACCTTTCCTGGGCAGGCTCTAGCGGTTAACCAGTACTTGGTGCACCAACCTCCGTAAGAAACTGCCAACTTTTTCATATAAATGAGATGCGGTCTGAGCGGGGCTCGAACCCGTGACCATCAGAGATGATAGGTTACAGTGGTATACAAGTCAGAATTTTGGATTATAATTAAATTTCCTTTATATATATATTACATTGATCACATATAAATAGTGAGTATAATATGTAAATAATTATGACTTTGTACTATATGTATGACATTGATCACATATAAATAGTGAGTATAATATATAAATAATTATGACTTTGTACTATATGTATTACATTGATCACGTATAAATAGTGTGTATAATATATAAATAATTATGACTTTGTACTATATGTATTACATTGATCACGTATAAATAGTGTGTATAATATATAAATAATTATGACTTTGTACTATATGTATTACATTGATCACGTATAAATAGTGTGTATAATATATAAATAATTATGACTTTGTACTATATGTATTACATTGATCACGTATAAATAGTGTGTATAATATATAAATAATTATGACTTTGTACTATATGTATTACATTGATCACGTATAAATAGTGTGTATAATATATAAATAATTATGACTTTGTACTATATGTATTACATTGATCACGTATAAATAGTGTGTATAATATATAAATAATTATGACTTTGTACTATATGTATTACATTGATCACGTATAAATAGTGTGTATAATATATAAATAATTATGACTTTGTACTATATGTATTACATTGATCACGTATAAATAGTGTGTATAATATATAAATAATTATGACTTTGTACTATATGTATTACATTGATCACGTATAAATAGTGTGTATAATATGTAAATAATTATGACTTTGTACTATATGTATTACATTGATCACGTATAAATAGTGTGTATAATATGTAAATAATTATGACTTTGTACTATATGTATACGTCTTAATAAACTTCTGTTCTGTTCTATTTCTCTTATCATAGCTAATGCATTTTGTATGTATTGTTTTCCTTGTAAATAATATTTGTAAATTATTTGTTCTGCTCTCCAGTACTGGAGGTAATAAAGGTACCATATATACCATGACTCCTATACGCCACTGGGCCTCCGTGGCCGAGTTAACGTCGTTGACTTCAAATCACTTGCCCTGTCGCCGCTGTAGGTTCGAATCCCACTT
Source organism: Archivesica marissinica (assembly GCA_014843695.1). Classification (NCBI taxonomy): domain Eukaryota; kingdom Metazoa; phylum Mollusca; class Bivalvia; order Venerida; family Vesicomyidae; genus Archivesica; species Archivesica marissinica. The sequence goes on from CM026388.1 coordinate 32,076,625, forward strand.
AGGGAGTCAAACTCTTTATGTCAGGAAGCTATCCAGCTGGCTTGCAGTAGGTCGGTGGTTCTACCCAGGTGTCTGTCCGTGCCTGCAATACTGCTCGGAGAGGCACACATGATCTTCCTCCACCAATAATATCTGGTATGTTTGCGTATGACCTAAGTAAAGTGTTTGTTTATTATAGTGTCACCCCTATTTAAAGGGCAATCCATTTTTGTTCTTTTTTATGAACATCAGTACTTCCCGAATCCTATGCTTGAATGCCAGGCTGGTAGGCAATCGGTAACCATTATTTTTTAACTAGCTGGTGGCTCACCAACCGGCCATATCAGAACGAACCCCTGACGAGATTCGAACCTTCGACCTCCCGCTCCATAGGCGGACGGACACCTTAACCACTAGGCCACAGAAAAGTATATATTATTTACGTAATATTTCTCGATCAACATCCTTTTTGTTTATTATAAATCACAATCCAATACAAATATTTTATTATCACCTTGTAGTCTTACAGCTGAAGATATACAAGAAGGCACATTGGTTCCACTCCGATATGTAAAGTTTCAAAATGTTACAAATGTAACTGTGAGTATAATTTATAATATGAAATCGTGATAGCGCGAAAGGTCCGGAGTTCGAGCCCCACTGGAGCCGTTACGATTGTGCCCTTAGGCAAGGCATTTAAATTCCACGTTGCCTCTTCTCTCTCCCTCGTGGCGATGGATTCCATCAGGAATGAGGTCTCAAGAGTGATTTATATAAGTTGAAATAACTTGTTTCGCAATCGAGCTAAAATAAATTTGTATAAACTAATATGAAATGTTTAGATTGATCTACTTTTAGATGCACATAGAATAAAAGTTAGAATAAATAAAATATATATTTTTTAACATTTTTATTAATTATAATTTCTGACGGAATTACCACACAGTCAAACCTGTAACCTGTGTTAAGCAGCCAGCGAAGTTAATCACAGAAAGTGGCTGCTTATCACAGGTGGCTGCTTAATACAGGTGGCTGCTTAATACAGGTGGCTGCTTATCACAGGTGGCTGCTTAATACAGGTGGCTGCTTATCACAGGTGGCTGCTTAATACAGGTGGCTGCTTATCACAGGTGGCTGCTTAATACAGGTGGCTGCTTAATACAGGTGGCTGCTTAATACAGGTGGCTGTTAATACAGGTGGCTGCTTAATACAGGTCAAATGTATCATTAAAACAACACATTGGGCATCTGGAAACTGTCTTCTTAATACAGGTTGGCTGCTTAATTGAGGTGACCACTAACATTGGTTTGACTGTACATAGTTTGAGAATGATTTGTATAAGTTGTTATAGCTTGTTTCGCAATCGTTGTAAGATAAATAATTTTTATGCTAATTTTGTGACGTTAGTTTATACCTTTATTTCCAGTTTGATTGCGAGAATTGAATAGAGAATCTTATAGCATGAGTTAAACACTCCCAATACCCCATTCTTGCTATGAGAGAGAGAGAGAGAGAGAGAGAGAGAAAGAGAAAATGTGGATTTAAATGCCTAACTTTTATTTATTCAAGATAATTTTCAATAATGATTAAAAATCTTGATTTGCGCTGAACACTAGAATATGTTGAGATCTCGCTATGCTTAGTCTAGTTCATACAAATTTCTTTTAGCTCGATTGCGAAACAAGTTCTTACAACTTATATTGATCACTGTCGAGACCTCATTCCTGATGGAATCCATCAGAGAGAAGAGTCACAGTGGAATTAAATGCTGATATATGAAGTCGCCATGTGAGATATGAGGTCGCCATGTGATATATGAGGTCGCCATGTGATATATGAGGTCGCCATGTGAGATATGAGGGTACCATGTGATATATGAGAGTACCATGTGATATATGAGAGTACCATGTGATATATGAGAGTACCATGTGATATATGAGAGTACCATGTGATATATGAGGTCGCCATGTGATATATGAGAGTACCATGTGATATATGAGAGTACCATGTGATATATGAGAGTACCATGTGATATATGAGGTCGCCATGTGAGATATGAGGTCGCCATGTGATATATGAGGTCGCCATGTGATATATGAGGTCGCCATGTGATATATGAGGGTGCCATGTGATATATGAGGTTGCCATGTGATATATGAGGTCGCCATGTGATATATGAGGTCGCCATGTGATATATGAGGTCGCCATGTGATATATGAGGTCGCCATGTGATATATGAGGGTGCCATGTGAGATATGAGAGTACCATGTGAGATATGAGAGTACCATGTGATATATGAGGGTACCATGTGATATATGAGAGTGCCATGTGATATATGAGGATGCCATGTGATATATGAGGGTGCCATGTGATATATGAGGGTGCCATGTGAGATATGAGAGTACCATGTGATATATGAGGGTACCATGTGATATATGAGGTCGCCATGTGATATATGAGGTCGCCATGTGATATATGATGGTGCCATGTGATATATGAGGGTGCCATGTGATATATGAGGGTGCCATGTGATATATGAGGGTGCCATGTGAGATATGAGAGTACCATGTGATATATGAGGGTACCATGTGAGATATGAGGGTGCCATGTGATATATGAGAGTACCATGTGAGATATGAGGTCGCCATGTGATATATGAGGGTGCCATGTGATATATGAGCGTGCCATGTGATATATGAGGGTGCCATGTGATATATGAGGGTGCCATGTGATATATGAGGGTGCCATGTGATATATGAGGGTGCCATGTGAGATATGAGGGTGCCATGTGATATATGAGGGTGCCATGTGATATATGAGGGTGCCATGTGAGATATGAGCGTGCCATGTGATATATGAGGGTGCCATGTGATATATGAGGGTGCCATGTGATATATGAGGGTGCCATGTGAGATATGAGCGTGCCATGTGATATATGAGGTCGCCATGAGATATATAGGGGATATTCGTGTTTAGTAGTGTAAGATAGGATGTTATTTCAACAAGTGATTTCCACGAGTGGCGTTATACATAAATAAACACAAATTTTCGTTTAGGATTAAATAATTATAATATAAAATATTTGTTTTCAAATTTTATTCAATTTAACTTTTCCTGCCTGGAGCCTCATTGCACTACGTGACACTTCTCTTAGTGCGAACGTCCATAATAAGAAATAGTTCCTGTATAATTATAAAGTTTCTGTTTGCTCTCAAATTTAAAAACTACATACCAAACAAATTCATTAGAATATATTACTTATCTGTTCATGATAGTCAGAGAATAGCTAAAATACAAAAGTACATTTAATCACGCAGGAATACGAAATGCAACCAGTGGATGAGAAAATGCCATCTTACACTGTTTCAAAGCGGAGCTGTAAAATGGAGTTTTCTTTCACTGAGAAAGCATACAGACAAAATAAATTCGTAAGAATACATTACTTAATAATTAACTGAGAAAACTCGGTATTATTCATTGGAAAGCATAAAAGAAAAGCGGTCGCCATATGACCTATAAACCTTATTGCGACTTTAACCAACCTTGTGTGGCGTCCGTGGTCCAATGGTAGAGTGTCGGATTTGGAATCGAACGGTCCGGGATCGATACTCGGTCAGGCCACGTATGTAGTGTAATTGAGCAAGGCACCTCACACACATTGCTTAGTACTTGTTAACCGCTATGGTCGGCTAAGCATGCCCAGGAAAACATGTCTAGGTCCGGGGTTTGACATTAATGGTACATACGTACATACATACAAAGAGACCTAGTATCTAGTATTTTCATGTTTCAGTTATTTATAAAGGACAATCAAGCTGGTGAGGAAGTGACACAATTGGATTACCTTGGATTTATTGGCACGCCTGTTGGTTCAACAAATATGGGTGATTTTAAACGGGTAAGTAATGTTGACCGAGTTAAGGATAACCTGAATGACAACAGGTCCGATAACTCTTGCTATCGTGTATTTGAAATAATAAGAAAATATTATGAAGTTAAATCAGAAAAATACGTGAGATCTCAATTAGTTAGTACAGGGGAAACATTCAACATTGTCAACAGGACAACCAGCGCTCATTCTAGAGGGCGACTTGGGCGAAATAGTCGCCCTAGGGACCCTGGCTTCGCCTTCTGGTGCCCCACTTCTCCCTTAAAAAAATTCAATTTCCATGCAAAATTTTGTTCAGTCAGATCTTGCACTGGCCCATTATAAAGCACTTCTTTTCAAATTTTTGTATTTAATGGTCACAATGTGTATTTAAACCCTATTTGGTTGATATTTATTAAAGAACACCATTCAAGGACGCAATCGCGCCCTTTCTCACTTTTCCCAAACATTCTGACCTAGAATGACCACATATATACGCATTCATCTGCACCAATGCGAGTGTCTTCAAGTTGTTACAGTTTGTTGGCAAGTAAACTTGTAAAACTGTCCGATTAGCGCAGTGGTTAGCGCTCTCACTTCTCACCCTGGTTCGATCCTCGGACGCCAGATCAGACAGGTGGGTTTTCCCTGGGTACTTCAGTTTTCTCCCACACGAATGACCACATATACGCTTTCATCCGTGCCAACGAGAGTGATTAATATAAGTTGTTAGATCTTGCAACGTAAATAGTTTTAAACTTGTAAAGCTTGTAAAATAAATAGTTTGTACATGATAAACACGGAAACAATATCAATATTCAGCATTGTCAACAGGAATGATCCCTGGGACAACCAAAATAAATACTTACTGGTAATAAAATAAATATATAAACGGCATTATGTTTTTCTTTTTCCTTGTTTTCAGGTAGCTGGAAAGAAAGGAGAAAGTCACTGACACTGTGTGTACGAGATGGACAATGTTATTCATGTTGGTTTTTACAGCCTTAAAATATGTCCACGGTACTTTTACTGCGTAAAGTTATTTATAAATGTGTGAAATTTCTTATGATTTTTGCGTTAATCATGTAATTTAATCACATTTTTTACCGTCGATACGGAGGATGACTCCCCCTACTTTGAATGAAATATGTGGGGTTTGGCATGCACTTGCATATAAGACTGATTGATAAAATGGACGTTTGACTTCTTGTCCATGGTTCACCGGGATAAGGAAACGCAAATATCTTCATTTTAATCATTACGGACCCGGAAGTGTTTTTATATACGGTTCACGTGTTGATCCGTAGGTTCTTGACCATTAGTTTTCTCATTTTCTCAGTAATGTGTTTTGAAATAAAGGAAAAATGTGAGTTATTTTGGCATGTGTGTGATTATTTATGGTACTTTTACAGTGTTGATTAGCCCTTTTCCAGATCAACGTGTCTCTTGACGCCATTACCAACACCACATACCGTACTTACTAGCCTATAAAACAAGATTTTTATCACCAGATTATTGCCTCAAAGTGGCTTCCCCTCTTACATGTATTATAAGCAAGTGATAAAAAAAGGGCTGTCTGATTAGCGCAGTCATTAGCATGCTCGGTTCTCACCAGTGCATCCCAGGTTCGAACCTTGAGCCGGGAAGTATGTGAGATGGTACGGTACGGTGGTCGCCAGATTGGACAGGTTTTCTCCATGTACTCCAGTTTTCTCCTACATGAATGACCACATATACGCTTTCATCCGTGCCAACGAGAGTGATTAATATAACTTGTCAAAGCTTGTTTCGCAATCGTTGTAAAATAAATAAAGTTTAAACTTTTAAATAATAAAAATATAAAAAAATTGTTTTTGCTGATTTCAATGTTAGAGCTTTGTTGTCCTTGACCATTCAGCTACTTTGTTGTCCTTGACCATTCAGCTACTTTGTTGTCCTTGACCATTCAGCTACTTTGTTGTCCTTGACCATTCAGCTACCTTGTTGTTTTTGGAGCTACATTCATGAAAATTGGACCACACATAAGTTTTCCATGCACATTTTAATATTGAATCGTGAATCTTTGCATATATAACTTGACTTTTTCAACAATTTTCTGAACCAAATTTTAATGACATTTTGGTTGCTACAATCAGTACGCCAGTTTAAAAATCGGTCCAGGACCGGGAGATCTGCGATTTTAGAAGCCCTGATATATATATATGTATTTGCACTCGATGACCTACTTTCCTGTATTTGAAACTACGTTTGTGGAATTTGACCATGCCTGTGGTTTTACTAATAAATTACAACAATATTTTACCTTAGAGGACATTGGCCTTGAGCTTTTGGCAAACACTTTAATGCTCCGAAGATGAAATCTGGACCATGATTGTAGTTTTATACATTGATTTCAAGCTTGAAATTGTTTCCACACAGACATAGAATTTCATGGGAATTTCATTTCTGTGCGGTTCATAAGTGAACTAATTTACTATGCATGGCTCTCTTGTGTTTAATAATGTAATACTTAAAGCGACATTACATTGCAAAAAGCAAATAAAATGCATTTTTTCACACATTCTTCTGAATACACTCGAAACACTAACATTGAATCAATAAACAGTGATTTTGTGGAATACAAACTTTCAAAAGTGAAATTAGGATTTCATATAACGGTCATCCGCTCTCCTGAATTGACGTTTGTTTGTCATTGGAATCAATACTAAACACACGATACTTTCGTTTAGAGATAATTTAATTAAGATTAGTCTACAAATAAATATGCATAGGCACCCATGTGAGATATCACGGTAAATATGTACCATACCTTGTGTTATTCAAGATAAACGTTTTGTATTACAAATGAATGTCGACTCTATTTACATTATTTTGTTATGTCAACAAACCGCGTATACGACGCTTGTTTATTTGTTGAAATACTCAGTTTTTGAGGCAAATATTTGGAAAAAAATGATACCATATAATAGGAGAATACATTCTGCAGACATTTGCGTTTTCACCGATGTAGTGTCGCTTTAAGTGTTTCACCGATGTAGTGTCGCTTTAATGTTTGTGATGCATAATCATTAAAATATTCAAAACTTGTATAAAGTACATGCACATAATTGTGTTGATTTGTTATAGTTTCTTTTTGGTTAGTAGTAGCTGGTATGCATCCCAATTAATGTGTTATATGTGTACATCCCAATTAAGGTGTTATATGTGTACATCTCAATTAATGTGTTATATGTGTACATCCCAATTAATGTGTTATATGTGTACATCCCAATTAAGGTGTTCTATGTGTACATCTCAATTAAGGTGTTCTATGTGTACATCCCAATTAATGTGTTATATGTGTACATCCCAATTAAGGTGTTCTATGTGTACATCTCAATTAAGGTGTTCTATGTGTACATCTCAATTAAGGTGTTCTATGTATGCATCCCAATTAATGTGTTATATGTGTACATCCCAATTAAGGTGTTATATGTGTACATCCCAATTAAGGTGTTCTATGTGTACATCCCAATTAAGGTGTTATATGTGTACATCCCAATTAAGGTGTTCTATGTGTACATCCCAATTAAGGTGTTATATGTGTACATCCCAATTAAGGTGTTCTATGTGTACATCCCAATTAAGGTGTTATATGTGTACATCCCAATTAAGGTGTTCTATGTGTACATCCCAATTAAGGTGTTATATGTGTACATCCCAATTAAGGTGTTCTATGTGTACATCCCAATTAAGGTGTTATATGTGTACATCCCAATTAAGGTGTTCTATGTGTACATCCCAATTAAGGTGTTATATGTGTACATCCCAATTAAGGTGTTCTATGTGTACATCCCAATTAAGGTGTTATATGTGTACATCCCAATTAAGGTGTTATATGTATACATCCCAATTAAGGTGTTCTATGTGTACATCCCAATTAAGGTGTTCTATGTGTACATCCCAATTAAGGTGTTCTATGTATACATCCCAATTAAGGTGTTCTATGTGTACATCCCAATTAAGGTGTTATATGTGTACATCCCAATTAAGATGTTATATGTATACATCCCAATTAAGGTGTTCTATGTGTACATCCCAATTAAGGTGTTCTATGTGTACATCCCAATTAAGGTGTTATATGTGTACATCCCAATTAAGGTGTTATATGTATACATCCCAATTAAGATGTTCTATGTGTACATCCCAATTAAGGTGTTATATGTGTACATCCCAATTAAGGTGTTATATGTATACATCCCAATTAAGGTGTTATATGTATACATCCCAATTAAGGTGTTCTATGTGTACATCCCAATTAAGGTGTTATATGTGTACATCCCAATTAAGGTGTTATATGTATACATCCCAATTAAGGTGTTCTATGTATACATCCCAATTAAGGTGTTCTATGTGTACATCCCAATTAAGGTGTTCTATGTGTACATCCCAATTAAGGTGTTCTATGTATACATCCCAATTAAGGTGTTCTATGTGTACATCCCAATTAAGGTGTTCTATGTGTACATCCCAATTAAGGTGTTCTATGTGTACATCCCAATTAAGGTGTTCTATGTGTACATCCCAATTAAGGTGTTATATGTATACATCCCAATTAAGGTGTTCTATGTGTACATCCCAATTAAGGTGTTATATGTGTACATCCCAATTAAGGTGTTATATGTATACATCCCAATTAAGGTGTTCTATGTATACATCCCAATTAAGGTGTTCTATGTGTACATCCCAATTAAGGTGTTCTATGTGTACATCCCAATTAAGGTGTTCTATGTATACATCCCAATTAAGGTGTTCTATGTGTACATCCCAATTAAGGTGTTCTATGTGTACATCCCAATTAAGGTGTTCTATGTGTACATCCCAATTAAGGTGTTATATGTGTACATCCCAATTAAGGTGTTATATGTATACATCCCAATTAAGGTGTTCTATGTGTACATCCCAATTAAGGTGTTCTATGTGTACATCCCAATTAAGGTGTTCTATGTATACATCCCAATTAAGGTGTTATATGTGTACATCCCAATTAAGGTGTTATATGTGTACATCCCAATTAAGGTGTTATATGTGTACATCCCAATTAAGGTGTTATATGTATACATCCCAATTAAGGTGTTCTATGTGTACATCCCAATTAAGGTGTTCTATGTGTACATCCCAATTAAGGTGTTCTATGTGTACATCCCAATTAAGGTGTTATATGTGTACATCCCAATTAAGGTGTTATATGTATACATCCCAATTAAGGTGTTCTATGTGTACATCCCAATTAAGGTGTTCTATGTGTACATCCCAATTAAGGTGTTATATGTATACATCCCAATTAAGGTGTTCTATGTGTACATCCCAATTAAGGTGTTATATGTGTACATCCCAATTAAGGTGTTATATGTATACATCCCAATTAAGGTGTTCTATGTATACATCCCAATTAAGGTGTTCTATGTATACATCCCAATTAAGGTGTTCTATGTATACATCCCAATTAAGGTATTATATGTATACATCCCAATTAAGGTGTTCTATGTATACATCCCAATTAAGGTGTTCTATGTATACATCCCAATTAAGGTGTTATATGTGTACATCCCAATTAAGGTGTTATATGTATACATCCCAATTAAGGTGTTCTATGTATACATCCCCAATTAAGGTGTTCTATGTATACATCCCAATTAAGGTGTTATATGTGTACATCCCAATTAAGGTGTTCTATGTATACATCCCAATTAAGGTGTTATATGTGTACATCCCAATTAAGGTGTTATATGCATACATCCCAATTAATTTATTTAGAGTCGAAGTAAACGTGGTTTATTTAGGGTCGAAGTAAACATGGTTTATTTAGAGTCGAAGTAAACATGGTTTATATAGAGTCGAAGTAAACATGGTTTATTTAGAGTCGAAGTAAACATGGTTTATATAGTCGAAGTAAACATGGTTTATTTAGAGACGAAGTAAACATGGTTTATTTAGAGTTAAAGTAAACATGGTTTATTTAGAGTCAAAGTAAACATGGTTTATTTAGAGTCGAAGTAAACATGGTTGTTCATGAGTGCCGAGATTAACCACTTCAACCATAATTCCTACTGACCAGGATTCCAAACCATGTTTTATTCTCCAATTAATAACTGAAAGACAAATATTAGTTCTTAGCTGAAAATCACACACATGTGTACATAAACACAAAACAAAAGCAGTTACAAGTTATTCACTTTATTTATATCGAAACAAAATAAATAATACAATATACTACAGAGTGAAGTAATGTTATGTCTCGTAATAATATTTCGTGTATTTTCGCTGCAGTGAAAAATTGATTCCATATTTTGTTTTCACTGCAGTGCATTAAGACGACAATCTCGACGCTCTAGAGGATATTTGTGTTTATAAGTGCAAGATAGAATTTTATTTCATCGAGTGATTACTTAAATTTGCATGATTTGTACGCCACTGGTGGAAATACATATTTCATTGATCACGAGATGAAATAAAATCCTATCTTACACTAGTAAACACAAATCTTTTCTTTTATGATTTCCAATGATTTTGGCTAATACAATATTTTTTAAATTTTGTTTCTCCTTCACTCTTCTGGAGCCTCACTGTACTACGTGGCACACCCGCTTCTGTTAGTGTGAACGTGCGTAATAAGAAATAGTTCCTGTATAATTTTTCAAGTTTGTTTCTGGTTGCTGTCAAAATTAAAAACTACAGACAAAAAAGAAATTCATTAGAACATATTACTTTATAATTAACTGTAAGTGATAGTCCGAAAATAGCTAAAATACAAAATTACATACGAAACGCAACCAGTGGCAGAGAAAATGCCATCTTCCACTGTTTCAAAATAGTGTAAGATGCAGTTTCCTTTTACTGAGAAAAACTCTGATCATTCATTGGAAAGCATAAAAGATATGTGTTGACTTTGTCTGTGGCCGATGGAATACAAGTTTAAAACTTGAGCCTCAATAGAACCACCATGGGGGTGTCGGAAGGCAAACATTTTAAAACAAAAATCAAATCCACATTGCCTCCTCTCTCTCAATCGCCATGAATTTCATCAGGAATGAGGTCTCGAGAGTGATTAGACTAATATCGTATGTACTTGTTTGGCAATCAAACTAAAAAATCTATATATCGTAAAATAGGAGAATATGCATGATTAAATTAAATTTCACCGAACGAACATTGAAAGTAATAGAAATATAATTCAATCATGCACTTGAAAAAATAAATTTTCTGTTTATTTGATGCTGGATTTTTTTATAACAGAAATGATGCTACCATTCATTAAATAGCGCATGAATGTCGTATTTAGATGGCGTCACTGATGGAATGACAGCATGCTCTTTGATGGCATTAAAGTAATTCATTACCCGGGAAAGTGACCAGAATTAAATGAATTATTCCACTTCCCCCGATCACATATTAATTTCTATATTTCATTGAAGAGCATAAAACAAACTAATTTTATAGCAACAATTTTCTGGTATACCATCTTAAAAACATTATGTCGGGTTACTGTCGATCACCATTTATTCGTGAACGAACACCATACCGAATTAAATATAATGAATGTAGTTTTACTTGTTACAAAATTAGTATTACACAAGTGTTTCCGGTAAGAAATCCAACCTATTCTCTATATGAGTGTACTTTAAATATATAATATAATATTCTATATAACAAATCGTAAAATATAAATTAATGCATGTAGAACATGTTACACTGTATTTTAATATTACCATACTGCTATTCCATCTTTCTGAACAGTACTAAGAATTCGCAGACATTGAACACTGGAAACTCTCGAGAACAGAGCCCACTGAAATATTTAGTTATTTACAGTAACCAGACCAGTCTTTAATCAAGACAAAGCGTGTACCCCCCAATCATACTCGTCTCACATAAAAGCGGAAACGTTTATAAAACTTTCTTGCGAATCTTCACCAGCATTGTTCTGAACTATGTGATATTTTAATGTCGTCTTCAACCTCGGTGGCTTGGACGTCTTCCACTTGTATTACCACCCATGCCGAGACCGCCCATACTTGGACCACCACCCATATTTAGTCCACCCATGCCTGGTCCACCCAAGGAGGCACCTGTAAATCAGAACATATTAATTGTAATATACACTATATTGTAATATGTATATATATAAGGATTGAAATACTAATTTAATGGATGTTAAATGGGGGGAACAATCCCCAAACGGAACGTAATAAATAGGGCATCCCCAAACAGGGAACGTAATAAATAGGGCATCCCCAAACAGGGAACGTAATAAATAGGGCATCCCCAAACAGGGAACGTAATAAATAGGGCATCCCCAAACAGGGAACGTAATAAATAGGGCATCCCCAAACAGGGAACGCCGCTGACGCATACAGACGAGGACCCGCATCGACTCTTTTACGTGTCTTACACTTGCCTAGATCAGCGACAGCTAATACTGGGGCGCTGAAGAGGCGACGAGTGACTGGGTGGGAGAAGACGGCAGTCGTTTCGCGTGGATGGCGCACTCGTCGCCTCAAACTTTTTTTATCTGTCTCCAACTACGGTCGAGCGGTTGGAGATGGAGGGAAGCGACCTCGACCCCGGATGCGTCAACGGGGTGGACAACGACGGAACAACCGAACCATTTTGCTGCTGTGAGCCGACTAATCGTGGAGGATGTGGCCCTAAAAAGTACCGAGAATATAACCACCTTGGACATGATGGCGGAGAGAGACTACCAGTACCATAATCACCAGCACCATAAACTTCTAGAGCATAATCATCTTGGACTTAATCAACTTAGACACAACCAACAAGGAATAACTATCGAGTAACATAATCATCTTGGACCGAAATCTTCACGGGAATCTACAATTTCAATCTTCAATCTACACCACTCTACAAGACACCGACGACACAACAATCATCGAATAATCGACGGTGCGAGAGCACGTATGCTTGCCCATATGGTTTACCGGCGGCGAGGGTAAATAAATGGAATCATCATCAGGGTACGTAATAAATAGAACATCCCCCAAACAGGGAATGTAATAAATAGGACATTCCCAAACAGGGAATGTAATAAATATGGCATCCCCAAACAGGGAACGTAATAAATAGGGTATCCCTAAACAGGGAACGTAATAAATAGAACATTCCCCAAACAGGGAACATAATAAATAGAACATTCCCCAAACATGGAACGTAATAAATAGGACATTCCTAAACAGGGAACGTAATAAATAGAACATTCCCAAACACGGAACGTAATAAATAGGACATTCCCAAACAGGGAACATAATAAATAGAACATTCCCAAGCAGGGAACATAATAAATAGAACATTCCCAAACAGGGAACGTAATAAATAGAACATTCCCCAAACAGGGAACGTAATAAATAGAACATTCCCCAAACAGGGAACATAATAAATAGAACATTCCCCAAATGAGGAACGTAATAAATAGAACATTCCCCAAACAGGGAACGTAAACATTCCCCAAACAGGGAACGTAATAAATAGAACATTCCCCAAATGAGGAACATAATAAATAGAACATTCCCCAAACAGGGAACATAATAAATAGAACATTCCCCAAACAGGGAACATAATAAATAGAACATTCCCCAAACAGGGAATGTAATAAATAGAACATTCTCCAAACAGGGAACGTAATAAATAGGACATTACCCAAACAGGGAACATAATAAATAGAACATTCCCCAAACAGGGAACATAATAAATAGAACACTCCCCAAACAGGGAACGTAATAAATAGGACATTCCCCAAACATAGCACGTAATAAGTAGAACATATTAAATTTTATCCTATATTAGTGGCTTTTGAGGGTCCGAACGTGAAGCAAAATCCAACAAGCCAATGCAATGTTCAATGTAGATGCAAACCAGTGGGAAAAGTTGGAGAGAAAATGTCTGAAGAAACGGGGTGTAGGCAAATAGCTGACTGATGAGGAATGAAGGCATACACCAATATGAAGGCATACACGACTATGAAGGCATACACCAATATGAAGGCATACACGACTATGAAGGCATACAACAATATGAAGGCTTACACCAATATGAAGGCATACATGACTATGAAGGCTTACACGACTATGAAGGCATACACCAATATGAAGGTATACACGACTATGAAGGCATACACGACTATGAAGGCATACAACAATATGAAGGCTTACACCAATATGAAGGCATACACGACTATGAAGGTATATACCAATATGAAGGCATACACGACTATGAAGGTATACACCAATATGAAGGCATACATGACTATGAAGGCATACAACAATATGAAAGCTTACACCAATATGAAGGCTTACACCGATATGACGGCATACATCAATATGAAGGCATACATCAATATGAAGGCATACACGACTATGAAGGTATATACCAATATGAAGGCATACATGACTATGAAGGCATACACCAATATGAAGGCATACACGACTATGAAGGCATACACGACTATGAAGGCATACACGATTATGAAGGTATATACCAATATGAAGGCATACATGACTATGAAGGCATACACCAATATGACGGCTTACACGACTATGAAGGCATACACGATTATGAAGGCATACACCAATATGAAGGCATACACGACTATGAAGGCATACAACAATATGAAGGCTTACACCAATATGAAGGCATACATGACTATGAAGGCTTACACGACTATGAAGGCTTACACGACTATGAAGGCATACACCAATATGAAGGCATACACGACTATGAAGGCTTACACGACTATGAAGGCTTACACGACTATGAAGGCTTACACCAATATGAAGGCTTACACCAATATGACGGCTTACACGACTATGAAGGCTTACACGACTATGAAGGTATATACCAATATGAAGGCATACACGACTATGAGGGCATACACGACTATGAAGGCTTACACGACTATGAAGGCTTACACGACTATGAAGGCATACACGACTATGAAGGCATACACGACTATGAAGGCATACACCAATATGAAGGCATACACGACTATGAAGGCTTACATGACTATGAAGGCTTACACGACTATGAAGGCTTACACCAATATGAAGGCTTACACCAATATGACGGCTTACACGACTATGAAGGCTTACACGACTATGAAGGCATACACCAATATGAAGGCATACACGACTATGAAGGCATACAACAATATGAAGGCTTACACCAATATGAAGGCATACACGACTATGAAGGCTTACACGACTATGAAGGTATATACCAATATGAAGGTATACACGACTATGAAGGTATATACCAATATGAAGGTATACACGACTATGAAGGTATACAACAATATGAAGGTATACACGACTATGAAGGTATATACCAATATGAAGGTATACACGACTATGAAGGTATATACCAATATGAAGGTATACACGACTATGAAGGTATATACCAATATGAAGGTATACAAGACTATGAAGGCATGCACCAATATGAAAGCTTACACGGCTATGAAGGCTTACACGACTATTAAGGCTTACACCAATATGAAGGCTTACACGACTATGAAGTATTACACCAATATGAAGGTATGCACCAATATGAAGGCTTACACCAAAATGAAGGCTTACACCAATATGAAGGCATTCAGTGCATTCACCAATATGAAGGCTTACACCAATATGAAGGCATTCACCAATATCAAGGCTTACACCAATATGAAGGCATTCACCCATATGAAGGCTTACACCAATATGAAGGCTTACACCAATATGAAGGATTACACGATTATGAAGGCATTCACCAATATGAAGGCTTACACCAATATGAAGGCTTACACCAATGTGAAGGCTTACACGACTATGACGGCTTACACCAATATGAAGGCTTACACCAATATGAAGGCTTACACCAATATGAAGGCTTACACGACTATGAAGGCTTACACCAATATGAAGGCATACATCAATATGAAGGCTTACACGACTATGAAGGCATACACGACTATGAAGGCTTACACGACTATGAAGGCTTACACGACTATGAATGCTTATGAAGGCTTACACGTCTATGAAGGTTTACACGACTATGAAGGCTTACACGACTATGAATGCTTATGAAGGCTTACACGTCTATGAAGGTTTACACAAATATGAAGGCTTACACAAATATGAAGGCTTACATGAATATGAAGGTTTACACAAATATGAAGGCTTACACAAATATGAAGGCTTACATGAATATGAAGGCTTACACGACTATGAAGGCATACACAACTATGAAGGCTTACATGAATATGAAGGCTTACACGACTATGAAGGCATACACGACTATGAAGGCTTACACGACTATGAAGGCTTACACGAATATGAAGGCTTACACGACTATGAAGGCTTACACAAACATGCAGGCTTACACGAATATGAAGGCTTACACGACTGAAGGCTTACACAAATGTGAAGGCTTACACGACTATGAAGATTTACACGACTATGAAGGCTTACACGACTATGACGGCATACCTAAATATGAAGGCATACACGACTATGAAGATTTACACGACTATGAAGGCTTACACGACTATGAGGATTTACACGACTATGAAGATTTACACATGAAGATTTACACGACTATGAAGATTTACACGACTATGAAGGCTAACACGACTATGAAGGCTTACACAACTATGAAGGCTTACACAAACATGAAGGCTTACACGAATATGAAGGCTTACACGACTATGAAGGCTTACACAAACATGAAGGCTAACACGACTATGAAGGCTAACACGACTATGACGGCATACCTAAATATGAAGGCATACACGACTATGAAGATTTATACGACTATGAAGAAGTACATGACTATGAAGGCTTACACGACTATGAGGATTTACACGACTATGAAGATTTACACATGAAGATTTACACGACTATGAAGATTTACAGGACTATGAAGATTAACACGACTATGAAGGCTAACACGACTATAAAGTCTTACACGACTATGAAGATTTACACGACTATGAAGAAGTACACGACTAGGAAGACTTACACCAATATGAATACGTTAGTGACGTCTCAATCAACAAGGTCACAGGAAGAGAAAAACTAGAAAGGAAACATTCAAAGGCCAGCTATGATTCAATTGGGATTTTTGACGGAGTCTAATGTTATAACTTGTCCAACCTATTTGTGTATGTATGTATTATTTCTACGTAGACGTTAACGACCGTAATCACGCACCCACCGAGGACCCTGGATCTAGTTGTAAATCAACAAGTTGGAGCCCGTTCTCCGCGATCTTCGTACTCTTCATACATGTACAACAACATAGATGAATGAATTGTACGCTAAATGCTGATGACATGGTGTTATGATGAAAGGATGAATAGCCGCAATATGTATGAAGTGCCTTGATCAAGGATACTACATATTTGACCAAGAATTGAAACCGGGACAGTCGATTCTATACGCTCTCATCCCCGCCAACGAGAGTGATTAATATAAGTTGTTGAGTTGTTTCGCGATCGTTATATATATCGAATATATCAAATTTAAGTTAAGTCAAAACTTAGATTTGTTATGAAAGCAGCACCATATCATTTGGGATAGGACAGACTAACCTCCAGCTAGAGCGTTGGCAAGAGCCATATCAGCAGCCGCTCCCAATGTTTAAGTTAACATATTATTTGGGATAGGACAGACTAACCTCCAGCTAGAGCGTTGGCTAGAGCCATATCAGCAGCCGCTCCCAATGTTTAAGTTAACATATTATTTGGGATAGGACAGACTAACCTCCAGCTAGAGCGTTGGCTAGAGCCATATCAGCAGCCGCTCCCAATGTTTAAGTTAACATATTATTTGGGATAGGACAGACTAACCTCCAGCTAGAGCGTTGGCTAGAGCCATATCAGCAGCCGCTCCCAATGTTTAAGTTAACATATTATTTGGGATAGGACAGACTAACCTCCAGCTAGAGCGTTGGCTAGAGCCATATCAGCAGCCGCTCCCAATGGGATTACTCCATCTTCTCTGTAACTTATCTCCTGTAAGTAAGTACATTTATTATTGTGACATTGTTTTATGTACATTTACAAGCAATATTACAAACATTGGTTCAAACATATTATATAACATAATTTACAACAAATAAGTATGTCCTCAATAAATACTCCATTACATAGTTACAACAACACCCGGTCGCGTTGGGCCTATAATGATCTGACACTGTCTCAATACACCTACTTAAAACATCCATCGATATAATCTGAAGCTGTGCCAATGTACCTACCTTAGATATCCAGTGATATGATCGGACGGAACGTTGAGGCAAGACATCCATCGACATGATTTACACTATGCCAGCATACCTACCCAACACATCAGAGACATGATCTACCCTATGCCAGCATACCTACCCAACACATCAGAGACATGATCTACCCTATGCCAGCATACCTACCCAAGACATCCATCGATGATTTACACTATGCCAGCATACCTACCCAAGACATCCATCGATGATTTACACTATGCCAGCATACCTACCCAAGACATCCATCGATGATTTACACTATGCCAGCATACCTACCCAAGACATCAGCGATATGATTTACACTATGCCAGCATACCTACCCAACACATCAGAGACATGATCTACCCTATGCCAGCATACCTACCCAAGACATCCATCGATGATTTACACTATGCCAGCATACCTACCCAAGACATCCATCGATGATTTACACTATGCCAGCATACCTACCCAAGACATCCATCGATGATTTACACTATGCCAGCATACCTACCCAAGACATCCAGCGATATGATTTACACTATGCCAGCATACCTACCCAAGACATCCATCGACATGATTTACACTATGCCAGCATACCTACCCAAGACATCCAGCGATATGATATACACTATGCCAGCATACCTACCCAACACATCAGCGACATGATCTACCTTATGCCAGCATACCTACCCAAGACATCCATCGATGATTTACACTATGCCAGCATACCTACCCAAGACATCCATCGATGATTTACACTATGCCAGCATACCTACCCAATACATCCAGCGATATGATTTACGCTATGCCAGCATACCTACCCAAGACATCAGCGATATGATTTACACTATGCCAGCATACCTACCCAAGACATCAGCGACATGATTTACACTATGCCAGCATACCTACCCAAAACATCCAGCGATATGATTTACGCTATGCCAGCATACCTACCCAAGACATCAGTGATATGATTTACACTATGCCAGCATACCTACCCAAGACATCCATCGACATGATTTACACTATGCCAGCATACCTACCCAATACATCAGCGATATGATTTACACTATGCCAGCATATCTACCCAAGACATCAGCGATATGATTTACACTATGCCAGCATACCTACCCAAGACATCCAGCGATATGATTTATGCAATGCCAGCATACCTACACAAGACATCCATCGATGATTTACACTATGCCAGCATGCCTACCCAAGACATCAGCGATATGATTTACGCTATGCCAGCATACGTACCCAAGACATCCATCGACATGATTTATGCAATGCCAGCATATCTACCCAAGACATCAGCGATATGATTTACACTATGCCAGCATATCTACCCAAGACATCAGCGATATGATTTACACTATGCCAGCATACCTACCCAAGACATCCATCGATGATTTACACTATGCCTGCATACCTACCCAAGACATCCATCGATGATTTATACTATGCCAGCATACCTACCCAAGACATCCATCGATGATTTACACTATGCCAGCATACCTACCCAAGACATCCAGCGATATGATTTACACTATGCCAGCATATCTACCCAAGACATCAGCGATATGATTTACACTATGCCAGCATATCTACCCAAAACATCAGCGATATGATTTACATTATGCCAGCATACCTACCCAAGACATCAGCGATATGATTTACACTATGCCAGCATATCTACCCAAGACGTCAGCGATATGATTTACACTATGCCAGCATACCTACCCAAGACATCAGCGATATGATTTACACTATGCCAGCATACCTACCCAGGACATCAGCGACATGATCTACCCTATGCCAGCATATCTACCCAAGACATCCATCGATGATTTACACTATGCCAGCATACCTACCCAAGACATCCATCGACATGATTTACACTATGCCAGCATACCTACCCAATACATCAGCGATATGATTTACACTATGCCAGCATATCTACCCAAGACATCAGCGATATGATTTACACTATGCCAGCATACCTACCCAAGACATCCAGCGATATGATTTCCACTATGCCAGCATACCTACCCACGACATCCAGCGATATGATTTACACTATGCCAGCATATCTACCCAAGACATCAGCGATATGATTTACGCTATGCCAGCATACCTACCCAAGACATCAGCGATATGATTTACACTATGCCAGCATATCTACCCAAGACATCAGCGATATGATTTACACTATACCAGCATATCTACCCAAGACATCCAGCGATATGATTTACACTATGCCAGCATACCTACCCAAGACATCAGCGATATGATTTATGCAATGCCAGCATACCTACCCAAGCCATCCATCGACATGATTTACACTATGCCAGCATACCTACCCAATACATCAGCGATATGATTTACACTATGCCAGCATACCTACCCAAGACATCAGCGATATGATTTACGCTATGCCAGCATACCTACCCAAGACATCAGCGACATGATCTACCCAATGCCAGCATACCTACCCAAGACATCCATCGATGATTTACACTATGCCAGCATACCTACTCAAGACATCCAGCGATATGATTTACACTATGCCAGCATACCTACCCAAGACATCAGCGATATGATTTATGCAATGCCAGCATACCTACCCAAGACATCCATCGACATGATTTACACTATGCCAGCATACCTACCCAATACATCAGCGATATGATTTACACTATGCCAGCATACCTACCCAAGACATCAGCGATATGATTTACGCTATGCCAGCATACCTACCCAAGACATCAGCGATATGATTTACACTATGCCAGCATACCTACCCAAGACATCAGCGATATGATTTATGCTGTACCAGCATACCTACCCAAGACATCCAGCAATATGATTTACGCTTTGGCATACATACCCAATACATCAGCGATATGATCTGGTGTGTGACCAAACTGTCTCATTAAGAGTGCCTCATTTGCAATATCCATCGGAACTGGACCTTGTCGGCCGCCCATCAAGTCGGAAACTTGGTTTCTATCCATTCCTGAAAAAGTACAACGTCGTTATAGTGTGTACACACAATATTGAGATTATTACAAATGTCAATACTATTTATAAGTCGATGTTATAATAGCAAATAGTGGATATTGGTTTGTTTCAGTGTATGATCGGATTTTCTTTTATGCTTTCCAATTCCAATTTTAGTGTTCTCAGTGAAAGAGAACCCGATCTTACACCGCTTTGAAACAGTGAAAAATGGCATTTTCTCTGCCACCGGTTGCGTTTCGTATTCCTGCGCGGTTAGATGTGCTTTTGTATTTTAGTTTTTTCTGACTATCATGAACAGTTAATTATTAAGTAATATATTCAAATGAATTTGTTTTGTCTTTAGTTTTTAATTTTGACAGCAAACGCAAGCTAACTTGAACATTTATACCGGAACTATTTCTTGTTACGGATGTTCACACTAACATAAGTGGTTGTGCGGTTGTGTATTGTAGTGCAATGAGGCTCCCGAAATGGTAGTAAAATGAATACAATTTGAAAACAAATATTATATTAGCCAAATTCATTGGAAGCCATAAAAGAAAAAGATTTGTGTTTGTTAGTGTAAGATAGGATTTTATTTCACGAGTAATAATATTACCTTTTTATGTTTCATGATTCACAACAGGGTCTTGATGTAGCAAACGATGCAATACCGCAATAAATTGCGGTTAGACGCGTTATAAATGACGTCACTAACGCCAACCAGTGAAATAACACATTTAAGTTGCTGCTTGCCAATGAAATATGAATCAATCAGTGAAATAACACATTTTAGTTGCTGCTTGCCAATGAAATATGACTCAACCAGTGAAATAACACATTTTAGTTGCTGCTTGCCAATGAAATATGACTCAACCAGTGAAATAACACATTTTAGTTGCTGCTTGCCAATGAAATATAAATCAATCAGTGAAATAACACATTTTAGTTGCTGCTTGCCAATGAAATATGACTCAATCAGTGAAATAACACATTTTAGTTGCTGCTTGCCAATGAAATATGACTCAACCAGTGAAATAACACATTTTAGTTGCTGCTTGCCAATGAAATATGAATCTATCAGTGAAATAAACTGTTGCTAAAAGTATAGAGGATATTTGTTTGTTTTGAGTGAATATGGAATATATCTCACTGAGAAGTGAGAAAATATGAAAATGTTCTCACTTCGAGGTGAGATATATTCCATATTCACTCAAAACAAACACATTTTCTTTTTATTTTATGATAATTGGTGGAAAAAAAAACACAAAATGAAGAAATTAAAATAGCTGGCCGCCGTGTTTTTGCGCGGATGAATACATTGACGACTATACGTCGTGAGTCGATACACAAATCATTGATATATGGATTATATCTCACTGATGATATATGGATTATATCTCACTGATAGAACACTGTATTTCATCAATTTACATAAAATAAAGTGGAATATCACATACAATTTCTCACTGCTTTGCGCGTATGGTACCTAACCGTTGCATGATTTCGGACTCAATACAGATTTGTAGTCCAGTGGTAACACGCTGGACTGGTAATCCAGGGATCGCAATCAAATTAACAGTCTTTCAGATGGGACGTTAAACCGAGGTCTTGTGTCAGTGCTTTACACCGTGCACGTAAAAGAACCAGATGAGACTCTGGAATGGGTCTCTGTCTGTATCATTGCACTATCCTCCAACAATCTAAAATGACTAATCTCGTCAGGAGGCGTCGCTCATATGGGTAACCGGTAGCGACGATAAATAAACGTAAAACACCAAAATCAAATAGAAAAGTTGCAATAGTACGCTAGCACTCCTCGTAGTATGTTGTGTATGTGTGTATGTTTATTAGTGGAAAGAAATTAGTATAAGCATTTCAATATGCTTGTTATCCAATCCAAATAATATCTTTTGCAGCACTTTATTCTTTTATGTTATTTTCTGAATAAGAACATGCAATCAGTGAGGTCATTTATGATGTCATTTGTGTGTGTGTTTTACGTTTATGTTTACCCATTCCAGAATATCCTCTGGTTCTTTTACGTACACGGTGTAAAGCACCGACACGAGACCTCGGTTTAAGGTCCCATCTGAAAGACTGTTAATTTTATTAGGGTCAGACGGGGGATCTAACCTGCGATCCCTGGATTACCAGTCCAGCGTGTTACCACTGGACTACATATCCGTCTGTTGTCATTTGTTCACAGATAGTATGATATATATCAAGTCATTATAGCGGGTGATTTTAAATATCTCTCGAAAATCTTTTCAGCTGCATATATGATAAATAGTATATTGCGTTATAATATTGTCTTAATGTTTTTCATTTATTAGGCTCGTCTCTTTGTAAGAGATTAACGCAATTTTATATTAGTATATACAGTCAAACTTGTGTTAGTGGTCACTTGTATTAAGTAGCCAACCTGTATTAAGCAGCCAGTTTCCCAATATGTTGTTTTATTATACATTTGACCTCTATTAAGCAGCCACCTGCGCTAAGCAGCCACTTTCTGTGATTCCCTTTGCTGGCTGCTTAAGACAGGGTTGATTGTACACTGCATATTATTTCGAACAAACAATGCACCCACCTGGTACGACAGGCCGTCCGATTCCCATTGGATTTAGTAAACCTGCAGCTGCTCCAAGACCACCGGCTGCACCTGCCACAACAAATATGTTACGTTAAGTACATGTTTCAGTCGCAAATACCAATAACACATGATCACGAGCATTACTGTAAATCACTATTAAATGGCGTGATTTTCATTTACAAGATATTTTCGCGATAATTCAAGAATTCGCTAAATATATACTTGATTGCCCGACAGTAATCATGCACCATAATTTCGAATTTGGATGTTCACACACGCGAATTCAAGATTTCACCGCAAAAGAGTACATGGGAAAATCGTGAAAATAAAGTACTATGGTACAATATTATATAATAAACTATGATCGTGTTGTGACAGCTGAACTCAACAAGTCTACCTATAACTGTCTTGTTAATAATATTATATAATAAACTATGATCGTGTTGTGACAGCTGAACTCAACAAGTCTACCTATAACTGTCTTGTTAATAATATTATATAATAAACTATGATCGTGTTGTGACAGCTGAACTCAACAAGTCTACCTATAACTGTCTTGTTAATAATATTATATAATAAACTATGATCGTGTTGTGACAGCTGAACTCAACAAGTCTACCTATAACTGTCTTGTTAATAATATTATATAATAAACTATGATCGTGTTGTGACAGCTGAACTCAACAAGTCTACCTATAACTGTCTTGTTAATAATATTATATAATAAACTATGATCGTGTTGTGACAGCTGAACTCAACAAGTCTACCTATAACTGTCTTGTTAATAATATTATATAATAAACTATGATCGTGTTGTGACAGCTGAACTCAACAAGTCTACCTATAACTGTCTTGTTAATAATATTATATAATAAACTATGATCGTGTTGTGACAGCTGAACTCAACAAGTCTACCTATAACTGTCTTGTTAATAATATTATATAATAAACTATGATCGTGTTGTGACAGCTGAACTCAACAAGTCTACCTATAACTGTCTTGTTAATATGATAGCAAATGATAATGCGTCCATATATTCCTACAACTGATAACGCACGCATCAAAATATGCAAATACTAGCATCAACATATGTTCAACAATGGCAACTCATCAATATCTGCCAAACCTGTGACAACGCATAACTATATTCGACCAATGGCAATGCATCAATATATTTAGGCCAATGGCAATGCATCAATATTACCCCACCAATCACAACACAATGATTGTCCGCCAATGACAACACATCAAAATATATCCATCACCGAGAACGTATATTAACATCTGTTCACGAATTGGTTGGCAAAGTATGTAATTCAAGCAAAGTAGTACCCTAATTTAGCACGTTTATCATTGTCCATTTCATTTCAGGAAGTGGGCTCTACTATATTGCCATATAGTTGTATGCCTATCTGATTATAATGTTTGCTTCTCATCAATGTAACCAGACACGATTCTCGGTCTGGAAAGTGTGCGAGTTGATACGATGGTCGCCCGATTTGAATGGTGGTGGTTTTCCAGTTTCCGCACAAATGAAGAACACCATATACGATAGTAAAACTTGTTTCGCAATCGTCGAACAATAAATACCGTTTATACTTTATAGTTATTTTGAGCATATGGAGTGTGCATATGGATTCACGTATTTTACTGTAATTCTTCGTTAAATGTTATGCATGTATGTACGTGCAGTATATTGAATTAATGATCGGGTCAAAATTATTCTCTTACCTGCTCCTCCAAGAAGACCAGCACCAGGAGCAGCACCGACTCCACCAGCTCCAGCACCCCCGGTAAGAGCCGACATGATATCCATCCCACCAGCTCCGCCGCCTGGAGCACCACCCATACCACCGAAGAGGCCTGCCATATCTGGTGGACCACCACCGCCGGCACCCCCAAGTAGAGCAGCCATTGCACCCCCAGGCGCACCGCCGCCTGAGCCACCAAAGAGGGCAGCCATAGCACCGCCATGTGCACCACCTGCACCACCAAGAAGAGCAGCCATATCACCTCCAGGAGGGCCTCCACCACCAAGAAGTGCAGACATACCTCCAGCACCACCTGCACCACCAAAAAGAGCAGCCATATCACCTCCAGGAAGGCCGCCTGCACCACCAAGAAGTGCAGACATACCACCAGCACCGCCTGGAGCACCACCACCCATCATTCTCATAAGACTAAGCATATCAATTCCACCGCCGCCGCCGCCACCGCCACCTGCCATGAGCATTTGCATCATATCCATCTGACCTCCTGCAATTAATATCATTTTAAACTTCATTTATTATATTCATTGGACCTCCTGCAATCGTAACATATTAAACCTCATTCACTGTAGCCTTCGGACCTCCTGCAATCAGAACATTTAGAACTTCATTTACTGTATCCATCGGACCTCTTGCAATCAGAACAATTAGAACTTCATTTATTGCATCCTTCGGACCTCCTGCAATCAGAACATTTTAAACATCATTTACTGTATCCTTCGGACCTCCTGCAATCAGAACACTTTAAACATCAGTTACTGTATCCTTCGGACCTCTTGCAATCAGAACATTTTAAACATCATTTACTGTAACCTTCGGACCTCCTGCAATCAGAACACTTTAAACATCATTTACTGATTGCATAGAACCTCGTGCAACAAGAACGTTAAAACCTTGATTTACTGTATCAATTAGAACAATTAGAACACTGTTTGTGACTCAACTTGTCTCCCGCATGAAAATGGATAAATAAGGAGTCACTGCATATATTTTAGTGCGAGTGCCTCTCTAAAGCGACTAATATGTATATAAGCTTGCAAGATTGCACAAAGCAACCCGGATTCGATCCTCGGACCGGGAAGTATGTGAGATGATACGGTGGTCGCCAGATCGGACAGGTGGGTTTTCTCCGGGTACTCCTGTTTCCTCCAATTGACCACATTTAAGCTTTCATCTGCGCCAACGAGTGTGATTAATATAAGTTGTTAGAACTTGCTTCGCAATCGTTGTAAAATAAATAAAGTTTAAACAAAAGATTGCACAAAAACACTATCCTAGCATGATTGTTTGATCTTGCACTTCAGTTCTGTATCATCCTGTTACATTTGGAGCTTTATAAGATTAGTTCATTGCGATAAATTACCGTATCATCTAATGTCGTTCATTTTATTATTAACTTATCAAAACTGAAAGGAGCAAGTAATTGAAATAAAATGAAAACCCAGACAGTGAACTGACATTAATAAACACAATCCATATGTGTATCCAACCATCGGCCAACTCAGATTCACGAATGAATCCCTGCTGAGTTCAAATGACCTTGTCAAATATGTAAATAACTGACCTGAAGTCCCACTAACATTAAGCGGGCGTCATGTTTTATGAAAACATTTGGAGTTGTGTTGTGGCGTTTAAGTATCTTGTGTGTGTGGGGGGGGGGGGGTAGGTGATATGGACAACTCTCATTTAGAACTTATTTGTAGTTGCTAATAAGCGAAGTATAATAAAAATATTATCATCGCAAGGTTCAGTGCGAAATAGATTATACCGACTATATTAACTAAAATTGAAACGGAATCCACAATACCATCAAATACATAAGTTAGTAACTTACGCGTACGTATGTATGTCTTAGTAAAAGCAATGGCGTTTCTCATTTGATACACAATGCGACAACTACCTTTATGTATTTCATTAGAAAAGAATGTTTGACTCTAAAGTATTCCTTATAATACAATATCATTGTATTTATTATGATCTTGCCTGTTCCAGTTTGCTGGTTTCCGGGAGAACCTTGATTTTGATTTGGTCGTGGCTGAGGTCGTTGGTGATTAGGTGGTGGTAAATTCTGTTTGCTTGGAGGACCTGAAAGTAGTCGAAAGCGTGTATATGTGGTTCCGTTATACCAGATAAAAACGTTTATTACATATGCAATGCCCCCATCAAATATATGTATCTAACACGCAATATTTAATATAATTATGAAACCTTACAAGGTGTATAATACAATTATTGTTGCCGTTTATAAGGACTATTTGTTGGCTGTCCGATTAGCGCAGTGGTTAGCGCACTCGCTTCTCACCAATGCAACCCGGGTTCGATCCTAGGAACGGGAAGTATGTGAGATATTACGGTGGTCGCCAGATCGGACAGGTGGGTTTTCTCCGGGTACTCCTGTTTCCTCCCACACAGATGACCACATTTACGCTTTCATCCGCGCCAATGAGAGTGACTTATAACAAATATTAGTTTAAACTTTATTTATTTTACAACGACTGCGAAGCAAATTCGAACAACTTATATTAATCACACAAAGTAAGAGATGCATCGTTCAGTGTTTCAACATTTACACTTGTTAAACTATTAAAATAATATAAATTTCAGGGAGGATTTGGCTATCAATGTAAACATTCTTGGATGTCAGTCAGGTGATTATGAACCAATAATAAATTGTATAATCCGCAGAGGAACATTTGTTCAAATCACACAATCGACACCGACCGACATAAATTCAAAGCGGATTTCCCAGGTGGATTTATTGGTGGAGAATCCGGGCAGGCAACTTGTTAGCTCGTCTGATGATCCGTTTTTGTATGGAAATTACAACCGAGTGGACTACACTATCCAATACATGGACAGCTATTAATGTGTCCCCGTACAACATCAAAATTGCAACAGCATGCAGAAGATGTGGGCTCATCCATCAATTCAACATGTGCAAATCAACGCATGCCAAATTCTTCAATTGCTGCCAATTTGGATATAATAAAAAAAAACTGCTCTTTCAGAGGTACATGAAAAACACTTCTAGTTCTCTGTTTCTTAAATGAATGCGAATCAGGATCAAAATTTATTATTATTACGGAATTGACAATGACGAGCTCAATGCATTATTTCCAATATACGAGTGTGTTATTGGTACCCTACTCAGCGCATTGTGTTCATATGAAATATATATACTTTCGTCACATAATGAAACACTTCGAAGAGAAGTGAGGAACCTCAAAGCAAAGTACCCAATGAACAAAGACTTGTCAGTAGACAAAGCCACACATTGACACATTAACGTTAGCAATTCCTAAAACTGAATTCTGACCAACAAAATGAGAAACCTAAGTTAGACGAAGACATTGGCAGTCAAAAAGCAAATGACCTTTCGACAAGTGAATTAGAAATTGCAAACAAACAGGAGTGCAAACAGAGACACTGAAAATAAGGCACCACACAGGTGAAATCTGTAAATATCATTTAGAAGTCAAACATGATCTTATTGGTCTGAAATATAAGTAAGACGACATCAACGCAGAAATGGAAAGAGAGCAAAGCAAAATGTACAAAGATCATGAAACATCTACTCGTCCATCAGTATTACACACATTTTGCAGTAAAACAAACGATCCTTTTTAACATTTTTAATGTACTTGGGTATTGTTATATTTTATTATATGATATATTTCGGGATTTACGCCTGCATCAGCACCATTGTGGGCTATATCGCCGGCGGGCAGTTTACCTAACAACACCTTTCCTGGGCAGTTATGTTATATTTCGGGCTTTACGCCTGCATCAGCACCATTGTGGGCTATATCGCCGGCGGGCAGTTTACCTAACAACACCTTTCCTGGGCAGTTATGTTATGTTATATTTCGGGTTTTACGCCTGCATCAGCACCATTGTGGGCTATATCGCCGGCGGGCAGTTTACCTAACAACACCTTTCCTGGGCAGTTATGTTATATTTCGGGCTTTACGCCTGCATCAGCACCATTGTGGGCTATATCGCCGGCGGGCAGTTTACCTAACAACACCTTTCCTGGGCAGTTATGTTATGTTATATTTCGGGTTTTACGCCTGCATCAGCACCATTGTGGGCTATATCGCCGGCGGGCAGTTTACCTAACAACACCTTTCCTGGGCAGTTATGTTATGTTATATTTCGGGTTTTACGCCTGCATCAGCACCATTGTGGGCTATATCGCCGGCGGGCAGTTTACCTAACAACACCTTTCCTGGGCAGTTATGTTATGTTATATTTCGGGATTTACGCCTGCATCAGCACCATTGTGGGCTATATCGCCGGCGGGCAGTTTACCTAACAACACCTTTCCTGGGCAGTTATGTTATGTTATATTTCGGGATTTACGCCTGCATCAGCACCATTGTGGGCTATATCGCCGGCGGGCAGTTTACCTAACAACACCTTTCCTGGGCAGTTATGTTATGTTATATTTCGGGATTTACGCCTGCATCAGCACCATTGTGGGCTATATCGCCGGCGGGCAGTTTACCTAACAACACCTTTCCTGGGCAGTTATGTTATGTTATATTTCGGGATTTACGCCTGCATCAGCACCATTGTGGGCTATATCGCCGGCGGGCAGTTTACCTAACAACACCTTTCCTGGGCAGTTATGTTATGTTATATTTCGGGATTTACGCCTGCATCAGCACCATTGTGGGCTATATCGCCGGCGGGCAGTTTACCTAACAACACCTTTCCTGGGCAGTTATGTTATGTTATATTTCGGGATTTACGCCTGCATCAGCACCATTGTGGGCTATATCGCCGGCGGGCAGTTTACCTAACAACACCTTTCCTGGGCAGTTATGTTATGTTATATTTCGGGATTTACGCCTGCATCAGCACCATTGTGGGCTATATCGCCGGCGGGCAGTTTACCTAACAACACCTTTCCTGGGCAGTTATGTTATGTTATATTTCTGGTTTTACGCCTGCATCAGCACCATTGTGGGCTATATCGCCGGTGGGCAGTTTACCTAACAACACCTTTCCTGGGCAGTTATGTTATGTTATATTTCTGGTTTTACGCCTGCATCAGCACCATTGTGGGCTATATCGCCGGCGGGCAGTTTACCTAACAACACCTTTCCTGGGCAGGCTCCAGCGGTTAACCAGTACTTGGGTGCACCAACCTCCGTAAGAAACTGCCAACATTTTCATATAAATGAGACACGATCTGGACGGGGCTCGAACCCGTGACGTGACCATCAGTCATGATAGGTTACAGTGGTATACAAGTCAGCGACCGTAACCACTCGACCACGGAGGCGGACAAACCATACTGATACAAGCAGGTTAAAGAATCACATACAATGGTCCGCTCTATGAGAAGACAATGGATTGCAACCGGTCATTTGGACATTGTTGAAAACTATATAACCTTATTTTGACTATGTTAGTCTTTTTCATTCGGCTCTTTTCGTAGCTCCACTTCTCTGTAACAAACCATAGTAGCAATGTAATTAATGTGCGTAAATGTTTTATTATTATAGCTGGCATAAAACATGGGACACACGCATATGCGTAATTTTAGGAATGTATCTATAACCAACCAATAAGATCCACAACAAGACAATGGACTTGATAAATGATCACACACGCCATTGTATTGTTACAAGACATGAACTTACGTCTCTTATTTGACATTTGACCATGAGGATTTCGCCCCTGCTCTCGTCTCCTCGGCGGCGGGGCTTGGATAACTTTGGTTGGTGGTCGATTTGGTTTTCGCTGTGGTGGCGGTTGTGGCTTCGGCCCAGGCCTGACGCTTGCCCCCGGTGATTTTGTAGGTACTTTCTTCGGCTTGGCTGCAAAATTGGTTTCATAAGCTTGGCAAATTTCCGTACAATTTCAAACATAATTGTTCATGTACCTCGCGATGTATCACGATACACAATACATACAGAGGACATTATGGTTTATGTTGGATTCTCTGACTCGAATAGTATAATATTCCAAGTTAGCCCAACGATGACAATCCAGTGGCAATGTAAAAGTACTTGATATATTTCACTACAAAACGTGTAAAAGGGTACAGTATAACAAGTGGAAATGCTGTGTAAAATTACAGCGGTATCGATAAATTGCGAAAATCCGCAGTCTCAGAAAACCGCAGAAAGCCACGAAAATCGCGATTTTTATGTAGAACCCAGTAAACAATATTAATAAGCAATACAAAAAGCAAAATATGAAGACTGATAATAAAAGCGTTCACGGTTGAGCGGTGATACAATACAAACGCAGAGGGTCATGATGGCCCTGTATCGCTCCACTTTCCACCCCGGGGCTACCATTTTAATACCTTTGAAAGAACACTGTACATCGATCATTGCAAACATGTTTCCATAACCTGACCGGTGGTTCTCTAGATGTTTGAAATGTTGTGTTATTTTTTATCCTTTGGTCACCATTTGAACATAGCATTGTACATCGATAATTTCTACAAAGAATTTTCAAAATCCGGCTGGCGGTTCTTGAGAAGATTGTTTAAGAATTTGTGCTATTTGTATACGGTGGCCATCGTTGATTTCAGAGGAACTTTATTTTAACAACTTTGGAAAGGCTTCACCTAAGGATCATATAAGTAACGTTTCTTCAACATTGACAGTTCGTGAGAAGAAGACGTTTGCACTCGAACGGTCATCTTGGATGACATAATGATTCGATTTAGATGAAAATGGGCGTGGTCGCCTCGTCGAAAGTTTCGATTTGATATATGGCACGACTATATTCGCTTAAAAATAATATTTGACATCTTCCTTCCCGGGTCTCGCCCATTTGTGATTGCGGGGTTACCATTTGAACTAATTTGAAAGAGCATTATACATCGATAATTCCTACCTAGTTTCGTCAAAATCCGACTGGTGGTTCGCGAGATATTTCAAGAATGTGTGCCATATTTAGACAGCTGCCATATTGGATTACGTAACGATGTAATCCCCCACCTACCCATCATGACCATACATGGAGGCTATATACCTAATGGTTACTGAGGAGAAGACGTTCACGGACGACGATGGACAGACAGACTGTGGTAACAGTACCTCACATGAGTTAAAACAATACACCAAGTCATTTTGAAAATGTGAATATTGCAACAACAAAAACATATATCACGTGTCAGATTGGGAGGTGAAAATATAAATAAATAAACACTAAACAAATTAAATATGCTTACACGGTCATGTCTTATCGGTTTGAAAATAAATTGGATGACTATCCAGCTTTTCCGTTCTTTAGTGATACACAAATGGCAGTAAAAGATTAATATTCCCTACCAGACTTCTCATTCTGTTTTTGTATCTGCTTCTGTTGTCTTTTGATCTGTTCCTGTTGTCGACGGATTAGTTCTTGCTGCTGCTGTCTCTTCAACTCCAGCTGTTGATGTTTCTCTTGCATTCGTTGCAGTTTTTGCCGCCTTCGCTCAGCTTTCTGTTCTTTTGCTGCGTTACCTACAGGTAAACTTGCACCCAATTCGAAACCAGGCTTTTGCGCAGACGACTGTGTGCTTTTCGAGGCACCTTTTTGGGTCGAAGTAGCAGCGACAGAAGTTTTATCTACACCTGTGCTTAACGGGCCCTGACCTCCCGACACTGCTGCTAGGAGCGCGCTAGTCGTAAGTGGATTTCCTAAAATAACACAACATGCAATGTTCAACCCACAGCTTCATGCCTAGTTTGTACCGTGCATGAAGGTGCATGCGCAATGGAAAACGAATGCTTGCGAGGTCTTTTGCCGTCATGCGCGCCATATTATAATTTGTGAGTCTTGAAAAAGAAACAAAATAATGACTGATTATCATGCAATGCACATATGCCATTATTTTCTTTTCAATGCTTGCTGGTGTTTGAATATTAATTACATTTAATATGTGTCAGTAGAAATTAAAACTGTGTGCAACCATATGCTTACGCCATGCTTGTGCAATAGAAGGCATGCAGTGTGATATAGCGATGGTGATGATTGGGCTTATTTACCCCCGCCGCCAGCGAACAATATGGGTGAGCTGTAAATCAACCGTGCATGAAGTAAGAATAGAAACAAAACAAACGAATAGAACACAATATACGATACATTCAAATATTAAAACATAGATATCGAAATATAAGAACATTCTTTCCATAACAGCAGAGGACTAGCCAGTGGATAATGCCTATTTTTTATAAACAAACTTGCTACGTACATTGTAGTACACACGAGGATAATTAACGTATTGATAGAACCGAATGTACACACTACAAGGAACGTACTAAGGAACGTACGCCAGCATAAACAACATTAGCATTCACGGTTTAGCTGTAGAGTGTTGCCTGTGATCCATAACCTGGTCACGACACCAAAGTAATAGGTTCGGTCAGTGTAGGTTCACGTCACCAGTCGTGTGACCACTATGTTTATTCACAAATGCTAGCCTATTGGACTGTCGTTATTGAACAATAATGGCTGGATAATAACAAGACTAGTAACTTTGTAAAAGTATTCCTAATTCCCTTTTAATAGCATTATTTTATTTAAATAAATATAAAACAAGAAAAGGAAAAACAAACCACTGCACTTTGTAGGGAACAACATTTTTTTCCACAATTTAAATAAAAAGAAACACACTTTTGTTCACAGTAGGCCATGTTCTCTTATGCCCGAATCCATGTCACATTGCATAGTTATAGTTATACGATTGTTATTTATATACTGAGTTACTATATATGGTCTTGTATGATTATTGGCGGAATACACTGAGTTACATTTGTGCATTTAAGTAAAGCAATTGTATCATAGAATGGTAAGTGTGGTGTAACGAACAAACGACAGGCGGAACGTCTGATGCACTAGGCATGCGTCATAATTATGGAAAGCGTTGTCGAATACGTGCATATTTGTACACGTATATCTTTCCATATGGTCCAGTGTTCCAAGTTTCCAGTTTGTTGTTCAAACCAGATGACCTCTCAGAGGTCAATAGTGAAGGTCTTCTGAAGGACAAGGTCAAATCTATACTGCACCAAATCCCATTCCGCTCATGAAGTTAAGTGCACCGAATGATCCCATTCCACCTGGAATTGTTAATATGTTACCATGGCAATAACGTATAAATCATCAGCTATCATATATTAAAGCCCCGTTATGCGTTTACTAAATGCTGTGGACACGTAAAATAAAGTATGTAAAATAATGGTTAATGGTTATAGATTATAGCAATGCATGTTAAAATAATTCGTTATTCGAATTTAATTCAGATTTGATTATCTACCCACAAAGAAACTGTTTTTATGTGAAATAGCTAATGGTGTATTACACCTCCTTCGTTATGGATATTTATTTACCAAATCACTAATAAAATAATGGTTTACTTTACAACTTAACATTAGGGAAACTGTGCATCCTAAATAACTTTTTCTTTTTATGTTTGAATAATGTCACGCACAAAGGGTGTCACGTACAAAGTGAATAATGTCACGCATAAAGGGACTTTAAAATATATGTCAGTATGTGTTGTGTGTATGCATACTATTTTCTATAAACAGTTGCATATGGCTATGTACGCCAGTGTAATCTATATAATATGTACGTGTGTGACCCGTCACTGATCAGATAGGGCAAAATGAGCCAATTTCACAAAGCGATATTTTAATGTATTATACATAATTTAATTCTATATTTCTAAAAATACAAAAACTCTCCGGATTACATGTAATACTTGGACGCATTGTGCGAACACATGTGTCAATCTTGATGTCAGACATATTTACTCATAGCTGCTTTTTGAGACACGACCATTGGTGTCTATATCATCTTGCTTAAGATATACACAGCTTAATTAATAGTGTTTCATTGTGTTCCTTTATGTAACCTGAGTACTAGTTTTCCAGTTTTAAATGCATATTGAATATTGGTTGCTATGGTAACACATTTAACATTCTTTATGCATGCAACATGCATTTTGTCGAGCAAACATGCATACATGTGATAAGACTGTAGCTTTTTTAATGGTAGTTATAATTGTGTTTAGTTTGCGTCGTTCGTTAGAAGCAAAATATCAGCATTACATCAGTTCATTTAGGACCCATTTCACCAGTGACACAATCACAATAGCATATAGCACGTACTCATTAGAATACTGTATAGTGGTATCATTTCGCGGTAAAACACTTTGTTCGGTTTTGTGATAATAAGCGTGTTTTTTCTTGTTTTTTGTTTGTTTTCTTTTAAACGTTATTTATTTTACAACGATTGCGAAGCATGTACTAACAACTTATATTAATCACTCTCGTTGGAGCGGATGAAAGCGTATATGTGGTCATTCGTGTAGGAGGAAACCGGAGTACCCGGAGAAAACCCACCTGTCCGATCTGGCGACCACCGTACCATCTCAAATAAGCATGTTAACGGGATATAAAAAAATTATGTTATTATATTTGCATATAAAATGATTTTTTGAATACCAAATTATGTATTGATTCCAATTACTCCAATAGCTCGTACACGAAATCTCCCCGGATACCTTATGACAGGGAACAAAACTAAATTAAAACATCCGCGAACAATATCCACTAGATAGTATTATGTACTAAATTGCTATCAGAATAAGTTATGTTAATAAGACAAAAATGCTAATATAGTATGATTAGTAGCGTTTATAAGTAACACATATAAAGCATTATGGTGTGGTTAAGCTAAAGCTATACCCCGAATAATAAAATGGGAGGCCAGGACGAGATATGTGATAAATTGTAAAATAATAAGGTATTTGATGTCCGTGTAAACATATTTACATGTGCAATTCCGGGTGGGAATGACCCCAAACACTCTTAGAACTCGGTTTATATAACATTATCATTCATGAAATGAAACCGGCCCAGGAATACACATAATTTTCCATTACAAGAATTAGCTGTCGATTTAATCCATCTGTTCTTGTATATTAATGTTGTAACATGTTGTACGAATACAATATTACAAAACTAATCACACAAGTCTCCCAATACAATGTACACGTAGTTAATATTGATACAGGGTTGCAATTACGTAGCAGTTAGTACGCTTTTATATTTATTGACAGCTATAGGTGCTTGCAGCTACATATTGCCGAGCGAAATAACACATGCGCACAGCTAGCAATCGCATAGCAAAAGCATCAGGTGCGGAATTTGCTTAACTCTTTCAGCGCCGAATAAATTCAGAACATTTGCAAACAACATAGATCCAGAAACGCCGCGTCTGATCAAGATCTATGTTGTTTGCTATTCGGACAGGTGCTTTAGCTACACTGTGTGAAGAGCAATCAGCAGTAGCCTGATCAGACGGCACGTTCTGCTCTGTCTGATCAGGTTCTCGCTTTTATGCGACATTGGCGGCGGTGTAAGAGTTAAATCGTGCAGTTCAGTAGCTATATAATACTAGGAGTTAGCGCTGTCTGACTACCAAGTGTGTAACCTGGTATACAGATAATAATAGCATTATATCACATGACTTTTGTTGGCATTCAGTGTAATACAGCCATTACATATTTGCTTATATCAACGCACGTGTACCAACACATGGAACGATTCTGATTGGTCGCGGCATGACAGCTTGCTTTTGACACATAAGACATAAGGTTTGCAACATTGCCGTTGAAAAACAATAACATGATAAATATGCACTAGTGATATACAGTAGTGATTAAAAGTATGTTATCGATAGTTTGCGTGGATTTGTTTGTTTCTTGATTATCGGGGACTAATACTAATACTAATTACTACAGCGTACGAATGCACCGTACTGATTTCCTTGAGATGTAATAAGGCTCAAAGTATACTGGCAAACATAAAACGTTCTTAATTTATGGTTACTATGGTAATCGAAAGGGATCTTACACTCGTGGTGAGTTTTGAAAGTTTGCAATTGAACCAGCCAAAAGGCTCGGTATGAAAACACCAATCATGTAAGATCTCTCTCTCTCTCGCCATATATATATATATATAGATTACAATAGAGTACAATAGACTTAGTATTAGTTGGTGTGTCAGGTGTATATGTTGGTAAATGATCGTTGTAGGAAAGCATTGTGCATTAATTCAAACTGCCTTTAAATATGTTCGTATTAACAATAAAATAATAATGTGTACTTTCCCAACATTGGGGGTGGTGGGGGGGGGGGGGTAGTGTAGGGTTGAAGATTAAAGTGGCACATTTAGCTTAGGTTATTTCGCGACTCTCCAGCTATCATTGGTGAAGGAAGACCCCCAGGTGCCCCATTCGAGAACTAGATCAGGTACGGACGGGTTTACACACATTAGTTAGTATCCAGACTACAATATAAACATAATGAACAGCTACATTGAAGCATATTTATTTTTGATTGGATTGCTTGCTGATTGGGTTTAAAAGGTCGCACTGACTGGCAAGGTCATATGGTAATTCTCCATCTGTTAGTCGTGCTATCCAAGGAGTACTTCAGTCACGGGCGAAGGGTACCTGGGTAGAACCACCGATACTCCGCAAGCCAGCTGGATAACTTCCTTACAAGATACGAACCTACAGTGGTGAGGGGCAAGTTATGTGGTCTCAAAGGCTGTATCCACCCACTCACGGATACCCCGCGCATTGTTATGCCCCCGAATGGAGGCATACAGTTTTAGAAATATCTGTGTGTCCGTCCGTTGGAGTCAGTCTTTCCAGTCCGGGCTATAACTTCTTAGACTATAGCTATAAGATTATATATACATATTTCTTGTTATTATTATATTATAACTCGTCTTATATGCAACGAGCGCTCGGTTCAATTAGACTATGTAATTTCAGCATATAAATATATCTAAAATCTACCATAACAGTTAACTGTCTAAACTAGTATTCTAGGGTAAGCTGGACGTTATCTACTCGATCATGCATACAGTTTATGTGAGTTAAAAAGTATGTAAATACTTATGTAAGGTTTATTTCAGTCTCCTCGTACAATATATAAAATATACACAACATATCATCGTGGCAAAGTACAACATAATTCATTATAAAGGAATTATAAGAGAGTAATCTAATCACAGATATTCAAACTATCACAGTCTTCTGACATATTATTATATTTACATATTAAAACCGAGGAAGCAGTTGCTAATTGAATAATTAAATACTTCTTGCAACTTGTGGAGAGTTCAATCAAAATGGTTTATATGAAATGTACAACTTAACACCAGGATGCTAATAACACATTATAGCGGATTTTTGAATCAGTAATTGAAAAGAGAAGGCAATTATTAAACAGGATAAACTTAGAAAAGTATGCAACATATATATATATATATATATATATAAATGCTACGGGGATATGCCTTGTAATATATGCTATATATTGACCTAGAATAAATACTTTGACAATAAAGCACATGCAGCTTTGGATGGTTAATTAATGAAGCTTAGGATGGTTAATTAATGAAGCTTTATAATTTTATTTCACTAAACAAAAGAAAATGAGTAATTAACGTTACTGTTATGGTAATATTTTAACGACGGATATATATTATAATGAAAGGAATATATGGAGTATTAGGCTACTCGTTTGGATATATATTATAATGAAAGGAATATATGGAGTATTAGGCTACTCGTTTGGATATATATTATAATGAAAGGAATATATGGAGTATTAGGCTACTCGTTTGGATATATATTATAATGAAAGGAATATATGGAGTATTAGGCTACTCGTTTGGATATATATTATAATGAAAGGAATATATGGAGTATTAGGCTACTCGTTTGGATATATATTATAATGAAAGGAATATATGGAGTATTAGGCTACTCGTTTGGATATATATTATAATGAAAGGAATATATGGAGTATTAGGCTACTCGTTTGGATATATATTATAATGAAAGAATATATAGTTTAGCTACTCGTTTGGATATATATTATAATGAAAGAATATATGGAGTATTAGCTACTCGTTTGGATATATATTATAATGAAAGAATATGGAGTATTAGGCTACTCGTTTGGATATATATTAAATGAAAGGAATATATGGAGTATTAGGCTACTCGTTTGGATATATATTATAATGAAAGGAATATATGGAGTATTAGGCTACTCGTTTGGATATATATTATAATGAAAGGAATATATGGAGTATTAGGCTACTCGTTTGGATATATATTATAATGAAAGGAATATATGGAGTATTAGGCTACTCGTTTGGATATATATTATAATTAAAGGAATATATGGAGTATTAGGCTACTCGTTTGGATATATATTATACTCGTTTGCTCCTCCAGTGTGATCTTATTACGTCTTGGATTAGTTTATACACATTTATTTTAGCTCGATTGCCAAACAAGTTCTTACAACTTATATTGATCACTCTCGTGATGGAATCCATCGCCACGAGGAAGAAAGAAGAGGCAACGCGGAATTTAAATGCCTTGACTAAGGGCACACTCGTAACGGCTCCAGCGGGGCTCAAACTCCGGAAATTTCGCACCTGAAGCGAACGCGAACTGCACTATCACTACATCCACAATCTTATTACGAACTTGAGTATCAAAAGTGTCACCCTATAATCCTGATACATAGAGAATATTAGGTTACTGTCTTATACATTTTAATTTATTAGGCGAGTTGGTGAAACAATACAAGGCGAGGCTTGTATTATTTTTTCGGAGACGAGCCTAATAATTTAAAATTTATAAGACAGTAACATCATATTCTATTTATCCTATCTTCTGATAATAAAGAAATTTTATAAAGTTTTAGAAAGGAAAGATTACCGAATATTCATGACCTGAAGTTTATCATATCATATGTGAACATATGACGTCATACAAGCAGCGTTATCACGCTACGAAAGGATTAGTAGGCACTGACTAATAAAGTTGTTGACCATTAATACCCATGAAGGTAGGATACATTATTTTATTTAACGCATATCGACAATAATTAACGAACATGTTATGTTAATAGTTTAGAGAGTAATGTCTTCGTTCAATATCTAGTGCTTATTAGAGTTTATAAAGATTGTTGATGTCTATGATAACCTTTTGCCATCCAAACATTATGCAACGCAATTACGGGACCAAAATAAAGGGACCATGGCTTCTAACATATACTAGATATTGGCCAAGAATAAATACGAACATTTGATGTCAATAGTTTAGAGAGTAATGTCTTGGTTTAATTTCTAGTGATTATTAACATATTAACCATTGTCTATGTATATGGTAACCTTTTTTCCTACACAAAGTATGTCACTCAATTACGGGACCAAGACAAACAAAGATCAAACACGTTTCAAGTGATAATTCACCTTCTGCTTCTTGAACAAGCACCTTAAATTAAACAAGTATGACTAAAGTTCTAAACATGGATGAATAACCTATCATCACTGATGGTCACGGGTTCGAGCCCCGCTCAGACCGTGTCTCATTTATATGAAAAAGTTGACAGTTTCTTACGGAGGTTGGTGCACCAAAGTACTGGTTAACCGTTGAAGCCTGCCCAGGAAAGGTGTTGTTAGGTAAAACTGCCCACCGGCGATATAGCCCAAAATGGTGCTGATGCAGGCGTAAAACCCGAAATATAACATAACATAACATGGATGAATAGCGGTGTGATCATGGTAGATTCACAGCATGTGTATAGTTAGTATTAAATATATAATAGAATATATATTTATATAGTGTTCATACTAGCAACTAACGTTAATGTACATCAGCCAAACAACACTATATGTGTATAGAGTGTACATATTTTAGCATCTATCGTTTCTGTACATGTACTAATATGGTACAACACTATTACCAGAGGCAATATTTGACGATTGTACTCACTATAGGCCTACTGTTTTAGCTCATGCAATAAACTCATGCACACGCCAAGTGTTTCTTTCGAGAGGTACACCTATCGCTCTCTGTTTTAATGTTGGTGACGTGTGTATGTGATGTGTGTTATGTGGTTTATTAGCAATTCGGTCATTTCCCGAAAATTAAGATACAATGGAGTATCGTTTGATTTCTTGATCACTGTGGCTAACGGAATGAAAGAAATTGCGGACAATTAACTTATACCAGATACAATAAATGTCCATAATAATGGAATCTATGTATAGGCCATACCATGCCCTAACAATTGATTCTAGCCAATACTGATACATGATATGGAATCGTGGTAAAACGAAACAAACTATTAATATTGCCAAATAGTTCAAGGTCGAATAATATCATGCCAACCAAATTATGGTTAAATGGCAAAACAAATTCAAGTCAATCAGATTGATGTATTATGATAAAAAAACTGACATGACCGATTAGAAGTGATTAAAACTGATAACCATTTTATACAGTTATATCAGATTGTGTTCAAGTAGTAAAATAAATTATCAGAATGTGGTAAGGTGAAAATACAGTGAATGTAGTGCATGGTGAGTATGCATGTGTGTCGTAATGGTAGTAGCATGGCGTACATTCACTGAATCATTATACCAACCTGATGTTAGAAAATCTGAAAGATTTTAGAGAGTAAAATGTATTCTTATCTGTACAAATAATTCTAGTTGGAATAACAGTTCTGAAAACGTTAATGTCGGTAATTTTGTAACTGTATTATTATTATTATTTAACTGATTATTACTTAAAACATCATAGTTAGATCCGATATTCCGAGTTACATCATTATGATATTTGTTAGTTTGTTGGATTTCAAGTCACACATACGTAGGACATATGGCGACTATTCAGCTGTTATTGGTGACATAAGAACCACGTTGGCCTTCCGAGATAGTATTTCAGACACGGACGAGTACCCTGATAGAACCACCAACCTACCACCAGCCTGTTGAACAACTTCCGTGAATGACAAAATTCGACACTCCCAGTGGGGCTTCGAACCTACAGCGGTGATGGCCAAATTATTTGAAGTCAGTGATCGTTTCAACTCGGCCACGTAGGTGCCTTCATCATTATTTGTATTCATCGTAAATTATAGTCCGAGAGACAGCTATATCCCCCGCCACTTTAGTAAATGCATATACCGATTAAGAAAGATGAAATTGCACTGTATGAGTGTGACCGATTTTTATGTCAGCACATTTAAATAAAACATGCTAAAAGTGATTTACGCCCATCGAGTTCTTTGCTATTATAATTGTTATACGAGCTGTGAATGGTCAAAATAAGTGTATTGCAAGTACATTAAACCTGCTAAAAATGCTGGCGTTGTAACAGTTACATGTTTACAACCTTTCGAGAAATTGTGAACAGGATTAAGACTTTTACAAATTTAGAAATTATGTACTTGAATTTGAATAGGAGAACATTCCTAGAGACAGCATATATCATAATACTATACAGAATCAAATGTAAAAGGGAAATAATTCATTAATGTTAAATGTACTTGGCTACTATCTCTCAATATTACCAGTTTCTGCAGTTTCTATGCAATGATATGAAAATATCTACCCCAAATGCATGTTAACCCAAATAGTGGTGCGCTTGTTTTTGAAAACACAATACAGCCACCTTTCACAGAAGTATATGTTAAGTGAGACCTTGAACAAAGATGGCTGATACCTGCACATTATGCACATATTCTTGCAATTGCTCACATGTATGCCAAACCATTGTACAATATATCTGGCGGTTTACAATGCATGACCCGAACCCGAAAATTATCTCTTTGAATTACAAGTTATATATTTGACGTTGACCTTGAACCGACGAACGGACATGGTTGAAAACTTCGCCCTGCATATTGTCTCGATGTTGTTAACATTTATGCCAAGTCATCTTAAAATTCCACACGGACAGAGAACATTCCTATTCCTATATCCCCCTAAAGACACGCAATTCTCTGCGCAATATATTATTGAGACGCCTACCTGGGCCGTCTGGATTCATCATTGCAGTCGCTAGTCCGCTTGCAGCATTCCCCCCACGCATACCTCTGGCGCCGCCGCCAAGCAGCGCACCAAGACTCCCTAGACCACCTAGTCCTAATTAAGCCAGACACGTGTTATAAATAAGCCAGATATGTATTATAATTAAAACAGACACGTGTTATAATTAAACAAGCTACGGGTTATAACTAAATCAGATATGTGTTCAACAAAACAAGATACATGAACGTGATATAATTCAAACACTTGACATGAATGAAAACCTCTGAATATGACATTTCATATATTCTAGAACCTTATGCCGCAAACATATTTACAAAGAAATCACTGAACCAATCAACTGGTCAATGTACATGTATTATGTAGATGAAATATTACAACATTCGATAGCTCATAAGATGTAGACCTATCAGGACAAGCTTTATTCCACACTAACCATACAGCCAATCCTGTGTTATAACAGAAACACTACGTTGCGAATAAAAGACAACCAATTTGAACATGAATCGATCCCCCCCGTCTGACCATAATAAAATTAACAGTCTTTCAGATGGGACATTAAACCGAGGTTTCGTGTCGGTGCTTTACACCGTGCACGTAAAAGAACCAGAGGAGAATTTAGAATTGATATCTGTCTGTATCATTGCAATATCCTCCAACAATCTAAAATGACTAATCTCTTCAGGACGCGTCGCTCATATGGGCAACCGGTAGCGACGATAAATAAACATAAAACACACATGTGAATCTCTATCTTAAGTTAATAGAAGCTATGAACCTGAGAATGGACATCACATGTCTACACACACACTGACTATCTCCTATTCCAATTGTGATATATCTTTATCCACATTTGGCTTTGATTGTATCAGATATTTTAAACTAATCTAATCTAGTGATCACATTAAAGTAGTTGTAATGTAGAATCATGCTTGTCCGTGTTATATAGTTTAAGATGGTCAACATATATTGTAGATATAGTGTAAGATAGATAAATAAAAAGTATATATAGACGACAAAGAGATAAACTCCTCTTAAGTAATGAAATACACAGTAGGATTACAGTAACCCCAGAATAAATCTATGTACCAAATTATATATAATTACATTACCGTAGGTGAATATTTATATTCAGAAACAAATAGTGGACCAACTGCATTTATGAAATAGCGATTCAATTTTGTTATATATATTTATGTTAGATAGTGTTGCCATGTGAGTTTTCAGGCAGCTTTGCTACCTAGATTAGTTTAGGTTTCAAGCTTTTATTAGGCAAATCGGTAAATACAATTGCCTCTTGCAAGTTAACAAATGAACGGTGAATATGGCCAAGACATACTATACAATGAACAAATATATATACATATATATTAG
The DNA here is from genome assembly GCA_014843695.1 of Archivesica marissinica. Lineage (NCBI taxonomy): Eukaryota > Metazoa > Mollusca > Bivalvia > Venerida > Vesicomyidae > Archivesica > Archivesica marissinica. The sequence goes on from CM026388.1 coordinate 32,121,402, forward strand.
GGATGTCAACGAATGGTGATTTTGGCATTAGAATAATCTTCCGAACGAATATTCGAATATTTGATTATATTTTCAAATTTCGAATTGTATTGATACACTATGAAGTAGCATCGTTTCCGATTGAAAACGGTAGCTTGGTAGAATTAAATAGCCTACGTTTAGTCTTTTAAAAATTAGAATACGGTTTTAACATTCAAATATTCGCACTTCCGAACAGTGCTCTGCTAGTGCTTAGTGTTTACTTATGATTCGTGGATGTGATGCTGTGATGGGAACATATGCTTCTTTTAATTAAGACTAAACGTGCGGTTCGTTTTTCTTTTATTACCCCCATTAATTCTACATATAGTTTGTAGGTATGCTAACTATCTATAGAATATTAGGTTACCAACATATACATTACATAATACCCTTAATCTCTTGGAACGGGCACCATGATAGAATTATAAACCTACTGCAAACAAGCTTGGTAGCTTCCTCACATGAAATAATTCGTGATTTGAAGTCAACAAACTTAATCGCTCGGGCCTCCATGTCCTCATATGTTACATATTGTTTCATACGCTTTTATAAAATAGAAGTACTTTCGTGATTTGTTTCTTAATCATTAATATTTCACTGTCTTTTATTCAATCCACATTTGTGAAAATAATGTGAAATTGATAAGGGAAGGGACGTGCATCGTGTGCTATCACATGCTATATTACGCCTCAATCTACGTATCACTATTGATTTAACGCATGACATCACGGATGTCTACATTTCTGAAAATATTAGTGTTGATGTCATACGGGAAGGGGAATTGTACCAGGCGATATCACATAGTATATGACGTCACAATATACGTACCTGAACCCCCGGCACCGGCGCCACCCCCGCCAAGCATGGCTAGAACTGAAAACAGTAAATAGCATCGCCATTTTCTTATTCAATCTAAAAATAATTATCTTGGAAAACTTACTTATATTAGTACTACATACATCGGACATACAAACATATAGCAAAATTGACCATTTGGAAAGGGCTGTTGCTAATGTTGTCAAAACCTATAGCACAACTATTTTGCACTTTGAAGATGTGATGTATATGTAAATGGAGATTGTCACGATCTATGTATGTAAGAATATTGACAGTAATGATATTGTGATATGTAATTGTAAATTATGTTATTGTCATTGTGAAAAATGTTGCAATAAAATACATGTTGTATTATTAAGTTATTTCCACAACCGTTTAACAGGCTATTGGGTAATTATGAGATAATCGCCATTTAATGATCGCAAATTAATCGAAAAAAGCAACATAGAACATTGGTGAGACTGAAATTATCCTACTTCTAGAGTGCCGCAATCAAGCGACTTACACCTGTATGAAAACCTCGTCAAGACGAAACACAACGCTACAAAAACCTCCTTTAAAAAACCCAGTTAAAGTTGGAACTTAGCTGACGATAAAGAGCAGATAAAGATCACAATGGCAACGATGAAGCTTACTTAGACCTAGATTGTCTGCAACGGGTGATTTGATAGATCATGTTTTGTGTAACATTTCCAGTTATTTAAAAGTGAACTGTTTTCTTAGGAAATCCCTTAGTATACGTAAAGTACAGCCATGGATAATTATTTAAAATATCACAAATTAATGTAAATGGAGGTTTAATTTAAGCATATGATTACATTGTTATTAATAGAAAGACATTTATTTTATAAGTAAAACTACGATTACACCTAGAAACATACAGCCGTATGTATAAAAACATATTTAAATGCTTCATGTACGACAGCAGTTTCCATTTAATTGCATTTATTGTCGATTTATTAATTTCAGTTTTAATGCCTTGCTCTATGGATCAGCTATTATTAGGTTTTCATCAAATAACATTTGATCTTTTCCCCCCGCTCGTCATACATTTTTGTTCTAAAGCAGCTAATGACATTCACTTTAAAAGTATTCTTTCTTTACAATTGCAATTTATATGCTTCGTTTACATTTTCAAAACCTTTTTGATATTTGCCAATTTTAATTATGCTGCCGCCTAGGTCGTCTTAAATATAACCTTCTTACGCCCTGAAGGAGATGTGACTTATCATCTTGGTATTTAACCAGAACAATAACCTCTACTTACGTGCTGGATTCATTCCGCCCATACCTTCTGTAAACAATAGAGAAATATACATATCACTATCTTAATAAACTGTAGAAATGTGCGTGTCGATATCATGTTGGGTCTTAGTAGAGATCCAGTCGCGGTGAGGCGTCGAACATTAAACGTTACTTCACATGTGGATATACCCAACTAATATTCAATTTCTGATTACGGTAAACTTTTTCTTGCGTCGCATATAAACACTTGGAAGAGTTTTGTCTAAATCACCATAAGGGGATATTTGTTTGTTTCAGTGGTGCAACCTCGTGCTTAGACGACACTAAATGACGTTGTTATAACTTGTAGCCCAACCCATTTGCTTTTTTCCCCATTGACAAAACAAATGTAACGTATACTGCAATCATATAATTACATATTAATCTCTGATTTGTTCGTAGTATTGTATGTATATATGTAATGTATTGTATGAAAAAATGCAATAAAATATTATTAAAAAAATAAATAAATATGACGCTTGGCAGGCAGAGGGTAGCACAAATTACACTTTTATTTATTTCACTGATACATGTCATTTGCAAACAGCATAAAATCAATAATTATATTTTCCATTTATGTCAATTATTTATATTTCGGGTTTTACGCCTGCATCAGCACCATATTGGGCTATATCGCCGGCGGGCAGTTTACCTAAGAACACCTGTCCTGGGCAGGCTCCAGCGGTTAACCAGTACTTGGGTGCACCAACCTCTGTAAGAAACTGCCAACGTTTTTCATATAAATGAGACACGGCCTGAGCGGGGCTCGAACCCGGACCATCAGTGATGATAGGTTACAGTGGTATACAAGTCAGCGACCTTAACCACTCGACCACGGAGGCGGACTCCATTTATGTCAAATACCTTTTAATTTAACAATATTGTATTGCATATGTAATACATTCGACAATACAATATCATATACGAGCATGATCAGATGTGAAATAAGTTAACAGATTATAAGGCACATATATACATTTGTGTAACATAGCAAAAGTGTCTGGCCACAAGTCAAATACATTTCGGGGTCGTAGACATATTTTCCTGAAGCAGGCTTATCTTACCAGGTCAGTTAACCAGAGCTAAGGAATATGTGTGAAGTGTCAGAAGAATGAAAATTTATCGCATGATGAATAAACATATTTCGATGAGTAGCAGGACTGTGAAAATGATTCCATATACGATGGTGTCGGGATCTGTACATTCGCATACGGACACATTTTATACGGTTCCGTAGCAATACCCGGGTACTTTTGTTCTATAATATCCTTATCTATAATTGTATGTAAATGATAGGTAACGGAGACAATTGAATCCGCACCAACTATACATGCACACGAGCAGACGACATGCATTGATCTTATAATGTTCAGCGTTATCGTCTGTAATGTTACACCACGCTGCAGTGTACTGAAAATAACTACCGTCATAGCGTTACGCCTCGGTGATTCCGATTTTTCCCTAAAAAATGTGGTCCAAACCCATAGCCTTGACTACTATTATTAATTACATGGACTACGTACTCTACCGTATGTGGACAAATGTTCAACATAGCCAGAGGCAAATACCGTGAGTAGTGTACAAGTGGTAGGTGTAAGAAACTTACCACCGGAGCTACCACCTCCTGCAGCTCCACCGCCTTGTAATGCTTGTAGCAGTGCCATCGGATTACCTGAGATACATAAATAATATGCAATACTAAGTGCGTTAATGCTTAGCAAGTATTTCTGCAAAATGAGGTTAATTTATTTAGGTTTCTCGTGATTTGTGAGACCGAGATTTATTTTTCACAACCAGTATTAGCAGGAAATAGATAAACCATGTTGTTGTTGTTTATTGTCAATACATGATGATCTACAACAATAGAAATTAAGGAATTGGATATAGATGTAACAGCTTACGATTGTCCCAATAAGCAAGTACGGGCGGGACGTCTGAATATATACTAGTATGAACCGGCCGGCTTATTGCACATAACGGACAGTTCAAGAAAGAAAACAAATCTGCAAATTTTACGATAGAGTTAAAGTCTGTGTCATATTCAAATTAACTGTCATAATTTCTATGAAGATTGTTATCAAATACGTAATTCTGATCGTTACCTGTAAATCGTTATTATCCCATGATTTCAGTAAAAGAAATCCAATATTTTTAAAATTTTAAAAATACTCGAACACTAGACTCGCTTAGACTGGTCTTTACATTTGTTCCATTTGGCTCTCTCCGTAGTTTCTTTCCCCCAAACAAATCATAAAAGCAAAGAAATTATTGTGCACAAATCACCCTTAGCATATCTTACTAAATTAAAGCCGGGACAATCGCATACAGAAAGTGCAATCTCGTCTTTCTGAACAGGAAATATGAGTTCAATAATTTGGCATTCGTTAAACAAATAGAGTGACACATAATAAACATACCAGCGCCGATACCTCCTGAGGATTGAACACCGCCTTGCAAGGCTTGTAACAGTGCCATTGGGTTACCTAAAATATTAAATTCGATAACGTTATTACAACAACTATTCAAAGAATTGTTGTCCACTCATTGCAACATGTTTGTATTGTTCAGTGTTGGCAGCAGACGGATTATGCTTCCTTTGCTTGCATATTATCAGGAAGTAGTGTGCACGTCACAGGCCATTGGAATCAGCAACACATCTCGAATCGTAGACGTTTAATAATATAGTCTTCATGGATATAAAGATAAACACAGTTGATGGGACTAAAGCTCAGACCGTATTTGACAGGAGATGCTGATGTGTGCGTTTATTTTGCGGGTCGAAAGTCACACCAACAATTTAGGTCATATGAACTCAGCTATTATTGGTGTAGGACGTCTTCCGTGTCCATCCTATCAACATTTCAGAAACGGACGGACACCCGGGTAGCTGGGTAGCCTCCTCAAGTGATATCATTTGAAGCATCCATTTGAAATTCGAAGTGACAGCGAAAAGGGTCAAGCGATTTTGAGTCATTGACCTTAACCAATCGGCCAAAGAGGTCCCTGTTAATAGAGGTCCCTGATAATCTAACTACGTATTCTGAAACAACAACTAATAATTGAAATATCATGAATTAAGTTACTGCCATCAAATGAGAAATATTAGTCAGTTACTATCCCTGAATACAGATAGAGTAACCTACAGTATATCAACTGGATTATTGTATTGTACATTACAGAACTTGTTCATCCAACATTGTTTATTTAGTTCGAAGTGACGGGGAGGGCTGTAAATAATGTTGTTATAACTTGTAGCCCAACCCATTTGCTTTTGTTCCCTCGACAAAAAATGTATCGTATACTGCAATCATATAATTACATATTAATCTCTGATTTGTTCTTAGTATTGTATGTATATATGTAATGTAGTGTATGAAAAAATGCAATAAAATATTATTTAAAAAACATTTATGTAAAATTATTAAGATGATTATGCATCATAAAATTTATCATACTGCAACATCCGGTTAGAAAACAACAGTAAAGCCAAAATATGAATACAACTAAATGGACCATTTACATTTCGTAATAAATCAGACCTTATCTGTCAAGGGAGGTAATAGTAAAACCAGCAATGTATCTAATTTAAACAACTGTCATGTGTCATTAACATCGGACTAAGCTGGGAATCTATTATACATCTAACTGAAGGCTCTATTAGACTATATGTCATGTTAATGTCAACATCGTGCAGTAAAGCGAAACTATTTGAGCATTTCGGCGTAGCTTCCGTTTGAAACAAAATGTTACATGCCTTCATAAAATATATCCGTCTGTTTATTGAACGGAGGGGGGGGGGATAAGACAAGGGACATGTCCGAACACATAGCATTGCGTTTCATTGGTTAATAGAGTTACAATAGAATGCAGATAGCATATTTTCTTGATATAGAATGCAGTTATATTGATGTAGAATGCAATTCTATATATAGAATGGTTTACACGAAAATGAATATTATGCTATATATCGAATATGTTACTAAATATAGAATATGTTACTAAATATAGAATGTGTTGTTAAATACCGGACATGCCAGAATTAGTCGTCGCACCCTCACCGGCGCCTTGTTCCTGTCCACCAGCCATGGCGGCTTTTAAAAGTTGCATTGCCAGAGCGTGATTACCTGTCGTGCGAGTGATTAATGTAGGCATCAAAGAAATCAAATATACATGTATATATAGGTGAGCATGCAAACAAAACAGAAACACGCCAATATTCATATCTATTCGCAATGCACTTTAGCTCAACTATTAATAATTAATGTTCCGCGACGCGTAAAGTCACTATTTCGTGATTTTAATTAAGCTTCAACATGGTTCTTCAACATTTCAAATAGTTCAATAGTGCTCTTTTAAATCAAATCAGCGACCGTAACCACTCGACCACAGGGGCGGACTGATTAATATTGAGTATAGGCATTAGCATTTTTGGAAACTCTTTATTTCACCGACGTAATTTACAAAAGTCAAATAACTGCAAGTAGTGTACATGTAATTAGGCGACACAACGTCAACATAATACAGTGTCAGATATTCACGAGCGTTCACGAGAGTTCGCATTTATAAAGGTTCTAGTCAAAATATTGAACATTAAATAGATCTTTAGTTTCTCCATGATGGTAAGACGACCACAAAGAGCCCCTGTGTAATGCGAACATATATATGAAACAATTGCCGTTTTCATATTGTAAGGTGAAATATCAAGCGTGCATTAGACTTTATCCATCAGTGACGAGTTACATACGATCATCAAGGTAAACATATACAGTACTATATGTGTATATTCACATTGATGAAACTCCAAGAAAAGTAAAATCTACAAAACTAACTATTAACAGTTACATGCAACATTCAGTTGAACTGTTAATATATAATATATAAACACATTATATTAACACGTTTGTTTTCCAGGAATTTGAAAACTAAATAACAAGATCTGATGACGACCAATCATTACTATGATTTGAAATACAGGATATATCAAATCCTATGAAGCAGTTTGAGCAAACACTATTTGTCGGCCATCTTGGATTGGATACATATTTCTGCCTCAATATCTTCAAATACAATTATGAAGATCAGGAAAATATTTTGCTCTTAGCAGTTTATCCACACATATAATGTAAACTATTCTTAGCAACAATGTCATCCACCTTGGATTGGACAACAACATTGTTAACCACCAGCAAAAACGATATGCATAATATTGTTTCCGACATTGAAACTATGTTGAATTGTTTAGGAATGCGACTTTTATCTTGTATATTAATAATGAATGAACAGTATGATTGGATAATATAATAAAATAACAACTACAGTGTATGTGATTAAATTACTATAAATATATTATATTAATATATCTTGTGCGCACCGCTCTTGAAACAACGTTAAAGCGACACTACATAAGTGAAAACACAAACTTCTACAGATGTATGTATTTTCCTATTATATGGTATAATTGTTTTCCAAATATTTGCCGCAAATACTGAGTACTTCAACTAATAAACCAACGTCGTATACGCGGTTTGTTGACATGGCAAAATAATGTAAACATCCATGCGTAATACAACTAGTGTATCCTGAATGACACGATTTATGGTACATATTTACCGTTATATCTCATATTTATGCCTATTTATTTTTAGCTATTTATTTGTAGACTATTCTTAGTTAAATGATCTCTAAACGACATAATCTCGCGTTTAGTATCGACTCCGATGATAAACAGACGTCAATTCAGGAGCATGGATGACCGTTATATGAAATCATACTTTCAATCCACAAAAACACTGTTTATTGATTCAATGTTAGTGCTCGAATGTATTTGGAAGAATTTGTAGTAGCAATGCATTTATACGTGAAAAAAAGTATTTTATTGCTTTTAGCGATGTAATGTCGCTTTAGGAAAAAGTAGGGTTAGGGTTAAATCTAACTACATGTTTGACGCCAATATCCAATGACGTGAACTCATCTCGATATTTAAATGTTTTTACTCCTTTAACAATAGACATAATTCGAATCAATTTAATGACAGCGACAACATACATGGTGACATGGCTGGCATTACACCGGGCGTGAGGGAATGATGGGATTTTCACATATATGGTCCCTCACGCCACGTTTTGCGGCTGTGGTGTAATGGTGACAATGTGCCCGTCACCATTTTGACGATTGTCTTCAGTTTGTGAGAGTATCGGTCTGGATCAACCTATATAAACTCTAGTTTTAAGAAACTTATATGTTGAATCGTGTTCTATTGTGAATTGTTACTGTTACTGTCTCTTATAATTCATTGTTGAGTGGCAATGTGCATCGATATGTTTTTATTATATTGAATGTTGTTTGTTGTACATTGATGAGACGTAAAGAAAGAGAATAAAATCTAAAATCTACATGTATAGTATCGATTACAGAATGCTTGATGATTCATCGTTTTGGATACTCATATTCAAATATTTAGAAATGTTTTCACAGCGTCTCTATATGGCACAGATGTGATTTGTATGAAATAATTAACAAACCAGTCGATAATTGAAACACTCTCCTAACTGCATGCAGTAACAGACGAAATTAATTGGGACTTTTTATTGTTCATGCATAACTCGTGTGTTATATAAAGGTGATGCCTACCGCCGGAGGAAGCTGCTGGTTCACCACCGGGGTTACCCAAAGGTGCAGATGGGCCCATTAAAGCCTTTTGTATCAAATCCAACTGACTGCTTCCTTACAACGGAAATGATAAAAACAGATACATAGCACAAAATGTAGTTTGCTTGGCCAGCTATGTACACCTTGCAGCATGCTCGACTGACTGGTTCCCGTTCAAGGAAATGCAAATGAAATGCTTGCATGTACAGCTGTGCGCACATTGTAGACTGGTGTCAGTTATATGAAATTATGATGACATGCTTGCTCGTGCTATTATGCGCATTCTCAAGTAGATTAGCATTAAAGGAAATTAGTATCACTTGCTTTCCTGCAGTATTATGCGCATTTTCTATCATAATGAATTGACTGGTTCCCATTAATGAAACCGAAATTGAAATGCGTGCCTGTTGATTATGTGTATATTGTAGCATACTCCAGTTATTGGTTCAATAAGTTGGCAAAAATAATTGTCGCAACCTAACTGTAGCCAACGATACCGCTGTTTTAGAGTTATATACCTCAGTAAAATAACAATCGCGATCAGTGAAATACATGTAACATATAAGTGATGGTACATGCTATTAATGTGCAACCATAGTAACATTTAAATTATCCTCCGCGCGTTCATTGAAGCGAACCGGTCGCTATGCTTGATTTGTAAGCTTGTAAGCTATGCGCGCAAACCAATAATCTCAGACAAATCTCAACTAAATAAAGAATATCAATGAATAATAAATTACTTATTGAATAAAGAGACATGAATAATAGTGTATTAATTAATAATAACTTGTTAAGATAATATGTCAAATATGCTAAACATTACACAGTCAGGCGCGTAGCTAGGCCTAAATATGGATTACGCACCATTCTAGGGGCTCCTGGGGCATGCCCCACCCGGACATTTATTTCCGTTATATGGTCTCAGGTGACTTTTTGCCTACTATGAACATCAGCTGCAATCAATATCTGTTGGCATTTCGTTCATGTCTGCTTTCTTGTGAATGACCAAAGGCACGTGCGTACATGCGTAAGCCTAGCTACGCGCCTGACATTTAAACAGGTAAACAGAGGTTAAAGTAACATAACTCTAGTGCAAAGCTGAATATAATATAGGGCGGTTTCACAAAGTTGTCATAGGTCAAATAGCGGCAATGCGGTGTAAAACATCTGTGATCTAGTGGTGCAAAAGCATCTGTATAGGAGTGAAATTATTAAACAGTATGCGGAGGGATACTGTGAACTATGCAGTTGTTCGGGAATACCAGGTGACACCACGCACATGGTATAACCGCTTCCATACATTTTTATCACCGGCTGTCGTTGGCTCTTTTAAAGACGTTTCTGTTAATTCCTCTGCGCATTTTTCTGCGCATATCCATCTCTTCAACAAGAAATTACTTGCTTGCACTAAGTTCGAGTGTGCAGTTTATGCTTGGATATTCTCGCTGGAGAAGTGTTAAGCGACGATAATGTCGGCCAAGTCACGTCTTGCAGGGTTGAGTAATTACATAAAATAAATATATAAAGCGAACATTGCTATCTTAATTTGTGTTGACAATAATCTTACACTTATTGCACAATTAAATGTCAAATTATATGTAGGATTTTTGAAAAGAAGGAACTTGGTTACCATTCATTGAAATGATCATATACATATGTGCAATATATGTAAGTTTGAATGAAAATCTATAAAAGTAAAAACACTATAGAAAAACGTCTTTAAGCGGTCCCCTACTGAGGAGATGGTCGGTTTGCAGAAAACAGTATTTTGCTTTGACATGTTATTTTTTATTTACTGCGTAATTTGTTGTAAACGTGACAGAATATAGCAGGACAAGTTCTTTGTGACATGCAAACTGAAATCTCATTTATTTAATCGATTGTATTAGTAGACATTGCTTGCTGTTAAAATAACAATACGGTATTGCATCCTCGAATATATTATCTAAATCACATTCTAGTTACGACAGCTTTGTGAAACCCTGGTCAACATCGATCTCCATTTTAGAAACAAATAGTGTAATCATTTTAATTTGCTATATATCAAATTAAATAATTACCAAGATCGAATATGAAGTACAAAATAGGCAACAAGTGCTCCGATCACTCAATAACTTAAGATGAGAACTATTGGTAAATGTGTATGCATTTTACAGTAACATACAGATATGTGACTGCCGTAGTCATAGGACATAGATTATAAATGCGCTTTTTGGAAATAGTTGGTTCAAATTCGAAGCTGAAATGACTGCTTGGTGGCTCTTAAATAGGAACAGTGGTGTGGAATATTGGAGATCAACATTGACCCCGTTAATACATTATATGAAACCGCGTGTACAAACTGCATTTTGTATACATGCATATCCGCACTTACCACCGGATCCCCCTCCTCCTCCTAAAGCACCGAGAGCAGCCAGACCGCCCATCCCGCCCATTCCGCCCATTCCGCCTCCACCGCTTAATAAACTCGCTAATGCTGAAAACAAGTCACAACAACGTCACGCTAACCATAAATAAATAATAAATGCCATTGATTTTCTACAGAATCCGTCAAATGTTCAATAGATTGCGTTATATTTTTCTTTATATATGTTCCGTAATTTCCTACGAATTTTCCTATTTATTATTAAATTTAAATGCCTTCCTTATATACAGTTTGCCTTCAGTTCTATATAATATGAAGTCCTAATTTCTATAAATAGTGTCATGCCTTTAATATTGTTACACCAATATTTTGTGTTCAGTTTGGCTAATAATTGTTCAATATGTCATATGTATATAATTTATTATATATTTCGGCATATTTTCGTTCAATCAATTGATCTTTTCTATATATTTCATCACATTTCTATGCAATTCGTCATGTTTTCTATGCATTTCGTCATGTTTTCCATGTATTTCGTCATGTTTTTGGTGTATTTCTAAACCTTTGAATCGTATCGGAAAAACAAATATTATAATCAGTTAAATGCTGAAAATTGTTCAATGTATGAAATGCATATACATATGGGGAATAACTTTGTTTACACAATCAACAAAGACACAATTTTCAGGTATTTCTGAAATGACATAAAATTTTGCCTAGCTGTTGAAAGTAATACTGAATGACAAAATGCTTATAATTACGTTGATATTTCAATATATTTACATAAAGATAGATAGATACTTTTATTTCCTCCATTTCTGAAGAGCATAGCATATTTACAAATCATTATTAATATGTATGTACCAACAGTATAATATACTCTTAATATATACTCTTACGGAAGTTTCACTACACTTGTGACCCCATAGCTATCTATATTTGATTGCCTATTGATGATGCAAGTTAATCAAAATACAGTAACACATATACATGCACACCATGTACCCCATCCGGGTAGAATAGCTTGTCAGCGTAGGCACTCTGGTAAAGCTATCGACGCAAGCTAGCTCTATGGCTTTCTCTTATGAAAAAAGTAAACACCTCTGTTGGAATCTGATGCTACAGCAGAGAACAACAAGTTATTTGAATGCAACTACTCATTAAACCGTCGAGTACTTACCACCACCTCCTCCTGATCCACCTAGAATGGAAAAGAAACACAGCTTGTTAATAGTTACTATACCGAAACTCATTCAATTACCAATTACAATTCCAATTATTCTTTATTAACTCAGATCATTTACATGACATATCAGTATACATGTGATTAGTTAACATATGTTGTGATACGGGTTGAAATATAAATAATAAAGAGTATACAGAGAAAAGGGTCAAGTTCTGGAGATGGGGAAAAAGATTGTCAGTTAGCATACACTATAGTTATTTGCTACCTAGCATAAACTGTAGTTATTTGTTACCTAGCATAAACTGTAGTTATTTGCTACCTAGCATAAACTGTAGTTATTTGTTACCTAGCATCAACTGTAGTTATTTGTTACCTAGCATAAACTGTAGTTATTTGTTACCTCCGCTAGGAGGTTATGATTTAGCCGCAGTTTGTTAGTAATATTACATAAACATATAATTGTGTTAATGAGTTCTTCATGTATGGCCGCCATGGGTCTAGGACCAATCCATTAACTTTTGGTGATATTCCGATCTGGATCATTGAGTGGCGGAGGTATGCGCTCTATCGAGAGTTTTCTATTTCTTTTAATTGCTTATTTGTTTTGGGGTTTAATGCTGCACTGATAACTTAGGTCATATGGCGACCCTCAACCTGTTACTGGTGGAGGAAACCCCAAGTTCCCCTCTATACAGTAGATTAGCGGGCACCAAGGTAGAACCATCGACCAGTTGGATAGCTTCTTCACATGAAATAATTTAATATATCCAATGTGATTCGAACTGACAATGGTGATAGGGCATCGCCTTGTCCACTAGTCCACGGAGGCCCAAGAGCAAGTGATTTAAAGTGAACGACCTTGTTCACTAGGTTGCGGAGGCACCAGGACTAGTGATTTAAAGTGAACGACCTTGTTCACTAGGTTGCGGAGGCACAATGACTAGTGATTTAATGTTAACGACCTTGTCCACTAGGCCACGGAGGCACAATGACTAGTGATTTAAAGTTAACGACCTTGTCCACTAGGCCACGGAGACACAGGGGCAAGTGATTTAAAGTTAACGACCTTGTCCACTAGGCCACGGAGGCACAAGGACTAGTGATTTAAAGTTAACGACCTTGTCCACTAGGCCACGGAGGCACACGGACTAGTAATTTAAAGTTAACGACCTTGTCCACTAGGCCACGGAGACACAAGGGCAAGTTATTTAATGTTAACGACCTTGTCCACTAGGCCACGGAGACACAAGGGCAAGTTCTTTATAGTTAACGACCAAGTCCACTAGGCCACGGAGACATAAGGGCAATTTATTTAAAGTGAACGACCTTGTTCACTAGGTTGCCGAGGCCCAAGGGCAAGTGATTTAATGTTAACGACCTTGTCCACTAGGCCACGGAGGCACACAGACAAGTGATTTAAAGTTAACGACCTTGTTCACTAGGCCACGGAGGCACAAGGACACGTGATTTAAAGTTAACGACCTTGTTCACTAGGCCACGGAGGCACAAGGACACGTGATTTAAAGTTAACAACCTTGTTCACTAGGCCACGGAGGCACAAGGACTAGTGATTTAAAGTTAACGACCTTGTTCACTAGCCCACGGAGACACACGGACTAGTGATTTAAAGTTAACGACCTTGTCCACTAGGCCACGGAGACACAATGGCAAGTTATTTAAAATTAACGCCCTTGTCCACTAGGCAACGGAGGCCCGTGTTTAATACAAGTAACTCATTAGCCCATTAGTACACATATGAAGAACTGAATCGCTCAAGAGGCAATACTAATTTGTCAGTTCATCCAATGGTTTGAAAACACATCTCTAAATATGACCAAGTATGTCATACATGTTAATATGATAGATTATTATACATACATCTAAAATAACAGTCATAAACGACATGACTAATAAATGTTGCTTAATTAGCCACTGAATAATAACCTAGTGACGTCATGTAATGGTGTGACGTCATAATTATGATAGCAAGCTTAGTTCAGGTCATGGGCATCGATGGTCATTGTATGATATATCTTCTTTTTTGCACGTTCTTATAAACGTTATTTGTATTTAGTAGGCTCGTCCGGATGACTACCATACTCGGATCATCGTGCTGCACACGTCAACCGTTAATCGAGTCTCGGCGAAATGATGCATATGTCCTATATATGCTTGTAATAACGGTCAAGCCCAAATTGAATGATGGTGCATGCATAACTAACCCATTCCACCGAGTCCTCCCATGCCTGAGAGAAGAGCAGAAAAATCAGGTGTACCGCTGCCACCAGCTCCTCCTGCACCACCGCCTTGTCCCATCATCATTGCTACAATAACCAACGAAGATAAGTTGTAATTTTATAAAAGCATATAGACGCAAATACGAATAAATACCAGCTGATGTACTTGTTAGTATCTTACAAGTTATATATTAATGATGTTTAATCAACTTTTCAAAATTTACTTATTTGTTTGTTCTGATTTTACGCTTGGATCAGCACCATTTTGGGCTATATCGCCGGCGAGCAATTTACATAACAATTTATTGACGTCGTAACATAGTTTAAACATATTTATTCAGTTCATTCAATATATATATGGTATACAAATACACAGGATATCTGAAATGGATTGGAAAACAAGCTGAGAGCTCATGTAAATTCCTTTCCATGAGGATGTTACAATGTACAGTTGTTAGCATTGAGAGCGGTTAGTGAGACATGACGGGTATTGTCTTGAGTTCTTTAGCCCCGATTGGTCTTGGGTGCTTGTATGCGTACTTGTGATTTGTGGGGCAATTTGTAACACGTTTTGTAAACATGGTGTGTGCGTGTGTGGGGGGGGGGGGGTGCCAGCCCCTCCACATATCACTATTGATACACTGTCAAATAATGAATCAGTATCATTCTGAATAGTCGTTTCACTTTTGTGTGTGTAAAATAGCCAACGTGATATAGCACTGTGTGATTGCTAAGAAAATGATCATAATATATTTGCACGAAAATGACTGCATTTAAACTATGTACAACACTGTTTATTTCTTGCCAACTATATTTCTGTCTGAATAGCTATGCATATCATTAAATCAGGTATGTGTGTTTGTAAACACTTTCATCCCAATTGAGAGTGTTACACTGTCATCTACAGTTTATACTGTGTTTCGTGGAACTATTACACATAAGGCATATCGTAGGCCGGTTGTATCGGTTGATATGATTGGCTTCCAACAGTAAATACAGTTAGTGGAGAGAATTACTATAAGCTCCTGTAACTTTCAATTCAATCCACTTGTCTTGATAGTTGTATTGTATGGATGTTATATGTACAGATGTAATATGTCATGTTTATCTTGATAAATAAGAGATGTTTAAACCAATACAGTTAGTTGGTAAAATTAAATTAAAAATACAGTTATTTTTTAAGATATAAGTCCAAACTAAACATCTAACAGTAAATACAATTACATCTGAATTACGGAATATTAACCCAAATGTTAACACAAACTGTACGAAAATCAGATTAAAAATAGTTCAGGTTTAAAAAGTTGAAACTTTATTTATTTTACAACGATTGCGAAGCAAGTTTTAACAACTTATATGAATCACTCTCGTTGGCGTGGATGAAAGCGTATATGTGGTTATTCGTGTGGGAGGAAACCGGAGTACCCGTAGAAAAAACCCACCTGTCCGATCTGGCGACCACCGTACCATCTCACATATTTCCCGGTACGAGGATCGAACCCGGGTTGCATTGGTGAGAAGCGAGCCGCTAACCACTGCGCCAATCGGACAGCCACATTGTTCAGATGAGACGAATACTTTGAAGAGAGTATTGTCATCTTTAATTACATAACGTAATTTAGCTGTATGTATTAAACTGGCTAATTTGATTTGGTTTAAACATATTTATTTGATATCATGTACATGATTATTTACAACAATTGAAATAAGGAATTGGGCATACAGCTATACAGCTTAGGGTTGTCCTCTCCTAATTTGATTTAATGTGCCATGTTTGATTTAATGTGCAGTGTTTGATTTAATGTGCCATGTTTGATTTAATGTGCAGTGTTTGATTTAATGTGCAATGTTTGATTTAATGTGCAATGTTTGATTTAATGTGACATGTTTGATTTAATGTGCAGTGTTTGATTTAATGTGCCTTGTTTGATTTAATGTGCCATGTTTGATTCAATGTGCAGTGTTTGATTTAATGTGACATGTTTGATTTAATGTGCCATGTTTGATTTAATGTACAATGTTTGATTTGATGTGCAATGTTTGATTTAATGTGCCATGTTTGATTTAATGTGCCATGTTTGATTTAATGTGCAGTGTTTGATTTAATGTGCAGTGTTTGATTTAATGTGCAATGTTTGATTTAATGTGCCATGTTTGATTTGATGTACAGTGTTCGATTTAATGTGCCATGTTTGATTTGATGTACAGTGTTCGATTTATTGTGCAGTGTTTGATTTAATGCGTCATGTTTGATTTAATGTGCCATGTTTGACTTAATGAGCAGTGTTTGATTTAATGTGCCATGTTTGATTTAATGTGCCATGTTTGATTTAATGTGCCATGTTTGATTTGATGTGCAGTGTTCGATTTAATGTGCAGTGCTTGATTTAATGTGCAGTGTTCGATTTAATGTGACATGCAAAACAAATTTGATTTAATGTGCCATGTTTGATTTAATGTGCAGTGTTTGATTTAATGTGCCATGTTTGATTTAATGTGCAGTGTTTGATTTAATGTGCAATGTTTGATTTAATGTGCCATGTTTGATTTAATGTGCAGTGTTTGATTTAATGTGCAATGTTTGATTTAATGTGCCATGCTTGATTTGATGTGCAGTGTTTGATTTAATGTGCAATGTTTATCTTAATGTGCAATGTTTGATTTAATGTGCCATGTTTGATTTAGTGTGCAGTGTTTGATTTAATGTGCCATGTTTGATTTAATGTGCAGTGTTTGATTTGATGTGCAGTGTTCGATTTAATGTGACATGTTTGATTTAATGTGCAATGTTTGATTTAATGTGCCATGTTTGATTTAATGTGCAGTGTTCGATTTAATGTGCAATGATTGATTTAATGTGCAATGTTTGATTTAATGTGCAGTGTTTGATTTAATGTGCAATGTTTGATTTAATGTGCCAGGTTTGATTTAATGTGCAGTGTTTGATTTAATATGCAATGTTTGATTTAATGTGCCATGTTTGATTTGATGTACAGTGTTCGATTTATTGTGCAATGTTTGATTTAATGTGCAGTGTTTGATTTAATGTGCAGTGTTCGATTTAATGTGACATGTTTGATTTAATGTGCCATGTTTGATTTAATGTGCAGTGTTTGATTTAATGTGCAGTGTTTGATTTAATGTGCTGTCGTTTGATTTAATGTGCAATGTTTGATTTAATGTGC
The DNA here is from genome assembly GCA_014843695.1 of Archivesica marissinica. Taxonomy (NCBI): domain Eukaryota; kingdom Metazoa; phylum Mollusca; class Bivalvia; order Venerida; family Vesicomyidae; genus Archivesica; species Archivesica marissinica. The sequence continues at coordinate 32,139,165 of CM026388.1, forward strand.
AGTTTAATGCCATGTTTGATTTAATGTGCATGTTTGATTTAATGTGCCATGTTTATTTAATGTGCAGTGTTCGATTTAATGTGCAGTGTTTGATTTAATGTGCCATGTTTGATTTAATGTGCAGTGTTTGATTTAATGTGCCATGTTTGATTTAATGTGCAGTGTTTGATTTAATGTGCCATGTTTGATTTAATGTGCAGTGTTTGATTTAATGTGCAATGTTTGATTTAATGTGCCATGTTTGATTTAATGTGCAGTGTTTGACTTAATGTGCAATGTTTGATTTAATGTGCCATGTTTGATTTGATGTGCAGTGTTTGATTTAATGTGCAATGTTTATCTTAATGTGCAATGTTTGATTTAATGTGCCATGTTTGATTTAGTGTGCAGTGTTTGATTTAATGTGCCATGTTTGATTTAATGTGCAGTGTTCGATTTAATGTGCAATGATTGATTTAATGTGCAATGTTTGATTTAATGTGCAATGTTTGATTTAATGTGCCATGTTTGATTTAATGTGCTATGTTTGATTTAATGTGCCATGCTTGATTTAATGTGTAATGTTTTTTTGTTTGTATCACCCTCAAATAACAAAGTACCCTCAATCCCAGAAAAATAACACCGTTTACATTTCACTATGAGGTGTCTATATCAAAATCAACAAGATTAGCAGAGTTATCCCCCCATAAATAGCAGAATTATAAATTAAAAATCCTTGTCTTATGTCTTAGTGCAGGCTTTCACATGTCAATCAAATAAAAGTGTAATATTGCAAAAATCAATTTGTTTGTCGGCTATGGGTTTTTTAAAGTCGCACCAACAATAGCAGCAGTATGCAATGCACGGGCTGGCACCCGGATTGAACCACCGACCTACCACAAGCAAGCTGGATGGCTTACTGTAACTCACTTGAAATAAGTCGACACCTCTGTGTGATTCGAACCTGCAGCGGGTAGTAGCAAGTGATGTGAAATCAACTACCTTAACTACTCGGTCACGTGATCAAATCAATGTGTAATATTGTGAAATGATGAAATGAATGAGTGATATACAAACTTACCCATCATCATAGGGTTCATTGCGCCAGCTGTAAGATAAATATGCATAGAGTTAGTGTAGACTGACCGTGTCAGGGGGTCATACGAAAATATTTATAGTATATTGTTTTACGCCCAGTTTTCGGTTGTCCGTATTACTAATACACGAATCATGAAAGTGATCGATCTATGAGTGTATGCATACTCTACTGAATTTATACATATCTAATTTAGGGAATATGTAATAGTTTCATTCGTTCACACGCGTGAAAGGCCACAATGTAGTTAGAAGGCTTAATTTAAACAATATTTGTATTCAAGTATGTATGTATGTTCCTTTAATGTCAAACCCCTTGCGGGGACTTAGACATGTTTTTCTGAGCAGGCTTAGCCGACCTAAGCGATTAACCAGTACTAAGCAATGTGTGTGAGGTGCCTTGCTCAATGACACTACATACGTGGCCTGACCGAGTATCGAACCCGGGACCGTTCGATTCCAAATCCGACGCTCTACCACTGGACCACGGGCGCCTCACAAGAATGGTATAGGAATAGTTGCACTAGCACAGTTAGGAATGGGGGAAAAGTTACATAGTAACATATTCTGTTATGAGAGGTTACATTACAAGTATTACTTGGTATGACTTATTTTATAAAGCTATAAAGCGAGTTAAAGCACAAGAAGGAAATATAACATGCAACAAAAACGTTCGGAAATTTACGATTTTGTTGGAATCTTTCGTTTTGATAAAAAAAGGAATAGACAAAAGAATAAGTTTTGAAGAATCTCAGCTGTAAATACATAAATGCTAACGCCTAAGGAGGTGACAACATTCCTTTGCATCAGATTAATTTTAAAATGGACACCAACGTGCCGGTTTTGAGACGATTGCGGTGATATTTTCAAGATCAGTCTGGTATATCTGAATGCTGAGGCTGCAAACTAGCGTGTCGCGCGCGAGAATTACTGCCTTTCAGCGAATGTAAGTGGACATTCGATCTGTTCTGATAAGTGGTGTGAAACGACAAGAAAACACGAACAATTTGTCGTGGACAGTGAAATGAATATCGACTTATTTCCGTATATTTAAAGCGAAGCAAGTTATTCTGGTGTTATGTGACAGATGTCCATCAAATAAAAAGTGTTTGTGGCTAAACTAAGTTCCTCAGGTTGGCACTGCAAGGCTGTATCCGTATTTGTTTTGGTCTAGTTTCTCGTTGATGTTTCGGTGTGATTGTTTTATTTATGTACACGTCCTTATATTAAAAACTATACTATAAGCACATCAGATATAAAAACGTGATTATGTCTAGTTCTAGTGGGTTAATGTACATATAGATAAACTCCACCCTTTTCAGTTATTCGAAGTGAATGTCATTTACAATGGATTCTCTGCAGAACACTACTCAATGAACCTTTAGTTAGTGTGTAGATAGACAGATTGATTAATTGTATGAATGAAACGTAACTATATTATAGGACAGCACGTCAATCCATTATATACGTATATCAATACTATTCAGCTAAAATAGATGTTGCGGTTTGCGAAATAAACTTGTAGTTGTTCGTATAAAACCGCCGATATTGTAACGAATATCAGAGGTACGTTCATGTGTGTACACTTAATTCATAATTACAACAATGCACGAGTTATTGGTCAAATAGAAAGACGAAAATCACATTGGTAAAGGAGGTATAAAGCTACAAGTGTGTGCTGTTCGTTTATTTATCGTCGCTACCGGTTGCCCATATGAGCGACGCCTCCTAAAGAGATTAGTCATTTTAGATTTTTGGAGGATAGTGCAGTGATACAGACAGAGACTCATTCCAGATACTCCTCTGGTTCTTTTATTTACGTGCACGGTGTAAAGCACCGACACGAGACCTCGGTTTAAAGTCCCATCTGAAAGACTGTTAATCTACAAAGGAAATTGGTAAAGAGGTATATCACCTTCTCCTGCCTCGGGTGCTTCGCCTGTCACCGGGTTACGAGCTCCTCCACTCCTTCCCGATAACACTGTAATTAAGAGAAAGACCGGTATAGCTACAACGATTTACTAACAAAAGACTACGTTCGATGCAGTTCCATTAGCAATAATTATAAACACAGAGAACAGACCAATAAGTTTATTAAAATTTATGTTTAGCTCGATTGCGAAAAATGTTCTTACAACTTATATTATTCACTCTCGATACCTCATTCCAGATGGAATCCATAGCCATGAGAGAGAGAGAGAAGAGGGAAGAGAGAGAGGGAGAAGAGAGAAGAGAGAGAGAGAAGAGAGAGAAAGAGAAGAGAGAGAGAAGAGAGAGAGATAAGAGAGAGAGAGAGAGAGAGAGAAGAGAGAAGAGAGAAGAGGTAATGTGGAATTTAAATGTATTGCCTAAGTGCTCAATCGTAACGGCTCCAGCGGAGGCTCGAACTCCGAGTCTTTCGCACCTGAAGCGAACGCGCTACCACTACGCTATCACGATAAAAAGTGTAATATACTGTTATCGGGATATTGTGTAATTGAATACATTGTTAAATTTTCGGCTGAAAAAATAATTACATACTTAAAGTATTATTTAATGTCAAAGTGTAGACAGCACGACTCGTTTGTAACTGCAGTCATGCATAATGAATAATACTGACACATAATGAAATGTCAGCTACAACAGTGCACAATGCAAATTATGATGATACTGTATATGTAATTACCGTACGCCAGACTCACTGTTATGTAACTGGTTAATTGGAAAACTAGAGAATGAATAATACTGACACATAATGAAATGTCAGCTACAAACGTGAGTGCACAATGCAAATTATGACGATACTGTATATGTAATTACCGTACGCCAGACTCACTGTTATGTAACTGGTTAATTGGAAAACTAGAGGTGATGAAAGGAATTTACATAAGCTCTCAGCTTGTTTTCCAATCCATTTCAGATATCCTGTTGTATTTATATACCGTATATATATTGAATGAACTGAATAAAATATGTTTAAACTAAACTAAACTAAACTAGAGGTGATGAATAGTCCAATATATCTGATACTTGTCTAGGATACTTTTCTAATTGAAATGACAGTTGAGTGTGTTTCGCGATACATAATACTTGATATATGTTACTAATACAATTAACACACTTGAGTATGTATCAAATCAGCTACGTGATCTAAACATATCATATTATTCTGTATTATTTTATGATTATGTACTATGTATAAGTCAGATAATAAAATGATGTTCTGTTCTTAAACGGATTTCATTACATTCTTAAATCGTAAGCAACACATTATGCTGCAAAACAATAATTGTATAGACTATTCCTTGTACAACATATGTTAAACTTACTAGAATGCCTAACATAACACAACGATTGTAAACCTCAGCATTCAACTGGAAGATGCTATGTGTATTCCAGAAATATAAACACAGGTGTATTTTAATAGCATTAGCTCTACAAAGTGATGTATGGAGAGGAGTGGACAACCATAAGCTGTATAGCTTTCTGTCCAATTCCTTATTTCAATTGTTGTAAATAACCATGTACATGATAGAAAAATAAATATTTTAAACTAAATGATGTATGTACATAACAAGAAAGTCACTAAGCTACGACTACTAGTATATTGCAACGGGGCGGCAAATAGGTTGCGGCTTCGCGGTTGCGCTTCTTATTGACCCAACAACATTTTCAACACATTTCTGTTTGAGTAAATAACTATTTGTCTAATATAATAATATAATAATTACAATAATGTGTAAATATCTAATATATCTTAGAAACTATGCCCTCTTAAAACACTTCAATAGGTATATAATGTCAACAGAAATGCTTGGAAATAACAGAATGCTAAAGCGATACCCCAAAACATAGCGATAGCCCAAAAAGCTCCACATAATAGTTCCCAGAAAAGAGATGTCAGGAATGTTGCCACATGTTTATAATTGATATACGTCACCTATAGGTTTCTGATTCACATAAATATATAAATAAGCAAATTATGTATGCCAGATTCATCACATTCAGCAACAAACGAGACGACGTGCACGTTTTTGTAATGATTTGATTGATTCAAATCCCCCGGTGCATGGTATGTTGCCGTGTGCATACTGGTGTGTCAGTGTGTGCAATGAGAGACATCTGTAATTTTCTATTACTTCCCTTGGTAGATAAAGTCTGATTTATTCCAATATGTGAATAGGTCCTTTAAGTTAGAATCCTTTGTTTTTACTGTTGTTCCCTAACCAGATGTTGCGGTATGATATTTATGATACTATCAAAATCGTGTTAATTAACTGATAACATTCTTTTACAAATAAGTACCCATTGCATAATACTGTATGAGATCTGTCGAGATATAGTAATTTAATAATCATAAGAAGCGATAGTAGAATAAAATTGCTAACATGTTGTGCAAAGGAAACAACGATACAAACAGGGAGTATTCAGGGGCAGTAACTCACCGATGTCTCTCATTACATTGTTTCCATATCAAGTGTGTGTGCAGCAAGGACGGCGATAATGAAGCAGTGCTAGCATACGTATACATATACCTATTTCATTAAATTCCAGATTAGGCTTTCAAGCCCATGAAACATATATACATAACAACAGTGCGGAGCGCATAATGAAGCAGTGCGCGCATAGAATAGTTCACATAACATTTTAAAAGTAGCAACGTGGTTACTTGACTTGATTCACATTGATCTTATATTGCAATGATACTGTGTCAGTTTGTCCGCAAATATCTCATTTTGAACGGTGTGCTAGTTTATACAAAGTTTATTTTAGCTCGATTGCGAAACAAGTTCTTACAACTTATATTAATCACTCTCGAGACCTCATTCCTGAGGGAACCCATCGCCACGAGGGAAAGAGAAGTGGCAATGTGGAATTTAAGTGCCTTGTCTAAGGGCATAATCGTAATGGCTCCAGCGGGCTGCTCACGCATGGAGTGAACGCGCTAACACTGCGCTACCACGACTTCCACAAGCGTACAATTTCGGTGTTTCGCAGTATCAACTTTCACAGTAAATTACGAGTTTTTTTAGAACAGATCAAAAAGTGTGACACCAATTGACCTAGTTACTATATGAAAATTTCATTTCAGTAAAAAGTAAAAGTCATGGTTATAGTTTTATTCAAGTCGCTGCACAACGCATCAATTAAACGTCAAGTGAATAATCTATGCCGTTATGTTTATTTAAAGCGTGTTTAATTACTTTTCTGGCCGAGATTGGCTGAAAGATATAACAGTTTTATATTGCAATAATAATAATAATAACTTTGAGGAAACTTGAAAGTTAATGATGTTGAATATTCATGTCTACACAAATACCTTTATTTCCTGAACGTTTGGTTGTGGAAGATATGATACAAATTATATTGCGGTTGTTGTTGAGAAATATGGGTTTCTGAAAATGTATGATCACTTTTCATTTCTCAATCATGGGTTATTTATCGTGGCTACCGGTTGCCCATATGAACGACGGACAGTTTACCTAACACCACATTTCCTTGGCAGGCTGCAGCACTTATTTGGTAATTGGTACACCAACCTCCGTAAGAAACTGCCAACTTTTTTCATATAGAGAGGCACGGTTTGAGTGATGTTAAGTTACAGTGGTATACAAGTCAGCGACCTTAACCACTCGATCATGGAATAAAGAGTGGAAAGTCCATATTTGAAATGGATCCAGTTGTTTGCTATGTATGATAAATATGGTGTTATAAACAACACTTGTATGATATTGTAATTTGACGTCAGCAATATTTAGCTATACCTGCATTCATGCCATGTTCACATATTTAATAGCCTAGAAAACTGCCAAGAAATAAGCAAATGCAATTAAATAAGCCAATTAAACATTTGTAAAACAGTTAGTACTGAAAGGAAAATCATCTACGTTAGAACTTCCGGTGTATATATGTATAATATCCAGACAATGTGAAATCTGATATTTCTTCTTCAGCAATGAACATTACACACGTAATCCTGAAATATTCACATATATATGTGTCAATTTATCATATACATGACATTGTATGCATACTGTTATAGCCAGGTGAACAAGGTGAACTTCTGAACATTCAGAATCGATCATGAACAGTATGCAGAATGGGCTGGTATGCTATGTGGGTGATTTAGCGTAGTACAGCAAAGTACAAAAAAAGAGCAACTGATGAATAACATAGAACTTGTGCTATCCTGTTCCCTAAATGGAATAGGTAATTTACATAGTTTTATTCACAAGCTAGTGACGTCATAATACGACGCTATGATGTCATAAGACATCAATATTTTCGTTCGTGCATTACACGGGTTAAGAATGGATAAACAAGCTCAGGGAAACGCAAATTTGTACAGAATGTAATTTCTATTATATGTTGTTTTTTTCACCAATTATTTGTCACATAATCTGAGTATTTCAATTAATAAACGTGTGTTATATATAATGTAAATAGGGTCAACATCCATGCATAATACAACGCGTGTATCCTGAATAAAAACATTTATGGTACAGATTTACCGTTACATTTGTACCCATGTATATTTATCATACGTTTAGTATCGGCTCCAATGACAAACAAACGTCAACTCAGGAGCGTGGCTGACCGCTATATGAACTCCTACTTTCACATTGGAGAGTTTGTAGACCGCAAAAACGGTTGATTGATTAAAATTGTTTCGAATTATGTCGGAAGAATTAGTAGTAACAACACTATATGTAAAAACTTGCCATTTTTTGGCTCTCTCAGATGTAATGTCGCTTTAAAATGCAATCAAAGGCTATATGTTTCGTCCTATGTACATCCAGCATTCTATGTACGTATAGCTATTATAAATCAGTCAAGTGGTAGGTAAACAAACTCAATTAACAAGTTTTATAATGTAAAAATAAATATAACTGATGGACTTGTAATGCCAGAATGATAAACGTGACATTCGTGACATCAACTTCAAGGTTACATTACAATGTATAACGCTAAAAAGGCAACACGGTTAGAAATACGTTAACTTAAGTCTGGTATATACAGTATATCGTTACACTGTAAGTTGTAAAATGTCAAATTCATGTGAAAAGTGCAGTAATTGCTTTCAAATCCAAATCTTTGAATGCTTATGCTGCACACTATTTTGCCATTTTCCGACAATATAGCGACTTTCAGTTAATTTTTGAAAAATAATGTCATGTATCTATGACACCATATTATGACGTCATCAATTTAATAATCAATCACCAATGTTATGCAACTTAATTAGTCTATGTTGTAATTAACATAAGCACAAGTTCCAAATGTTATATCAATTATCATCATTTCAGTGCTAGTAATGTAGGTAGTAACGTAGCCTGGGAATAGATATATTTTAACACCGAGACCATTGGAGCTAATTGGGCCGTATTGAGTTTCTGATCATATCAATAAAAAATGTGTGTTTTACGATTATTTATCGTCGCTACCGGTTGTCCATATGAGCGACGCCTCCTGAAGAGATTAGTCATTTTAGATGTTTGAAGGATAGTGCAATGATACAGACAGAGACCCATTCCAGAGTCTCCTCTGGTTCTTTTACGTGCACGGTGTATAGCACCGACACGAGACCTCGGTTTATAGTCCCACCAGAAAGACTGTTAATATTATTAGGGTCAGACGAGGGATCGAATCTGCGATCCATTGATTACCAGTCCAGCGTGTCATTTTGACAGAAGTAAATTAGTGCTAAATCGACAGACTGGAACCCAGGCAACTAGTGAGGTCGTAATTGGACAACGCCCTTTATTCATGAAACATTCACACATACATATGTGAATTCGTATCAAGCATAAATGAGCGTACTATAAGTAGATCTTACTGTCAGGGATTCGCTTTGATATAACTGTAACGAAGCAAGATGATTAAATCTACAACAAACAATGAACATTATGTCTACGAGTTCCTAATTGGTTTCTCTGTCGTTTTAGGGGGTGGGTGGGGTGATTATTTATCTCTACACCTGGTTAATCGGAGCGACTCCTCAATAGGTATATTAGTCATTAGGGGGATCGAATATAAATTCTTAGATTACATATTTTATTAAGAGCAACTTTAATTTATCCAGACCCAAAGCGTCTGTGTTATTGACAAATGAAATAATTCCATGAAAGTCAGAATTAAGAGCAACATTAATCTATAAATGAGTCACGGTGTTGGAAACCAAATAACACATAACGTGTAACTGGAAAATGCAAGGATAGAATGCAACCAAGTTTCAGATATAAGCTATAATAATAGTTAATTTAGATCTTTACAGAAATGTATTGCTTGCTAAATCGTACAATTGGTAAATTAACAACCATAATTGTCTACAGTATTATAATAATGTATGCAAATGTATTATAATGTATTATAATTAGCTAAAATAAAAATGACTAGTACATTTCAACCTTATTTCAGATTTAATAAATTAAGATATTTTCGTAAATACTTGTTCAACTTGATAGAACATGGTTACCCATTTCTCTCATATAGCATTTACAGTCTGGTTCCTTGCACATTGAATTAATTATATTGAATATTTAAAGAAGATAAAACGCTGTCATTAAGTACGTGTCTTTATCCGGGAATTCATTTTTGAGATTAATTTTGTACATTTCCTATGTTTTGTTTATAGTACAGATCTCCTATTAAAACAAATTAAAACAATTGTCTAAATATCATACTTAAAAACCTCTCGGTCAATATCAATTAATGTTAACCTTTACACACACTTTTCAAACTAGAACACTTATGCCATTTCCGTGGAAGGTCTTAACAGCCATGTTTTATTGTATTCAATAAATTCACAAATACATAAATCTAGAAGTGGAACATTTTAGGAATATCACAATATTATTAACTTACTAGTCTATCATACTATAACTTACCTCTTATCAATCTAGCCACCTGCGGATTGTTTGGATCTAGTCCCCCTCGCATTCCTCCTAGTGCTCCGCCCATTCCTCGCATTTGTCGACCCATTTGCCCGCCCATTTGTCCTCCCATTTGCCCGCCCATTTGCCCTCCCATTTGCCCGCCCATTTGTCCTCCCATTTGTCGGCCCATTTGTCCTCCCATTTGTCCCATTGGCGGCCCTCCTACAAATACAATTCATATTTATTTCATAGTTCGATTCGACATCAGGCAATATTATCCAATCTCATACAATGGCACATACGTTTTATTTAGTAAATCGATCGGCTCTTCAACATATAATATAATCGGCCTTCCGACATTGGCCTATACTTTTTTATTCCGTAGATCGTAATATTTATATATATAATCGGATCTCCGACAATGGCTTATCCGTTTTATTTCGTATCTAGGTTCGACATGACGTAATAAAATCGGCCTACCGACGATGTCCTATACATTTTATTTCACAAGTAGGTTCGACATCAGGTAATATAATCGGATCTCCGATACTACCAAACAGTTGGGTCAATATACGGATACTATATGTATACGGTATGTTTATACTGTACGATATGCAACCGTATGAATATACGATACGCTCGTTAGTATGTACGTATCAGTGTCGAATACATATATTAATAATTTAGGGATGGCAACGAATATTCGAATATTCGATCGAACGTCGAAAATAATACGTTATTTTCCTCAAAAATGCCACCGCTCAGTCACACGTTTGGAAATGCTTGAATCGCTCTGAGAATACGAAAACTGCTAGGTGTAATCTATGCAAATGGGACTTAGCATATTAGTGTACAATATCAATCTGAATAATCATTTGAAGAAGATGAAGTTTACACATAAAATAGAAATTAGGTTAGTTTGGCAATTTTGATAAGAGTTTAAGTGATTTTGAGTTTTTGATAGAATTCTATCAAATATTCGAGTATTCAAATACCTTCCCGACCGAATATTCGAATAGTTTATTCGCTATTCGTTGCCATCCATAATTAATATATATATATTTCTGTATCGTATAAATATGCTGTAGTAGACTAAATGCTCTAAAGTTACTCCCACGTTTTGAGACGTGAAGCAACCAGTACGTTCCAAATGTTTTTATGATTATCAGATGCATGTATGCTCTTGGTGTTGCTATTGTATAATTTACCGAGCTTCTTGATATATTAATATTCAATAGTTATTGACGATGATCGTGCTGATTATTATTATCGGATAGCAAATTCGAAATCTTAGACATGATATTGCAAAAAAAAATCGAAACAACTTTGTATTCAGTACTATACCTTGTATGGGTGTTTTGGCCTCGGTCTGCTTTGCATGATTGCCTTGTAATGGTGAAACCGCTTCGTTTGTAGAAGTGGAATGTGCCGTGTTGGTCCACTTCCACCGTTGACTCGTCAACAAAAATAACGTTTGGGGGAAAAAAGCTCTGCCCATCAATGAACGACACACTGTATTCGGCTGTGCTTATTATTGTGTGAAATCTGTTGTTTTTGTGCTTTACGCTTATTTATCGTCGCTACCGGTTGCCCATACGAGCGACGCCTCCTGAAGCGTCATTTTATATTTTGGAGGATAGTGCAATGATACAGACAGAGACCCATTATAGATTCATAACTTGTAGCCCAACCCATTTGCTTTTTTATCCATATTGAAACGCATACAGCAAAAATAATCAATCCTAATTTATTTTCTAATGGTTGTCCACGTATTTCATTGTATATATAATTGTAATGTAATGTCTGAAAATGTCTTTCGACAAAAATCTTAAATAAAGTTTGTAAAAGATGCATTTTTATGGATTTGTTCACACTTCCGAACTATTATATATATATATATATCTCAAATGCATACGGTATACGACATTGTATACATAACGGTATACTGTATCGTATACATATTTCATATACGGTATACGGTATTGTATTCATAACGGGAGTCCGCCTCCGTGGTCGAGTGGTTAAGGTCGCTGACTTGTATACCACTGTAACCTATCATCACTGATGGTCACGGGTTCGAGCCCCGCTCAGGCCGTGTCTCATTTATATGAAAAAGTTGGCAGTTTCTTACGGAGGTTGGTGCACCCAAGTACTGGTTAACCGCTGGAGCCTGCCCAGGAAAGGTGTTGTTAGGTAAACTGCCCGCCGGCGATATAGCCCAAAATGGTGCTGATGCAGGCGTAAAACCCGAATCATATATATTCATAACGGTATACGTATCGCATACATAATTTCATATACGGTATTGTATTTATAACGGTATACGGTATCGTATACATAATTTCATATACGGTACACGGTATTGTATTCATAACGGTATACGGTATCGTATACATAATTTCATAGTAGATCTGTACTATACTATGCAATATAATATTATACTATCATACCGTATGTACATCAAAAATACTTCCAACTTAAATCTTTATTCGCATACTATAAGTATGCCTTTCTCCATTTACAAATGATATTTATGTAAAATATGACCAATTTAGCCCAATTACAAAAATTTAAAATACTATACTATATGTATGCAATTACTATAATTATGTACTTGTTTCACCTTAATAATCTCTTTAACTTATTGCTATTCTAATTTACAGTTCATGATTAAAACGTTTACTTACCATTATTTCAAATTAATAGTTTAGAAAATATTACAACACTGTCATCGCAATTGCATTAAGTACCTTGCTATAGGAGAATACCTCTATAAGCTATAATAGCTTTCGGTTCTAATCCCTTTTCATTCATGTATCTAAATTGTGTGTAAACTGTATATTTGTATATGCTGTATGGTTTAAAATAAACTATGTTTAAACTACACGCGATATGCATACGTCTGAAAGGAGCACCTATATATTGACCCTACTGTCTACGTACGTATCAGTTCGTAACTAGGTTCGACATTAGGTAATATTATCGAATCTCCGATAATTGCATATCCGTTTTATTTCGTAATTCAGTTCTTCATCAGATAATATTATCGGCCTTCCGACAATGGCCTAAACGTTTTATTTCATATCTAAGTTCGACCATCAGGTAATATTATCGGATCTCCGACAATGCCCTAAGCGTTTTATTTCGTATCTAAGTTCGACATAAGGTAATATTATCGGGTCTCCGACAATGCTCTAAACATTTTAATTCATATCTAAATTCGACATAAGGTAATATTATCGGATCTCCGACAATGCCCTAAACGTTTTAATTCATATCTAAGTTTGACCATAAGGTAATATTATCGGATCTCCGACAATGCCCTAAACGATTGATTTCGTAATTCTTCTCTTCATAAAGAGGCTATAATCGGATGTCCGGCACCGGTATATAAGTTGGTTTTGCAATTAGGTTAGGCATCAGGTACTAAAACGGCTCCCCAGATCTAATGTTAAACAGTCGTATATCTTGAAGTAAATCTTATCTCACCTATCTTATATATTAAAATGCTTAAGTTCAAACGTTTGCTCTAATAATTTCTCTCAATCTAAATTTACAATATATGCTTTCAGTACCGTAGCCATAGGCAACTTTCAACCGAGGCAATCTAGGGGGTCCGGGGGCATGTTCCCCCTTAACATTGTTGGTGCATTTTATTTCTTTTTTTCTTCTTTATTTTTGCTTTGGAAAATTTTCGCTGTGCCTCAGTGGTGCTATGTGTTTATCAATCCAGATTTACAATATATGCTTTTAAACAGTTCTCTCAATTAAAGATTAAAGGATGCATTTAAATGTGTTTTACAAGATAATGGATGAGTTCAAGTCATGGAACATATTCTATATGTATGTCTATGGTGTTTTATTACCCTCCAATGCAGTTTCCAGTATTTGGGTTGGATAACGGCAAAGTACCTATATTGTGATGTTCCTGGGCTAGGCAGGGTTAATATGCATTAACATACATACCTTGTGCGTGCCTCGAGATTCGTAAAATAAAACCGTTACGCGTATTGTAATCTGTATATTAAGATAATAAATACGGCCTTTCACCACCACATCAGCGTGGTTAGATCCCAGCGAGACAGTGGTGGTAGATACAGTGGCACTGGTGTATTAACGTGACCTTATCTACTAACACTCTGATCCATTTGCAGGCATAGTACAGCACACAGGACCGCATAGTCTCATCTGCAAGGCCTACTAGGATGGGGAATACTAGAACGTATGTCAATACGTTCTAGTCTGGAATATAACCAGACATAATTCAGATTGGTTCTCCGGGAGGGGGGGGGGCAGTAAAGGCTCGATGAACCACATAGACCTTCATATAATGTTAATTTTCGACAACCTCCCTCAGTCAAACATGCTTTGTACCAAGATAGCAGTCTTAAAACTTTCTTTTAAACATACTTGTACTGTAAGGGAAACCCCTTTTTAAAAATATGTGTGGAGTTGGTTGGATACATGCATTACCATGTGCAATGTACATAGGATTAGCATAGCCGTAACAACATAATTTCTAAATATTATTCGAAAAATTATGTTTGAGTTTTTATATGAATAAAAGTGTTTTGGATTTTCTACATACTCATGGATTGTCCTCCCATTGGTGGTCCGTTCATATTTTGTCGATTCCTAGCCCATGGTGGCATATTGTCTGGTCCTCCTTGGCCCTGTCCATTTCCCATTGGAGGCCCACCTGGGCCCCTGCGACCTGTTGGAGGTGGTCCCCTCTGTGATCCCCCGTGTTGTGGAGGAGGTCCGTACCTAACTTCTCTTGGTGGTCCATTGTTATGGGAACCTATAAGTGTAATAATATCGGAATAAATGAAATATTTCATATACAAATTTCGAAATTTAGTGTAAATAATAATGTTTCCAGAATCGAAATAACCCGTTAATCAAGTATCGTCTTCAATCTGAATTGAAATTACTAAAGCAATTGTATGTAAACAAATCACCGTACGCATGCGTGGCCTAGACTATTCCTGGATATTCATTAAAACAAACAAGTAAAATATAATTGCCAGATAAATTCGTCTTCTTAATTTCAATCGTTGCACGTATACATATAAAATAGGCAGCTTCTCTGAATCGAGCTACAGAATTAGAACTTCCTCTCACATGTGAACCATGAAGTTGGACAGTCATGTAAAATGGATATTATTGGAAACGAATATCACTATTTGGGAAGGGCCATAACTAATGTTGCTAGAACTTATCTAGCTATCTTCCAAGCAATAAAATATGATTAAACTAAACGGAATATCACTATAATTAAATGATTCAAATTATAATTTTTATTGAAGAGTATTAAAATCAGTTAGTGAAAACATCATTTGTTATAATCAGAGACAGGTTTCAAAAAACTGTCACAACTAGCGTATGTAGTAACGGTACATACCATTGGATGCCTTGTTCAAAAATTTAGTTACCACATATATTGTATGATCTTTTAAGTTTGTAATTTCAACCTCAAAGGTCAAGGTCAACAGCGAAATTGAAGGTCAAATGATGACGATTGCAATAGTGTTGAAGTTATTCGCAGTAAAGTACTGAGTGTAGCTCAAAATCTAGTGTATGGTGTGAGTGGGGGTAAGAAATGTTCTCCAAAGCACATCGGCCTGGGAAGTACATTACATCAGGCAATTCGCTCGAAACATCTGGTGCAATTATTTCATGTGCAGGTCACTGCCTGAGCTACAATCAGGTTTTACAGGTTGATACGACACTTGCTGAAAGCACACTCAAGTCCCTTGATCATGATACTGGTGCTGTGATCCCTACTAACCTTACAAGAAACCAGTTCATTCACTACACAGCTGGCAATATAGACATTCTTGATGAGACGCTCGATGGTATAAACACATTTCATGCCACTCAGTAAAAAACTGTTGGCATCCTGGCAACGTGGAGAGTCGAATGATATAACACTTCACACTCTAGATACATCATCAGCTCATGTACTGAATGTTCCTAATATCCTACCGGAACTACATCCAGTGCGAATAAACACATCTTTCAGCGAGCTTGTTTTGACGACACCTGTTCACCATACGTGGTTTGATACATTAACAGAAGATGAGGAGTGTGTCAAGAAAGCAAAAGCAACTGATCTAGCTTTCTATTTTCACCATCAGGTGCAAACGCATACAGCTGGGTGGAAAATGTTCAATCAGTCAATTTCGTCAAATGACCCGGAGCAGACAACAGTTGGATATTTACCGATCATTCTAGCCCCAGCCCATGAACTTGATACCTTGAACATGGTTGTGAAAAGATGTATGTCTATATCATCACATTTTGGACAAAAGTACACTGTCATTACAGTTGATCAGGCACTTTACTGTAGGCTCATGGAATTGAAGTGGACAGTTCCTGAATACCAGCATAAACTTATCCCACGTCTTGGAGGACTTCACATATATCCATGAATTTTCTGAAAGTCATAGGTGACCATATGGATGGCTCTGGTTTAGCAGACGTTTGGGTAGAGTGGATTGCTAGCTTCGGGACCAGTGGAACCTGCACTAGCAGGGAAGGCGTACAACAAGGGCATGCGAGCTCATAAGCTGACAGTACAAGCATTGTGGCGTCTTTTAATACCCGATATGCTTTCCTATACAGAAAATGTCGATCAACAGATATTACAATTAGAGAAAGATGAACAGCACACCATTCAGTTGATTGAAATTCTAATAACCAATCCATTTCAGAGAGTAATGAGAGACTACATCCAAACAGAATTCAGTAAATTCAACTTTGCCTTTTGGTGGACATACATGGAGTTAGTTTCAATCCTTCTGATGTTTACACGAGCATTACGTGATGGTTTATGGGACTTGTATCTAACATCATTCAGTATGATGTTGCCATACCTCATGAGATACGATCACCTGAATTATGCTAGATGGGGCCCAGTTTACCTAGCAGAAATGCACCAGCTCCCTGAATCTATCAAAAGTGAATTCATGATGGGCAACTTTGTTGTAAAACGTTCCCCTACACGTTTCAATCAGGTTGATCCAGACCAAGCTCAGGAATGGTTAAACGGCACAGGCAAACGAGGTGGTGGAATAGTAGGCATTACACAATCAACAACAACAACAACAACTCTCTCCAGATGGACACTATCGTACAGCTTGAGGTCCCAAATTTCATCAGACACACATGCAATGTATAACCTATTCCCAGGTAACATACATCTTCCCGAGAGTGGACAAAACCGTGACAGAGATGATGAAAAGTCTGTGTTTATGACATTCCAGAGATTCTCCTGACTCAAACAAAGAATCATTGCAGAACATAGCCACTAAAGATTTGGCAACCGCTGAAATTCAAAGTTCACTTATTGGAGTAAAAGAATATGGACAGAAAGAAGTCACTACATTTGTAGAAGAGCGATTAGCTGTCAATAAGGGGAATTTAATTCCAGAAGTTGGGATCCATGCTTCGCTACGAAAACAGAATGCTGCAACATTTGCGAACCTATATTCCTTCAGGAAACCTGGCAAAGATAAAGACAAACGGACGATATTGAAGGTAGACAGGAGTGTTCTTCACCGAATGATCACAGCATATGAAGCAGGCCGACAAGTTGACCTAAGTTCCATCATGATGCATGAATTGATGCCAGTACCTGTATCCTTAGCTGAAATGAATGTCTCTATTCGTACTGGAAACAAGTGTATCTTGGGGGAAGTGCTCACAGAAGGCATCCTGTGTCCTGAAGCTATTGATTTACAAGGTCCAGCAGCCTGTCTAATCATCAGGGAAACCAGTCGATGCCAATACATTTGGAGATCTTGCGGACACATTTGTAAAGTGTGTCATACAAATGGGGGC
Source organism: Archivesica marissinica (assembly GCA_014843695.1). NCBI lineage: Eukaryota > Metazoa > Mollusca > Bivalvia > Venerida > Vesicomyidae > Archivesica > Archivesica marissinica. The sequence continues at coordinate 32,156,939 of CM026388.1, forward strand.
CAGATATGAGCGTATTGATACAGGGAATTCTCCATCAAAGCCAGTACAAGAACTCTCCAAGACTGCTCAACCCATCAGAGGTCTTATTGAAGCCCGGGGTGTCCCTCTTCCTAAGAATAGGAAGAATTGTACGGCTCTACCTTAGAATAAAGCAGACTTGGCAAGGTTTTTTGTCAGAAGAGCTGATATCACAGGCGCCACATGGCAAGGATATTGTTGCTTCTGGAGGGTTCTCTGATGAAATGGAAGCAAAGTCGTCATTAGGAACAACAGTAACTACGCTGAAGTCATCCCATGAAGAGGCTGATACGAGATTAATCTTGCATGCTGTGCAAACTCCATATACAACCATAGTGATTTCCTCAAGAGACACAGACGTTCTTCTTCTCCTAGGTTCACACTTCCAGCAGATTCAGTGTCAACACTTATGGCTCATGACAGGTACAGCTAAGAAAAGAAGATACATTCCAATAAAAGATGTATATGACAAGTTGTTCGAAGACGTTGTAACAGCATTGCTGCCATTCCAAGCTTTGACTGGATGTGATACGATATCATACATCTCCAATCATACCAAACAATCAACATGGAACGTATTTATGCAGCATGGTGCAATGCTAAATGACTTAGGATTGGGGGAACTCAATGAACACACTATGGTGGCCGCAGAGGCATTTATGTGCAGGCTGTACAACATACAACAAACTGATTGCGTTCATGAAGCACCTGTTTTACAGTTCTCCAAAAATGGAAAACCAGAAGCAATGTGTCCAACACAAGATGCGCTGCGCTTCCATCTAATGAGGGACATTACCAAAGCATGATATGGCGACACGCTCAGTGCAGTGTGCCAGTTCTACCGGATCCCGTGATTATGGGATGGAAATAGACGGAACATGGTCTTCAGTCCATTCTGATGTCATCAAGTCCCATTTCAGCCAGCTGCACAGAGATGATATAATTATTGTTCATGTAAGTAGCAGTGCAGAACCTTCGTTGTAAATGCCGGTAAGCAAACATGAACTGTACTTCGATGTGTGTTTGTAAACAGAGTGAAGATCCATGTATGAACATTTTGTAATGGCCGACAACGCATAAATAGAGATTGCATATAACAGCACATACAAGGTACACATAGTAGGCTTTAGAGTTGCCATACATTTAAATGTGTTGAATAATACATTAGAGTAACCTACTAGTAAAGGATAGCAAGAAATGTGAACTTTCGGCATGTATGTTCTACCGAGAACGGTACATACAGATTTAACTATATATTGACCATTTTTATCGCTAATATCAGTGTTAACCTTGACCTTAAATCACATGTTTATGTCTATATGCTGCATAGTATTGATTACAGTACATTATATGTATTGCAAGTAATTATGCACCCAAATACAACTAGATATTAGGTTACAGTAATTATTGTTGTGGTTATTAAGCATTTTAATGGTCGCCATTTTGAATTGACCTTTTCAAGGTCAAGGACACATATTTCAGCTTGGTAAACACCTGCATCGCATTCAGCATACCCAAATTATGTTATATATGACATCCAATTGCTTGTACTACAATTTGCCCCTAGCATGCACAATTTTGAAAATTTGGTCTAGTCTATATGGTATATCTTATCAATAGTAGTTTCGTGAAGCTAGCGACACCTGGTGGTTGTGGAAGAAACGACATTAAGCTGAAAAACAATAGAGTAAGCGATAATTTCCTAACCTGGTGGCGGGGGAATGTACTCTGGCGCTGGCTTATATTGATTTCTTGGTGGGTCAAATCGTTCTGGAGGTGCGACGCGAGTCTTTGGCTGTTGTGGTATGGGCGCCGGCTGAGGTTCTTGGTTTGTTGGTGATTGCGGCGGCCGGCCGGTGGCCTTCGATTTAATTATATCTGTAAATTGAAAACGGTTTGAGAATCACCAGTACATCAATAAGCGATTGGTCCTTTTGTTATTAACATTTGAAATTAGATGAGACATGCAATTATTAACTAATATATAAGCAGTTACATGCATATGTCACACTTCGGTATTACACCTGTATGTATAAATGATGCTTGCTTCATAAACCATTGACATTAGTGTCACGTTCGTCATTCGCCCAAATGCATTTATGCGGTGGTGACCTTAAATAAACCTATTAGTCAGTCAGTCAGTCACGTTCGTCGTGTTATACTCATATGCTTCAGAAGGACCGGACTACAGACGGATATATAGTCCAGTGGTAACACGCTGAACTGGTAATCCAGGGATCGGAGGTTCGATATCCCGTCTGATCCTAATAAAATTAACAGTCTTTCAGATGGGACGTTAAACCGAGATCTCGTGTCGGTGCTTTACACCGTGCACGTAAAAGACCCAGAGGAGATTCTGGACTGGGTCTCTGTCTGTATCATGCACTATCCTCCAACAATTTAAAATAACTAATCTCTTCAGGAGGCGTCGCTCATATGGGCAACCGGTAGCGACGATAAATAAACGTAAAAAAGGACCGGACTGCATTCACGCGAGATACTGACTCTGTTTCAGTGGGTTTTGATCATTTGGAAACATGTATTACATATATCGCTTGTATAAATCATATGACAGTAAAAGTAGGATTGACTTTATGCTATTCAATATTAACACTGCCTATCTCAAGCTGTAGCTAGTTAAGCATCCCAAACACGGGGCTGGTGTGCTGTCTTAATTACACACCTTGTAGTCACAATTAAATAGTTACTTAAAGTCAAATGTCTATTTAAAAACCCGAAATTGCACTGTATGCCAATTTTCCGTTTTTTATATACCCGCAAGTTTTAATAAAACACGCTAAAAGTTAGTTACGTACATTAACCCTTTCAACACCACATACCTTTAAATAGGCTTACACAAAGTGTAGATCCAGATGAGTCGACTCAGATCTGCACTTTTTGCCAGTAATATGACTATTTTAAGACAAAATTACCCATTTTGATAAATGAACTGGTCCAAATGTAATTATTTTATTCATTTATTGTTCTATAAAACTATCTTGCACCAGTCCATGTCAGTTACTCGGTGTTGAATGGTTTAATGACATTGCTATTATGATTTGCTAAAGAAAAATGGAGCCACGAAGTTTTCCAAACAAAAACAAGACTCAAGTCAAAATCAGATAATAGTCACACTTGTATCAAAGGACCACGGAAGGGGAGGGCAAAACAGCGGTATCTCGGTATGAATGGTCTCTTAATACATGCTAATGTGTTCCTTAACAACACACACGGGAACAGAAAAAGTGGTCTCTTAATACAAGTGGTCTCTTAATACAAGTGGGCTCTTAATACAAGTGGTCTCTTAATACAAGTGGTCTCTTAATAGATGTGGTCTTTCAAGCTAGATTTACTATATAATTATAATGTTCTACAATGTTCATGTATACTAAACATGTTAATTGTATATTGTTATCTATTGTCGACCAAAAGATGGTGTGTCGCTCTGAGTGCCTGAATTAACCACTTAGGCATACGGCCTGCGTCAGAACTCCGAAACATGTGTTATTCACAAATTGCATAACTGAAAGACAAATACTAGCTTAGGTCATATGGCGACTCTCAGATAAAATGTAACGCAATCAAGTGTGCAACAGCTAGCCTCCTACAATACCGCGATACCAGATAAAATGTAACGCAATCAAGTGTGCAACAGCCCCTCCTACAATACCGCGATATCAGATAAAATGTAACGCAATCAAGTGTGCAACAGCTAGCCTCCTACAATACCGCGATATCAGATAAAATGTAACGCAATCAAGTGTGAAACAGCCCCTCCTACAATACCGCGATATCAGATAAAATGTAACGCAATCAAGTGTGCAACAGCTAGCCTCCTACAATACCGCGATATCAGATAACATGTAACGCAATCACGTGTGCAACAGCTAGCCTCCTACAATACCGCAATCAAGTGTGCAACAGCTAGCCTCCTACAACACCGCGATATCAGATAAAAATGTAACGCAATCACGTGTGTAACAGCTAGCCTCCTACAATACCGCGATATCAGATCAAATGTAACGCAATCAAGTGTGCAACAGCCCCTCCTACAATACCGCGATATCAGATAAAATGTAACGCAATCAAATGTGCAACAGCTAGCCTCCTACAATACCGCGATATCAGATCAAATGTAACGCAATCAAGTGTGCAACAGCCCCTACTACAATACCGCGATATCAGATAAAATGTAACGCAATCACGTGTGCAACAGCCCCTCCTACAATACCGCGATATCAGATAAAATGTAACGCAATCAAGTGTGCAACAGCCCCTCCTACAATACCGCGATATCAGATCAAATGTAACGCAATCACGTGTGCAACAGCTAGCCTCCTACAATACCGCGATATCAGATAAAATGTAACGCAATCACGTGTGCAACAGCTCCTCCTACAATACCGCGATATCAGATAAAATGTAACGCAATCACGTGTGCAACAGCTCCTCCTACAATACCGCGATATCAGATAAAAATGTAACGCAATCACGTGTGCAACAGCTCCTCCTATAATACCGCGATATCAGATAAAATGAAACGCAATCACGTGTGCAACAGCTCCTCCTACAATACCGCGATATCAGATAAAATGTAACGCAATCACGTGTGCAACAGCTCCTCCTACAATACCGCGATATCAGATAAAATGTAACGCAATCACGTGTGCAACAGCCCCTCCTACAATACCGCGATATCAGATAAAATGTAACGCAATCACGTGTGCAACAGCTCCTCCTACAATATATATCAGATTGCAAGCGCTTGCTTTACCCACATAGCAAATATTGTGCAATTCCCTGTTTGCCTAGTGTGTTTCTCTATTCTTTAACTACAGTCATGGTACAAACTGGTAATTTCTAAACGATTCGCATTCCTTCATGCGGATCCTAGGTTTAGGATAAGGGTATGGTAAAGTACGGGATTCACCGTTTAATAGCCAATGTCACTCCTGCATACATATTTAATATTCATGAGGTACAGTCTATCTACATATACTGGATATCGTGTAGCACCGATTGTTCAATTACGTCAGAAGTGTTACTGCCTAGCAACTTACTAATCTGCGGTATAATTCATATTCTGGTATACACTTTGGTTACCGAACATAATTATATGATAAACGTGGCCTTTCTCCAATCTCGAAACTCAGTCTCATGTGTCTGATTGGTTCAGCTGACAGTAACACCCAGAATCAACCAATCAGATCATTTGAGTTCGAGTCTGAGATCTGAGAACATTTTATAACCTCGGGGTCTGGCGTTTGAAGTATCAATCAACATATAAGCCTACATGGTTGTTATAGATACAGCGTTTATTCAGAGAGAATCGTGAGATATATTGCTGGCTACCAGTGAGTACACTTGTACGAACAAAACAAACACAGGGTGGCTTCCTCTAACCCGTCCGTCGGTCCCACGTCCATGTATAGTGCTATAGCAATTACAGAGGATAGCAAACTATTGTTTTCTTGTAACCCATTTCAGCTTAAATAAACACCTATCCTCGCAATGTCTCCACCCTCCTGCCTCAACACCTGTCTCTACTCCAGTTGATATCTATATATACCAACTAAATATGGTGACCATTTACGCCAATTTATACATTTTTGGATGCGAAATCGAGTGAATATTGATAGCATGTGATGCAAAGGAAACCACAATAAAAACAGAGGAACGCTCAGTTAAACCAACGCCTAGAAACAGTTTTATACTATAACAATATATTATTCGAATTGTTACTAAATTCGTACACTACCTCTTTAGTATACTATATTTACAATGAATCATGTGTATTCGATAAAAGGGTAGTAACTTTTATATGACTTATCAGAATACCTTAAAATGTCAGCAGTTTTTTGAGTGTTTTTTGGTGTTGCAATTTAGCTAAGCTCAGGCTGACACTAGGTGTAGTCATGTAATATGAACATAAATATGCGTTTGCACAGAGTGTTGTATTACGGTTGATTGCAAAGTTCAGGCGAGTATCACGTGATACCGAACGTGACGGTTAGTGGAAGCGCCCTCTGTGCTGTTTGTCCACCGTGTTTTAACATCTAGCTCCAAATCAATGTTATTCCTTTGTCAGGCTTGATTTCAATTCCCGGTTGCTGCCGGTAAAACATTGTAACTCATTTCCGGGTGATCGGAGATTTGTCTGGTTCCAAGCATAATACTGTACAATGAGAGCCGTACCATGCACAATGTGACAAGCTTTGCTTCACACCACTGTAATGTTATGCTAAATATCCCGGACTTTGCTATTGTGCAATTTAGCAATGTTTCCCATGTTCCGCTATGTAAACGACGTCGTGTCATGTCCATACATTCACTACTTACTCCAGACGTGACGTTACTTAAACACAATGACGTATGAGTATAATAACATAATTGATATACACGTGCACGGTGAGATAATGCATCGCTCATCAAGTACGTGCATAACACGGGCTATACCTTAGGTGTAACATTGGTACAAGGATAAGTGTGTATAAATACTCGGGTAACTCGGGCTATTGGGGTGAAATACATACATAAAGCCCCAACATATGACATGCTACGCTGTCGAAGGACACACCATGTTACTCGGAACCAGACAAGTGTCCAATCTCAAGCCCAAACATTACCTGAACCATTCTTCTTAAAACGAGCTACAAATAAATGACAACATACTTGAGGCGGATCCAGACTCTATTGTTAAATGTAAAATGATAACATATGTGCATAGTTCAATGTACACAACATGTATACCGTTTCGTTCCGATTCGTATATATACTATATTATTAATACCGTTCCTTTCCGATTCGTATATATATACACTAGACTATTGTTCCGTATAGGATACATACACTAGACTAGACTAGTGACCGTTTAATTACAGGTCTATTCAATTAACTAATTGTTTAATTTATATATGTATGTTCCGCTGCTTCGTACATATATATATATAAATTACACTAACATCCGGTTAATTGTGTATATTTTAAGGCAATAATGTAACATAAATTTGGAAAGCTTGGAGTCCCGTATACAGGATCATTCTGGATGCTCAAGTGTATATCCTAATAAAGACCAGATGTTAGATACAATATTGCTGTTTTTTGTTATTAAACAGTACATTGAAGAATTATCACCACGCACGTTGTAATAACCAGACAATTTGTAATAACGATGCAATTTGTAATAACACTTATTTTAGATACAGATATACAGCTATTACGAATCAACTTTTGGATTCCAATGTAACAATCTTGCAAAAAGTAACATTATATTTTTGGTCTTACAAATTGAATCATAATTTATTAATATGCTGCGTGGCAACAACTAGACAGTGCACTTTCTAATATCTTCTCAAACCTTTATTTCTTAGTGATGTAATCCGAAAGTTGATTCGTATATCTTTACACGAACATATATCTATACTTCAGAAGTATGGGGAAAATAATTTCAAATATTTTATTACACATTGCGTGGTAACAAATCACACATACTGAGTATAGCCTAACCAACAGGGAAAGTTGAACACATATTGCACAGCACATATGTTTACAGTATTAGTCACTAAATTGTTAGTACACTTAGTAATTCTCGTAAGTTTTTCAAGCGTTACATTAATTCTAATATCCATCTTGAGCCTTTTGGTGTTTCATACAATATTGTATGAAATCATCGCTCATGTAAGATCCTATGTTTCTGACGGGACTTAAATGCAAATGCGTATATAAATCAATGCGTATGAGGTACTTGAAGTTATGTTCCTGTTCAAAATGACGGTCACAATTTCTAAACAAAGTTGTCATCATATTCGTTACAAAACAGTTTTGCAGTAAAGCAACCACATCTTTTAAATAGTTTTAATATACTGGAACTTGCTGAAATTATATAATCTTATTTCGACCAGGATATAATGATAAGGTTGACCCACATCTTAACATATACTAACACCATAAAACAAACTGTGTACTTTTATATTGAGCGTTACTTTTTCGTTACGAATTATGAATTGTACTATCATGAGTGAAGAAAATAATCATTCACACATTGCAATAATCTACCCATTATTTCTCATATTTTAATACCAAATATGCCTTTATATCTTTATAAAAGTATATTAAGTTAACCTCTAAGGCAAGTGTACAGTTTCCTTTGTCCTGGTGTCAGTATAGTTTCTCAAATCATAACATAAAGAAGTTAATCTAAGTAAATTACTTTTAGCATGTTTTATTAATATTTTAAGCATGGCTGTTCGATTAGCGCAGTGATTTCACACTTCTCACCAATGCAACCCGGGTTCGATACTCGGACTGGGAAGTATTCCGAGATGGTACGGTGGTCTCCAGATCGGACAGGCGAGTTTCCTCCCACACGAATGACCACATTTACCCTTTCATCCGCTCCAACGAGTGTGATTAATATAAGTTGTTAAAACCTATTTCGCAATCGCTGTAAAATTAAATAAAGCTTATACTTTAAACGTTTTAAAAGTTTTTAAGCATACACATCGGGATAGTTGTGTAGCGTTAGCCCATTGCTCCACATATACGCCATACAACACCAGCATCGCTTCCACACAGTACCAATATACATTGATCATTTAGTATGTATACTATGACAGTGTGACTATTGCTTATAATATCAGCAGTATGGAGATAAAAAGATAGAGGCCTCTTCTGCTGTGGGGTAATGAGTTATGCAAATTATAGAGCAACAGATAATATAAAAGGTATCCTTACTGACTAAGCTTTCCAGTTCACCAGGAGAAATTCCACCTGTAAGCAAAAAAGAGTGAACAGTTAGCAGTGGTGGCATAGACTGATGATTATTTACATCTTAGAGTGCGACATTGGGTTTTCAATGCAATCATTTTGGCGCAGTATAGCATGCATGAAAAAACTATGTTTTGAAAGAACGAATATTAGGTTACTTCTTATTAAATATTAATTAAGTTGGAGAAAATATGATATGGTGTGAAGACAATGGCGTTATTGGGATAAGATAAAATATATGTATAGAACATAAGCCAAAAACGATCCAAAATGGAAACTATATACCAATATTCTACATATTGGATCTGTTGGAGGCTTATATCTTACTTAAAACACGCACACTTATATTACAACATCTTACTAATTAAAATTGTTAATTTAGTACATTTACGCAAAGGTTTTAATATAATACTCTGGCCTTTTGAGTGCAGTCCAATATTAATAATAATGGACTGCAAGTACAAAGGCATGACGTCACGACATTGTTTTAAATTTTAAATAATAATTTCATCGTAAACTTAACTGTACTAAAATATTCTCAATGCATATAAGTAGTAGGTTTGAATCTGTAATTTTGCATATACTTCTGTGCTAATGAATCGAGACATGGGTGAACTATGTGACCTGGACCGCGTTAAAACATTTATTCAGTATTCGACACTTGCATGACACTATGTAGCCAAGGAACAGGCCTGGTCAGTCATATAAATTTATATTTTTAAAACCGAAACAATTACTTGAGCCGTATTGAGTTTCTGATAATATCAACGTCATTTTGCCAGAAGTAAAATAATGAAAAATTTACAGACTGGGACCAGGCTAGACACTATGCAACGACAGTCGTTGAAAGTTTATCCTAAATATAATATAATAACAGTATAATTTCCACATTTGTTATACTGTACTGAAAGAACACATTTATGACCAAATTTATTACATTCTTTTCTTTTTTCTTTTTAAATTTTTTTTATTATTATTATATATATAATTTTGTTTTTATTACAATCATGATTTCTGATAACATTTGGTTATTCTCTTTCTAAATCTGTCTTATTGGCATCATTATAACGTGATTTGCTTAAACAACTTAACCTGCCAATCACGCCTAAAGTCGCTTTTGCAAACAGCATAGAGCCAGATCAGACGAAACAGTACGTGCCTTCTGATCAGACTATATGTTGTTTGCTATTCGGATAGTGGAGCTAAATCACTAAGCCTTGTCTGAATAGCAAACAACACATATCCTAATCAGACGCGTCGATACCATGTGCCGGAACAGGCAAATAGACCAACCTTGGAAGAGCGTAAACTGTAAGACACGCCTTTTCTCGAGGCGAACGCTGCCTAACACTGCGTAACCTCCAGTGCGCATGTCAGTTGCATATCATTATTTGGGAACACTCATACAACATGTATGCAATCAGTGCACATACGTTCATCGAAAGAAATGCAATAGGGATGTAAATATTCAGAAATATAAAGAGTCTAATAAGCATGATCGATATTACATAGCAGGTTAAAACATCATTACACATATTGAAAGATTATGCGCATAAATTAGCAATGTGTGCAGGATAGACTGAAATAAATAATCTGAAAGGATAACGTGTTGATTAAATCACTAAAGAGCAAAACAAAGACGCATTTTAAAAAATCTTAGCAAAACCATTCAATTTCAGTCAGATTGAAATTTATTTTATTCGTAACCATCTTTCAGGGGTTATATAACACCTCATGTTAAGGTAAAATAATATATTAACACTATTTACACAGATAAGATACACTTCGTTGTCAACTATTAAAACAGGTTGTGCAGTGAGTCTACCACCACAGATGGATGTGCAACTTCATGGCAATGACAATTTCTTTTACAACAAAGATATCCATTTGAATTACTGATTAAGCTGTAATCATTACCACATAAAATGTACTTTATATTTACTAATTCTGATTAGATTATTCCATTTCCGTTAGAAGGTAAAGAGTATACATGACTTTATATAACTACTTATGTCAGCATATTCCCATCTTATTATGAGGGAACTTTAACTTTTCAAATATATGAGATTATTATGTTGTAACTTACGTAATATGGTCCGCCTCCGTGGTCGAGTGGTTATGGTCGCTGACTTGTATACCACTGTAACCTATCATCACTGATGGTCACGGGTTCGAGCCCCGCTCAGACAGTGTTTCATTTATATGAACACGTTGGCAGTTTCTTACGGAGGTTGGTGCACCCAAGTACTGGTTAACCGCTGGAGCCTGCCCAGGAAAGGTGTTGTTAGGTAAGATGCCCGCCGGCGATATAGCCCAACAAATGGTGCTGATGCAGGCGTAAAACCCGAAATATAACATAATATAACTTACGTAATAAATTTTCTAGTTCCCTGAGTTTGTCTTGTGACGAGAGTTGGGTACCAGCTTTAGTTGTAGCAGCATCAGTTGGCGGTGGCGACTTCTTTTTTGATATAGCTATACATAAATGAGGAGAACACTGTACATATATAATTAATGCATATATATGTAACAATCACTAGGTGATAGTTTAGAAATTTGATTAAGTGTAGATTGCATCAATACAAAACTTAAAAGGGATACGATAAGATGAAATAGAAAAGGATGACTATAATGATTACATTTCTATCAATATTAAAACAAAAATGAATACGAATAATTAACACGCAGACAACAAGAACTGTACCAACAAGACCTCATGACAACAATACGCTACGTAATTCCATGACAACATTGTAATACGTATTTCCACGACATTGCGATTCGTAGTTCAATCAACTATGGCCCAATTACGTTGGGTGTATTTGGACATTACCCTACGTCTTTCTATGACATTATCTCAATGGCAACATTACGTTACGTACACCAATGCACATTACATATTAAAATCGCACTTTAATATTAACGAAGCGAACGCATATATATCACGATTATATACAAGCATTGCGGCCATTACGATAAAAACAGGTCGCAATTTCAAATTAATACAATATGTATTATTGCAATATCGCAACCGCGTTTTATTTTGAATCCGTGCATAGTTACGCTTACATCCGGAACTACATAAATGCGTGCGCATATATTCTGAGAGTAAAATTCATTTACATATCTCTGTTATATCACAAGACACGGGTACTTACCCAGTTTATGCTGCAAATTCTCTTTTAGAAAGGAGCATCCACTCGAATATACGTTAGATATCCGACTCTGCTTGATACCTCGCACAACTTAAAAATGTTACTTTATAACAAACAACAGACATATGTGATTCATTTCTGTCCATATGTTATTATGTGCATGTAACAATACATCCAACAGGTGAGTGCTAATATATACTACCTTAATTGCCACTCTCCATCTTTTCCAGCTTCTCATAAAGAGTTGTTGACCTGTATTCTGCATAATTAGCAATAGCTCGCCACTTTGCACATGCACATAACTATATATGAACTATTTTAATTAAATTAACACTAAATCAAAGATTAAATACATCGTTGATACCTCGTTCAACATGCATATTTAACTTACCTCTAGTTGTAGACTTAGCTCGTGTTGTAGGTTTAACTCGTGTTGTAGGTTTAACTGTTGTAGGCGGGGGCAAAGTGGTTGTTGCTTTAGTTGTTGTCGTTGTTGTTGGCGGTGGTGTTGTCGTCGTCGTTGTAGTTGGTCTTCTCGTAGTTGTGGTTGTAGGTGGTACAGTTGTTGTGGTGGGTGGCTGTGTTGTAGTAGGGGGAGGTGTAGACTTCGTTGGAATTGGAATACTTCCCGTGTCCCCGTCTACTATGGAGGATTTTAATATGTGTTTTATTCCTGATCCTAGATTACCCATAGGTGACCAAATTTGGTGAGACCTTTTAAATGCGCTTGGTGACGGAATGTTAAGGTTTTTATTAATTGTGTTACGGACAAATTTCTCTGGAATAGCACTTGGTCGTTTTATAACTGTAAATGGTTCGTCTATAGGCATTCCGCTCGAGTGTTGACTCGATTCGGCATATTCAAGGTTTGCTTGTGTATTAGGTTGAGTAATTCGTTTAAATGTAAGACCAGGATATCGATCCCGTAGGTTAGAATGTTTTGGTGAACTAACTTTCAGTTTTTGTTTAGATGCGGTGATGAGCGTCATTACAGGAGATTTCAATTGAACGGTATCTCTAACAAACTTATTTGGTTCTACAGACGGATACTGTGGTGTGGCGACAGTGGATTTGAGATCAACGATATTTCTACTGAATTCGTTTGGTATTTCCCCCGGGTATTGTGGTATGGGAATGGTAGTAGGTGCTGTAGAGATTTTGGGACCGACTGGTGATTTAACCTTTTGGATAATGTTGGGCTTCGCAGACATTGGTTTCGATATTTCGGGATTAGCTACTATGATAGACGATGGTTTCGGAATTTCAATATATTGTTGCGTTATTGGTGGGATTGGTGTTGTTGCAGTATTCGAAACCTTAGTTTCGTATGTCGGTTGTGGATACTTTGTGAGTGTTCTCATATTGATACCAAACACATCACTGAACGGTCTGGATTTTCTTTTTGGCATATCTGTTTCCACTTTGTTTACGCGGTTAACATTTTTAAATATGTCCGTTTGACGCATGGGTGGTGATGCATTGGTTAATAACGGATCAGTCCGTTCCATTGGTCTGTGCTGAATGGGTTGTCGATATTCTGACTGTATTTCAGCATGGGAGTTCGATTTGTACCTAACTTGATTAGGCGGTGCATTGTGCGCCGATTTCGACTGGTACTTCGGTTGGTTAGGTGGTCCATTTTGCGCCGAATTCGACTGGTATCTCGGTTGGTTAGGAGGTGCATTTTGCGCCGAATTCGAATGGTATCTCGGTTCGTTAGGTGGTCCATTTTGCGCCGAATTCGACTGGTATCTCGGTTGGTTAGGTGGTCCATTTTGCGCTGATTTCGACTGGTATCTCGGTTGGCTAGGTGCTGAATTTTGAGCCGAATTCGACTGGTATCTCGGTTGGTTAGGAGGTGTATTTTGCGCCGAATTCGACTGGTATCTCGGTTGGTTAGGAGGTGCATTTTGCGCCGAATTCGAATGGTATCTCGGTTCGCTAGGTGGTCCATTTTGCGGCGAATTCGACTGGTATCTCGGTTGGTTAGGTGGTCCATTTTGCGCTGATTTCGACTGGTATCTCGGTTGGTTAGGTGCTGAATTTTGAGCCGGATTCGACTGGTATCTCGGTTGGTTAGGAGGTGCATTTTGCGCCGAATTCGACTGGTATCTCGGTTGGTTAGGTGCTGAATTTTGAGCAGAATTAGACCGATATGTCGATTGACTAGATGGCGAATTTTGTACCGAATTCGACCGATATCTTGGTTGATTAGTCGGTGCATTTTGCGCGGAATTTTGTTGGTATATCGGTTCATTAGGCGGAGAGTTTTTTGCCGAAGTTGACTGGTATCGCGGTTGATTAGGTATTGAATTGTGTGCCGAATTTGACTGATATCTCGGTTGATTAGGTATTGAATTGTGTGCCGAATTTGACTGATATCTCTGTTGATTCGACAGTGACTGTTGCGGAGAATTCATCCGGTGGTTCTGCCCAGACGACACTCCCGGGGCCGGTGCATGTGGTGCATACATTCTATTTTGGGGCAAGTAATTTGTATAATATCTGTCCCTTGTATTTCCCTGTGTCTCCTGCATTCGAAGCTGCATCTCAACTTCAGCCCGCGTAGGTAGGACAGATGGTCGCTTTGCTCTCTTAGGTGTCTTTGCTGGTGGCGGCGGTGGTGACGGTGGTGGTGGGTTGTTATTAGGTGGCCCTATATGCAAAAAAACAGTTACTTCTTTTATACCTGAAGAAATGACACGTGTAGGTATTATAAGACTTGTTTTCATATACTTGTTACAATGCAACATACAACTATTATTTTCCCCTCAATAGTATTGAACTTTGGAGCCGGTTACAAACAACATGTCTTGATTGCTTAATTCCTTGTGCCTTATATCTTAACTGCATCTGCATCACACTCCGGATAGGAATAACAATATAAAACAAAACCAGTGTGCGAAGAGTGCTTGTTAATGGCAACCATTTGAGCTCCCCTGGTAGAGGGGGTCGTGCGATTTTATTTTGAGAGAGGAGTAACCCCGACTATCTGTTTGTCTTTTGAGGCTTAAATCACACACATAGTTTAGGCCATATGGCGACTCTACGGAGGACACCCTGGAATGTCGCTCAGAGCAGTATTTCAGTCACAGAACGGGAACCCGGATAGAACCACCGACCTACCACAAGCCAGCTGGATTACTTCCTGACTTGAAAACAATTCGATACCCCCAATGGAATTCGAACCTACAGCCTTAAGGAGCAAGTGATTTGAAGTAAACGACCGTAACCACTCGGCCTCGGAGACCCCATGGTAATGATTAGTTTTTACTAATTATAATAATGGCCTTATTTGCAGCGTATAACACTACTGCGCAGTGTCAACTGCCAGCAAGGTCCTCATGTAACGAAACACTATGTTCTTGTTTAAGGTAAACACGTGGCTATATTACCATGCACTAAATTAATCTAGCTTCGGCATAAATAATACATGCAATCGATGTTGTATTTGATACCGAAGTATTCTAATACATGTACATGCATAACACATATCCATGGTAACTACATACATTGCATAACACATATCCATGGTAACTACATACAGTGTCTGTTTTTCTGTTTGTATGGACGCAAACCACTCGTCCGCCAGAGTCAGAGAGTTAAACGAACCCATTTAGCTGCCTGATACGGAAACAAACAAGTGGAATGTCTGACAGGGAGTCGTGTCAACACGAGCGACTGTCCACCACAACATAGATGGATGAATTAAGAAGAATCACGAAAACCCGAAAATGAATACACGTAATTAATTAGTTCCAAAAACCAAGAATTGTTTGCTTTAGGAGGCTTACAATCGCACTAACAGCTTAGGTCATATGGCGACTCTTCAGCTATTGGTTGTGCACGAAGACCCCAGTTGCCCCTCCGAGAAGACAGTAAGGAACGGAAGGGCGCCCGGGTCCAACCACCGCCCCCATCAATTCAACTGTATAGCTACCTCATATGAAATAATTCGACATTCCTAGTTCGATTAGAACCTTCAGCGGTGACCGTGAGGGGCAAGTCATTTGAAGTCAATGGCTATAGTCACTCAGCAACGGAGGCCCAACAAATCAAGAAGGAAATAATAATGAACCAATAACTATGCCTTCGATCACACCGAGTCGAACATTGCTTAAATTTCTTCGTCAATCAAATCTGAGCACAGAATCGTGAACTAACAATGACCAATCCAAACTGTATTAGGCCAACAATCGTCACTCTACCTAGACCAATGAAATCTGAGCACAGGATCGTGAACTAACAATGACCAATCGAAACTGTACTAGGCCAACAATCGTCACGTTATCTAGACCAAGCAAACCGGAGCACAGAATCGTGAACTAACAATGACCAATCGAAACTGTACTAGGCCAACACTCGTCACTTTACCTAGACCAGTCAAACCTGAGCACAGAATCGTGAACTAACAATGACCAATCCAAACTGTACCAGGCCAACAATTGTCACTTTATCTAGACCAATCAAACATGAGAATAGCATTGTTCCATGGTTAGACGACAAGCCAAAACTGAGCTGAGAATCATCATATGTCCAAGACCAATCGAACTAATCCGAAAATCAACAAATAATATGGACCAATCAAATATGACAGTCATCAAATGCTCTCGATTATTCAACATTGAATTGAGCGGAGAATTGCTATTTTGAGAGACAGTCAAAACTGAGCTGAGAATTGCCACACGGTACCGAAATTCTGAAATGGTCTCGCCAATCAATTCTGAGCTGGTCACATTCAAATGGTTTGGATCAATCAAATCTCAACCTACATTCGTCAAATGTACAAATTCAGGCACATTACGCAAGCCAAACTGAATAGTAGCATCACGATACAATTTGCCTTCACGTTGACCATTGTAAACTATTGATACACTTAATAGATGCTTTGTCATTAGCTAGATTGCCATTAGTGGAGCCTACGTGATGTAATGGATACGATCGCAATGTCATCGACAAGCTGTGAATTCGAGCCCCGTCACAACCACAGTGAAGGTGTCCTTAGGTACGACACTTAAATCCACATCTCATGAAACAGTTGTAAAAACTTAATTAAAATTTAATGTTCAACCTATCAAAGTAAAGGCAAGCTGTAATATCATGTAGCATATGTGATTAATCACAACTTTATATGGACAATAAACATAGCAAGCTAAGCATAGTCATGCGAAAGATGGATGCATACATTAGTTCGTGAAATAGTATAGAATGCCTTTTATAAGTTTATTTAGCTTCGCTACATGTTGCCCATCTGAGCGACGGACAGTTTAGCTAACACCACCTTTCATGGCTCGTGGCGATGGATTCCATCAGGAATGAGGTCTCGAGAGTGATTAATATAAGATGCAAGAACTTATTTCGCAATCGAGCTAAAATAATTTGTTTAAACTAAATGTGTATAAACTAACTGCATAGCTACATTCAGCAATACTAACACTATGCACGTGATAAAACATGCAAATTTAAAATAATGGAAGCATCAAGCACTCGTCTTCACGAGTAATACAGTTCACTACATTGAGATTGGGACATTACAATAAATAACTCGGTTTAGAGCGACATTACATCGCAAAAAGGAAATAAAATGCATTTGTTCACGTATACATGCATTGCTACTAAAAAATTCTTCTGAATACATTCGAAAACATGTCTACGTCCCCGCGAGGGGTTCGACATTAGCAGAAGATAGATAAACACTAACATTGAATCAATAAACAGTGTTTGTGTGGTATACAAATTTTCAAAAATGAAAGTAGGATTTCATATAACGGATATATTACAATAAATAACTCGGTTTAAAGCGACATTACATCGCAAAAAGGAAATAAAATGCATTTGTTCACGTATACATGCATTGCTACTAAAAAATTCTTCTGAATACATTCGAACACTAACATTGAATCAATAAAGAGTGTTTGTGTGGTATACAAATTTTCAAGTGAAAGTAGGATTTCATATAACGGATATCCAAGCTCCTTTGACATTTGCTTGTCATTGGAGTCAATACTAAACACGCGATACTTTCGTTTAGAGATAATTTAACTAAGATTAGGCACACATATGAGATAGCAGGGTAAATATGTACCATAGCTCGTGTTATTCAGGATAAACACGTGGTATTACACATGAATGTCGATCCTAATTACAGCATTTTATTTTGTCAACAAACCGCATATACGACGTTTGTTTATTTGTTAAATACTCGGGTTTTAAGGCAAATATTTGAACAAAATATCCATATAATAGCAAATTACATTCTACAGACATTTGTGTTTTCACCGATGTAGTGTCGCTTTTAAATATACTGTACAAAACATATTCAAAACTAGTCTAGAGCTAGGCAATGATGGTTACAGTCTATTGGAGTTGCAATGTGATCGACCAAGTTATGGTGCGACCGTTCACAGGAGTCCGGGTCGTAGTTCGAGCTTGATAACTGTGCATAACTGTGCATACATCACTAGTATAGGAGGTTCTGGTGTATCTCCTCCGGACATTTTTGAATGCTTATATTTCATAGCTGCATATTTTGACGAGAAATAAGGAACATTTTGCAGTTCTGAAATTGTTTTCATATACGACACATCATACACCTTACCCATACATTTTTATTGCATTTTTCGCATTTTCAATTTTGAAGAAAAATGACTAGTGTAGGCTACGCCGCTGGGAGTTGACATTAATGTTTGACCTCTATCCTATGATCCTCTGTATGCAAACATATATATCTATATTATATTTATACAGGTATTACTAGGATTTGGTTGGTACACGGCTGTTTTGATGTCATGCGGATACATTTCAAGCTCTCGTGGTCTGTAGCTTGGGCCACAGGTGCTTGGGTCTGGACAAGTGGTTTATACATACACAAATGTAATGCCAAATCCAAGCACACGTGGTTTCTGGTTCAAAACCATTTTTAAGACAATTTGGAAAACCATAGGCTTGACAGTATACATACAAAAAATGTAATGTCAAATCCAAACATATTTAAAAATGCCATTATGTCATTTTCAGAGTAATTACGGACCGTAAGCGTTTTCATGTTATCGTTATCTTCATTCTGTTAGTTACTAGTAGCATTTCAAAATTGTATGCAAATTACATTTTCAAAACTAACTTTAATGTTCCATAAACAATTATAACCGTATATAGATACTAGTGTAAATCCCAATGTCGTTGTAGTGAATTGTCAATATAATATTTACCTCCGTAAAATCTCACTGTGATAAACAAATGGGGATATCAATTCAAAGGGAGATAATAATAAATGGAAATGATAATACAACTTTTGAATACTAGTAACGTGTCCACTCTGTCTATCAACAAATAAGGTTTAAATATTTACACATGCAACTTAGGCTAAATAACTACATCATACGAGTTCATACATTGAAAGTATCATATACACATGGGTTTGTGACCAATGTTTCAGTTCAGAAGCTATCCGGATTTTCTACAGATACACTCATATTTGAATTCTTAATGCAAAATGACGTGAAGTCCAGTTGTAAATTCAAAGTCGTAGGCAATAAACGTGTTCTCAAATCTCTAGGGTAGCCTACCATTAAAAGGACTTTGTATTGTTTTGGGTTCAATGTCACACCAACAGCTTAGGTCATATAGCGATTCTCCAGCTGTTATTAGTAGAGGTACACCACTGGGTAGCGTTTAAGTTAGTGCTTGTACTTATATAAGTCTCCGTGGTGTAACTGTTAAGGCTTCCACCAACGGAGCTGAGGTTGATGATTCGAATCACGTCATGGTTCATTCTGATATGGCCGGTTGGTGGGCCGCCATCTAGTTAACTAATGGTCAGTCTGGCACTTGGCCACGAGGGATATGATTCGGCAAGAACTGTTGTTCATAAGATGTGTCTCTTAAATGAATGTCCCTTTTAATACGGGTGACACTATACTAAATAAACTCTACTTTACTTTTCATAAGAAGCTATAATTACCTGGTTGTTGATGTGGGGGTTGTCCTGGGTTGAATGCGGCTGTGCTCGCAGCTTGAGTCTTGGCAAGAGCTTGCAGTTCCTTCCATGCTCTAATGATGAAAGTCAGCGGTCGGAATGACCTTGGTAGACGTGGTGGCATCGGTCGATTCCAGTTAGGGTGTCGCAGCTTTGCGACCTTTTCTTCAAAGGCATTAACGACGACATCTGCCGGATCTAGTCCAACCCTGTACACACCCGCTGCCGCTTTGGCGGCCCCTGCCTCTGTTGTTGCCGCTTTGATATTATGAAGAGCAAGTTCGATTTCCCAGTTCGTGGGCTCCATGAATCTGGCACCCATGCCGCTGGCGCCACCCATAGTGCCCATGGCGCCAATTGCACCCGTCGGGCCTATTCCACTACCTGGCGTTTTCGCTGGGCCTGGTAAAAGCCGCATAAGATCTTAGTTTGATGCAATGTTATACATATACGATTTTATTAGAACATATTAAACAACATATCTTTCAGGCGCAATAACTCTGTTTGAATTGCTTATTTTATCAGGGGCGTAGCTTGAGTGTAAAATAAATAAACATTACAACTGCCAACACAACAAGATGCCAACTGTTTTCTTTAGCTATATAACTTTTGTTTTGGGGGTGCGACAGTAGCAGCAATAACTTACGTAATCTAGTGACAGATATTATTGGTGGAGAAAGTCCCGGGTGACCCTCCGAGCAGTATTTCAGGCACGGACGGGCACACGGGTAGAACCACCGACTTTTCGAAATCCAGTAGGATAGCATCCTCAATTGACACATCCAATGGAATTCGAACCCAACGCTGTGGGGAGCAAGTGGATCAACGACCTTAATCACTCGGCCACTGAGGTCCCAGTTACAAAGTAGGGGTACGAAATATATACCAAACCGCACTTTCACTATCGAGGTGAAAAAAATAATCCGGAGAGAGCATCACCCCGACACACTAAATCTCAGCTTACACGTCATTTTCAGCAAAGCTACGCCCATGTATATAACAAGTATATAGAACTAAACAAATAGAGAAATCAAATGTTAATGAAGCAACTATCCCACGGTGTAGTAACGTTTCAAGTGTGTCGTTGAGAGAAAAGTTGAACATTTGAATTGTTTGAAGTATTTAATTTTAAAATTGCCATTAAATATCAACAATTATATTAAAATTGCCATTATATACCAAAATATATATGAAATTGCCATTATATTACAATAATATTAAAATTGCCATCATATATCAAAAATAGTACGAAATTGTCATTATATTTCAACAAATATTGTTGGACGAATACTAGTAAACGTACATATAATATGCTAAAGCAACAAGGAGCAATATGTTACAGTTCCAGAATGAGCTATGTGATGTGTCAATACAGTACTTTCGTCGTATGTCGGTCACCGCTAGCGTATGTCATACTAGACCTATGTATATATTATATACATATATCCGCTAAAACAAGTATTCACTTTAAACACGTGACCCATTAATACGTTAATTAAACTGATTTACTAATTAAACACATGCTACGTTCTGTCTAAATTCATTCCAGAGTGGATATCTGGCCCCGATTATATAAAAAAAATCCCAGATCTGAAACTCGAGCTCAAGATATTTGATTGAGTTCGAGATTTACACTCAGCAAGCTTGAGACTGAACTTTGAGATTGGAGAACAGTTTTTTATCAACTCGGGTCGTGGGTCATTTTGGTGTGCAAACATAAATGTTTAAGCTTTATTTATTTTACAACGATTGTGAAGCAAGTTCTAACAACTTATATTAATCACTCTGGTTGACGTGGATGAAAGCGTATATGTGGTAATTCGTGTGGGAGGAAACCGGAGTACCTGGAGAAAACCCACCTGTCCGATCTTGCGACCACCATACCATCTCACATACTTCCCGGTATGTGCAAACATAGAGTACAAGGCATGTAAACATTATATTTTCGACTCAATTTTGTAATTGTTCTCCAAAATATCCAGAATCTAGACATTTACCTCCACCATGCAGGCGGTTATGTTTTCACAAGGTTTGTTTGTCTGTCCGTTAGCAGGATTACGCAAACATGTACTTATGAACGTTCATGCTTTTTTTGTAAGGATCCACGACGTGCCTAGGACCATCTATTAGTTTTTGATGGTGACGGATCTGGATTATGTGTTCACCCAGGTTTGTTAGCAGTCTACGCAAAAACGTTTGGGTGAAGGATCCACGATGTGCTTAGGACCATCTATTAGTTTTTGATGGTGACGGATCTGCAGCCAGAACTTTATTAAAGCTTCATCAGTGTGGGGTAGAGCAAGCATGGCATTTAGCAAGGCATCTGCAAGCGGTGCATAGCATGGCGGGTGTATACGCTAATCCGAGTGCCTTCTAATTAATATTTGTTAATTCACTAATCTGTAATCATTTGCTTAGAAACAATCTGATTGGATAGTATATGCGTCTTCATTAGAAAATAAAATAGTACCGAATACATGAGCGATGTTTTAGATCGTCACTCCCGAGGGAATTTTGAAAACTTACATGGGAATATTTTGCTTAAGTCGGAAGTCCACCAACAAAGGAAACGGGGACCAAACCTTCCACCGGATTTTCACCGAAAATAATGAAATCATTTATTACTAAACTTACATGCTAGGAGTTTGCTTCCAAAAAAGTCCAGCAAAGGAAACTGGAAAAAATATACCGATGGATTTTAAAATAACATATTATTAAAAGTTGTATTTCTATGATACCACGTAAATTCATTTCGTCCAGCTTTCGAAAATGAATTTTAAATTAAAATTAAAAACATTTACAGAGGGATGTTATCAAACTATTAAGTTTTATTTCGTCCAGCTTTCACAAAACGAATATTAAATTATAAATTAAAAAAATCTACCGAGCCACTCGAATTGGAATAACACATTTTATTTCGCACTGCTTTGCGGGTGTGGTACCTATCCGCTGCATGTTGAAATTCTGTCAACGCGAAAGTTTTCGGATTCAGTCTTTAATGACGTCATTTATGGTCTCCTATGCATGACGTTCTAGATTCATTTAGCGCACGATTGGGTCGTTTTCTATCAGAAAAAAATTGTTCAATCTAAAATAAAAAGAATATTTGTTTGACTAAGCGAAAGATCGGATAATGTTTCACCCATGAACATAGAAAACTATTATTATCATTCGTGATTAGCGCCACTCGTGATAATAATGCTTTCAATGTTCATTCGGTGAAAAATAATTCGATGGTACAGTGAAAAAAACAAATATCTCTTAATACATTTTTTAATCTGTCCGAATACAGCTCATGCGATTTCCCCCCAATAATCTTTCCAATCTGTTTAAAGGAGGGTCAGGATATTGCAAGATCTATCTATAGTTAGAGGCGGATTTTCATGGGTCAAGCCACATACCCGCGTTTGAATAATTACTAAAACTACGTGATACTTGAAACTTGAATTGGTGTGGCGATGGATTCCATCAGGAATGAGGTCTCGAGAGTGATTAATATAAGTTGTATGAGCGTGTTTTCGCAATCAAACTAACTTAAATTTGTATAAACTAATTGGTATGTTTGCATTCCTAGTTTTAGCGGATATTGAAACAGACAAGAGCACACGTGTCGTATAATATAAGTATGATGAGTTGTATGTAGAAAAAAATGCTTCATTGAAATTATTCATATTTGCGTCAGCAATTTTCCTATTTAGCATCTCATGACGCAGATTGATTAGTTTACGAGTTATTTTAAATTAAAAGCAAATTAAAGCCCAATATGAAATCGAGATTAATGTCTACTATGTCCTGTGTTCCATAGTAATGTATGCAGATTTTGCGTAAAATAGCCAAGATCTAATATCGCATATTGACCCCTGTGACAACAAAGGACCTATTTGTAAATTTACCACCGACTTATTGCAAACCAGCTGGATAGCTTCTTCACATGAAATAAGTCTACACCCCCAGTGGGATTCGAACAAACAGTGTGGGGTGGTGCAAGTGATTTAAAGTAACTAGCTTAACATCTCGGTCACGGAAGCCAACAGTTAATAACATCATAAATGGTCGTTTCTTGGGATATATTTCACGTTTAATACAGTTCTACAGTTCTATATCACCCGCTTAAAGGAAGACATAACCTTTTTGCATGGGCAATCATGCCTTGTTTGTGCATAGCGTTATAATAGTCCGTGTACATCTATGAATACCGTAGCGATATATGGATGCCATAATATCACACGATTCCATTGATCTGTTTCACTGTCTATGGTTATTATATACATGCATTTATTTGTTAAACCGTCACTTGGCCGTTTCGGATGTAATATCTTGATAAATATATTTTATATATAACTTAAATTTATTAGGCGATTTGGCGAATTTATATAAGGCGAGGCTCTACTGAGCCTTGTATTGTCTAAGAGACGAGCTTATAATGTAACATTTAATATACAGCAACCTACCCTAATATGCTATTTATCTTATATTCGGGACGGATTACCGAGTATTCGTGACCTAAAGCTTATCAGAGCATCTGTGAACATATGACGTCAATGCATTATGCCTTCACAAAGATTGATAATCAATGTAGTTGTTTGCCCATTATTGCGCATGAAGGTGGACTAAATAAAGTATGTGCCACTATACGACTGTCGGTAAAAGGTCGTTGTCAGAGTTTTGCTTGGAACATGTAACCCCCAAAACTACAATGTACATGCACTCTGAATAAATACAATACTATACACAAGAGTATAACCAACTATTGTTCTTTTTGCTATGCTGTTTGGAAGAGCTTTCAAGTGATAGTTGGCCCTTTAATCAATAGAGGAAAATGCGTACACCTATTACACGTACTAAGACGGATATGTAGTCCAGTGGTAACACGCTGGAAATCCAGGATTCGCAGGTTCCATCCCCCGTCTGACCCTAATAAAATTAACAGTCTTTCACATTGAACTTTAAACTGAGGTCTCGTGTCGGTGCGTTACACCGTGCACGTAAAAGAACCAGCGGAGACTCTGGAATGGGTCTCTGTCTGTATCATTGCACTATCCTCCAAAAATCTAAAATGACTAATCTCTTCAGGAGGCGTCGCTCATATGGGTAACCGGTAGCGACGATAAATACGATTTGAAGACTACGGAAAATAAGCGTGTAAGCATTGCACAGTGTTCAATTGATAAATATATATGTCAGTATCGCCAAACAGCACAACAAGAAAGCGACATAGTCGATGCAGGGGTTGCATTCATAATAAAGCATAAAGCAAGCGCTTAAATTGAATCCTATGCTCAAACAATGTATATATGAACGAAACATCTGACACTAATTGACTTACGCCAGATGTCAATCAAAACACTACCGTCACTTGAATATCTAATAAAACTGCTATTAATTGTAAACATTAGCATTATAAGATGCAAATGCTGGTAAAAATCTATTCAAACTCATCCTTAATTAAGTCTGTCAGACGAATGCACATGATTTATTACAGTTAATTAAACAATAATTATTTTGTCTGCCGCTGCTAGATATACATTGTAAGCGGTAATATATATGCACTGTCGTGCAGTCAATTCGTGTGCCAAATACAGCAAGCATAGCACATCAGTCCATTGGGTTTATTCTAGAGTAGAACAATGACAGAGTGGGTCAGAAATAGGCAGGGTGGGTCATAAAATGGGCAGGGTGGGTCAGCAAATGGGCAGGGTTGGTCAGAAAATGGGTAAGTGGGTCAGCAAATGGGCAGGATGGGTCAGAAAATGGGCAGGGTGGGTCAGAAAATGGGCAGGATGGGTCAGAAAATGGGCAAGATGGGTGAGAAAATGGGCAGGGTGGGTCAGAAAATGGGAAGGTGGGTCAGAATCTGGGAAGGGGGTGGTCAGAAAATGAACAGGTTGGGTCAGAAAATGGGCAGGGTCAGAAAATGGGCAGGGTTAGAAAAGAGACAGGGTGCATTATGAGCCGTGAAGGGGGAAGGTGGTTACTCCCTATACAATATTGATAACTTCCGGTGATCAAAGAGTTAGGGTAGTACATATTGGTGAACAGATAGCGAACAAGTTCTAGTTTATATATGTCTGCCGGCCAGAATGCAACCACCTGTTGAGGCTTATACAAAAAACAGCGGGGCTAAATGGCAATAAGGTGGGCCAAACATGAGGCAGTCATTCTACTCTAGAAAAAACCTGTTACATCGTAGCGCAGCATACAGTCAGGTTCCTGTTCAAAATGACAATTTCTAAAATAGTTGTTAACATACATAAAGAATATTAGATTACTGTCTTATACATTTTGATTTATTAGGTGAGTTGAAGAAAATAGACAAGGCGAGGATCTGACTTTTTATTCGGAGACGAGCCTAATAATTTAAAAATGTATAAGACAGTAACCTAATATTCTATTTATCCTATCTTCTGATAAGAAAGAAGTTTCAGAGAGGAAAGATTACCGAATATTATAGACCTGCTGAAGTTTTATCATACCATCCATACATGATATCATACACGCAGCGTTATGACGTCGCGATAGGTTTATTAGGCCCATTTATTTTGACCATTATTACACATGAGGGTAGGATACAATTATATTACCGATGATTATTGCATTGTATTACCCAAGTGATGAAGTTAAGAAGTACAAGCGTTCTAACATTTATGACAAATACAGCCGTTCTGATTTATAAGGTATTTGAACATTTATGAAAAATACAACCGTTCTAATTTGTAGGTATTTGAACATTTTATGAAAAATACAACCGTTCTAACATTTTTAAGGTATTTGAACATTTATGAAAAATACAATCTTATTTTTACTAGGATAGTCTCTTTTCCGCTTAGCTCTCTTCTTCGTTGATCCGTTTCTGCGTAACAACTCATAATAGCAATGAAATCAATGACGTCATTTTTGGCGCACAATTTTTAAAATTGCTGGCATAAAATCCGAGCTGCGGCACTCGCATACGTATAGCGTAATTTCATCATTTTGAACAGAAATGACATATAAAGGTATATATATACTAGTATATTCTATTGAATACATTTACGCATATATTATATCTTTAAACCCACATTGGTTTAGCACTGTTTCTTTTCATTTGTTTTTTATTCTTCTTGATTATATATGCATCTAAGCGAAGGCGTTTATAATGCGGTGGATATTACTTCCGTACAGTTGGGTTAGCGTTTGGGACGTATTGGAATGGATTTATCCAATCTGGGTTACTGCTTGCAAGCGGAGTCCAATCAGGGATTCTTGCTTGTTGCGCCGGATTGCTGGCTTGTTGCATCGGATTACTCTGCCGAGCGCTCATTTGCTGCTGCTGCATCATTGTATCCCAGAAACCCTCATAGTTATTGGTACCCGCATTTCCTGAATTTACAGTGCCGCCAGCCCCAAATGTTCCAGTGCCACCGGTACCGGGACCGACCAAGTCACTAGGCTCAGTAGTCCAAGTGATGCCGGTACCGGAATTAGCTCTGCCTCCGGAACCAGCATTCCAATGATTGCCGGAACCGGAACTAGCTATGGTACCAGAACGAGCATTCCAAGGACTGCCGGAACCGGAACTAGCTATGGTACCAGAACGAGCATTCCAATGACTGCCGGAACCGGAACTAGCTCTGGAACCAGAACGAGCACTCCAAGCACTGCCGGTACCAGAACTACCTCTGCCATCAGAACCAGCATTCCAATTTCTACCAGTATCCCATGCATTTGACCGGTTGCGGCTGCTTCGCCATTTACCTGGTGGTGGGTCGCGGCGAATGGCGGTGGGTGGACCTCGCATATGTCTGTGAGCTGGCAAAGGAGTCGGTTGAACCGGTGAAACCACATGAGATGGTGGTGTAACTGGACCTCCGTAATAGGCACTCATGATCACATTCATTACATCAAAACCGAAAGGTAATGGCGGAGGAATAGGGTGGGGCCATCCTGGCGGAGTGCGTAGTTGGCGGATTCTTGTCTCTAGGGCCTGTTTTACGTTATCGCCCATGTCTAGAGCGGGATTGTATATGGTAACAGCCGACTGCACGGCCGCTTGTTCGGTTTTCGCTCGGTTGATGCCGACAATTGCCATATTCAGTTGATGTTCTGTCGGGTCATGTGGAACTGTTGTCCCTGTAAGACATATTGGGAAGATTGCACAAGCGTCTGTGTGTTCTGATCAAGCGAAATATGTACTCGTGGTCACCTAGACGCCTACCTAAATAGGTAGCTCATAATATACAACTAAATACCTTCGTGTGAAACCTTGACATAATATATACAACATGAATTAATATGAGTGAATGTACGAATTTTATCTGTTTTATTTTGCTTTTGGTTCCAGCTTTGCACATGCTTTGTATATATTCGCAGCCGCCTCGCTGGCTATGCACAGTGTATCATATATTCTAACATAAAGTACACATTCATGCATGCATGTTGTCTAGGCATGCATCCTTATAAATAAAAAGTTCGTTAAAGTCTCAAGAACTAGTCACAGCGTGTGTATATACATTGTACAAACATATACATATATTTATACAATGTACATATACAACCACGAATTCCATTGTTCTACGAAACTTAGTGTTAGTGTCGAAATTCTAAGAGAAAACGAAATTTTTAATAGAAACGAACTTTCTACACACACTATATAATAGTGTTAGTTAGTAAATAATACGCATGTTTATGTTATGTAACGATATGCATGTATATGCTACCTAGACATGTTTCATCTCACTAGCGTACATTTTTAAAATATTGAAGCGAGATTATTGCATGTTATATATGTATATATTAATTTAATGGATATATATACTTACTGTAATTATCTGTTTGCAAAATTATAAAAATGCCGCTTTGCAACAAAATGCCGGGCTCTCACAAAATGAGCAGTCTTGTGGAATTGGTTGGAACGCTATCGCGCGGTATAAATACTATTTTAAGTTTTTCACGTACTTTATAATATGACTTCCGGTGGACGTATTTTAAAATATAACATTCGATACACGTATTTTACAACGACTTGCGTTACACGTAATTTACAACGACTTGCGTTACACGTATTTTACAACGACTGCGTTACACGTGTTTTACGACGACTTGCGATACACGTGTTTTACATATACATATACATGACTTGGGGTGCATGTACTTTACAATTTGATTTGAGGCTACACGCAGTTTACAATACGACTTCGGGGTACACGTATTTTACAATATTTTTTGGGGTACACGTATTTTACAATATGTCTTGTGGTACAGTTCTGACAGCTACGTTGTCAACTTTTCAACTTCATGTAAACATGTCTGTAAAAGAAGGTATAACAATTAACGTTTATTACATTGGGTGTGATATGGTGATGAAAACAGTGCTATAACTTAATTCTAATGAAAGTACCAAATGACAAGAAAAATACCTTATATATGATTAATTGAATACTGTTATGTTAGGGAATTATTAATAGGTAAATTCGTATATATACTATATATACATTGTTACAAGCATATTATA
Organism: Archivesica marissinica; assembly: GCA_014843695.1. Taxonomy (NCBI): domain Eukaryota; kingdom Metazoa; phylum Mollusca; class Bivalvia; order Venerida; family Vesicomyidae; genus Archivesica; species Archivesica marissinica. The sequence continues at coordinate 32,186,343 of CM026388.1, forward strand.
AAATGCACAATTCCAGATATGTTTCTACGTAAGAGGATTACATATTATATAACATATATTATTTATCTATTCATTATTATAAATAACGTTCGTTGAGGAGGGTGGGGTGGTGAAGTAGCCAATACAACCTAAATCAAATGACGATTATACAGTTGTTATTGATGAGATAACGTGTGCTCGCCCCATATGGGGCAGTATTTCAGTGAGGTCCCTATACAGATGACGATTATACAGTTGCTATTGATGAGATAACTTGTGCTCGCCCCATAGGGGGAAGTATTTCAGTGAGGTCCCTATACAAATGACGATTATACAGTTACTATTGATGAGATAACTTGTGCTCACCCCATAGGGGCAGTATTTCAGTGAGGTCCCTATGCAAATGACGATTATACAGTTGTTATTGATGAGATAACTTGTGCTCGCCCCATAGGGGGCAGTGTTTCAGTGTGGTCCCTAAGCAGAATAATAACTATTGACATCACTATCTATAATACAGCCATTAGCTAAGCAAAGCAAATCACTCAGCGTAATGGAACACAAAGCATTTCACGTACATCAGCAATCAGCAACACTAAACAATCAAATATACAAGTACATCACATCTATAAGTAGCATTGCTGGCATTGATATATCGTCAGAAATATATCCCGTGCACTGCGGCATTTATCATATGAAATATGTATATATCATATGCAGTAAAAGCTATTGGACTCGCCGTTACCTGTGACACCGGTAATCCAAGATGGTGCCTTCGTTTCTAGCGTGCGAGAGATATGCCTAGTAACAGTTGTCGGACCTCTCGATTGATGGTGTGTGCTCATTTCCATTCCTGGTTTCGACGAAGAGATAGTGATACGGGAAGGAGTGGTAATCCTATTAATAACCGTTGGTTGCACACTACCCATTGGCTTAGTAGCGGTCGATGCTTGGTCATAAAACTGTCGATTAGTAACTGTCATACTAGGAAATGTTGAAAGGTCCGACACCCTTGTCACAGGCCGTGTTGATATCGGCGGCGATGCTGGCGCGTGGCTAGGTGGCGCTGTATCAAGCTGCTTCGCTTTCTGCATGATCTCCGCTATGGCTGTGCAATTTGGATGAATGACAACATGAGAAATGAGGATAAAAACAGATGATGTATTTAACATGATAGTTTTAAACAAATGGAGTATGCATTGTGTATCACTACTTAATTATGGTTTAAAAATTGATATCCAATAATATTAACTACTTCGACCAAACAAATATTTCAATCATACATGGCTTATCCCTATGAATGGTTTTCTTAATGTCATACAGTCTACATCCGCTATGTCAATGTCGGTTATGTCGACTTTTCCGGTTATCTCGTAGTCGGATCAAAGTCCCGTTTCAGACACTATCATTTTACATATAACTGGCTCTGTTTATATCGAATTTCGTTAGGTCAAACTTGGGATATGTCGAAGTATTTTGTTCGGTCATACTTCGACATAACGGATGTAGAGTGTATATATGTATGTATATCTTGATATTCTAAATAGCTTATTGCGATGGTGTCTATTTATCTATTTATAAAAGAAAACGCTAGGCTTCACAACACGTTTACAGACGAATCTGTGGTCCAGTGGTAACACGTTGGACTGGTAATCCAGGGATCGCAGGTTCGATTCCCCGTCTGATCCTAATAAAATTAACAGTCTTTCAGATGGGACGTCAAACCGAGGTCTCGTGTCGGTGCTTTACACCGTGCACGTAAAAGAACCAGCACGAGACCTCGGTTTAATGTCCCATCTGAAAGACTGTTAATTTTATTAGGGTCAGAAGGGGGATCGAACCTGCGATCCCTGGATTACCACTGGACTACAGATCCGTCTGTATCGACATTCAACGAGCTCTAAAAGTATTAACTACTTGTTATTCTAGTATTTTAATCGTTATTTCTATTACATCATTAATTTACTTAAGAAATAATATTTGTCTTTCCATTGTTTATTGGTGAATAAAACATGGTTTGGCGTTCTGACGCATAGCAAGTAACCACGCACGCCGTTGACCTACGTTGTTAATTCCGCCGCTCAGAACGACAACACATCTAGTAAAAAGCGCAAAAGAAGCTGGTGTTACTTTTCAGAAAGCCGCAACTGACGTCACAAAATAACAAAAATGACGTGATGTTAGATATCACGCGATAAGCCATGTTTTATTGCAGACTTAACAACAGTAAATATCTTCTTTGCGTATACAGACAAAATACCGAGCCATGAACCGAGCCGAGAATATTTGTTTGTTATTTACATTCACTTTAGTATGAAGAAGCATGCTTTTGGGTGGTTATTTTCAATTGTTAAAAAGGGCATGAGTATTTACAATGTACATGCAAAATGAGAACAAATGATGCGTGGTATGAAGACGTGTGGTTAGTAACAGCATATAGATAACAGAATAAAGATAGCATGCGTAATACAATACAATAGTTGGCATAACAATCAACATTTAAATATTTCAGAAATTAACATGATTAAAACTACATTGCCCTATTTCTATCTCTCTGTGTGGATTTCACTGTGCACTTACTTAATGGCATACTTCTGTAAAACGTGAGTGTCACTATTTCTAGAAATGATATTTTTAAAAACGTACTTGGTTTTGTTTTTACCCAAATAGTTAAGTGAAGAAATCTAATTCTAAATTCTAAAGTCATCCGCTTGTTCAAAACGACAGTCACAATCTTCTAACATGTTTGCTATCATGTAAATTATATTCGTTACAGAACTAGTAGTTCTACTAAACTGTCTCAGGAAAGTCAGAAGTCCTATCTAAAACATTTTTAATGTACTTCAAAAATATATGATCATAGTTTGACTAGGGTAGTGTTTTCGTGTGGCTTTCTCTGTCCGGGGATCCTTTTCTCCCGTTACATTATATGTGCATACATGTCCGGCCCACACAATGTAACACTCGTAGATATGATCACGTACCCACCCACTCATCCGAGAAGAAGAGTTCAGTAAGACTTTAGTTATTCATTCAAATCCTTTAGTTTGTATTAATGTTAATTGAAGTTGTTGATAAATAAATGCAATGTATGATATCTGGAATTATCCATGATATCAGTATTGACAACAGTTCAGAGATTTGGGGGTATACATAGTCCGTATACCCCAACATATGTATATCTGATATACGGGTGTGTACGGAGTCCGTTAATCCGAATATGCGGATGTGTACGCTGTTCGTATATCCGAATATACGGGCGTGTATGGGGTCCGTATATCCAAATAGATGGGTGTGTACATGGTCCATATATCCGAATAATACGGATGTGTACAGAAGTGCCGTTAACAACGATAAATACTGCTGCTGGAACTTTCCCAACTTGCCTATTTTCTTGGAATTGACACGTATTGTATTTACATGTATAATGTTTAAATGAATCAGGAAATAACACTATATTTTGGGGGTTTATAGCCACACCACAGCTTATGCCATATGGTGACTTTCCTGCTATTATTGGTGAAGGAAGACACAATGTGCCCCTCCGAGCAGTATTTTAGGCACGGATATGAACCCAGGTAAAACCACCGATCTCCCGCAACCAAATGGATGGATAAATAACGTTCTTTGAGGCGGGTGAGGTGTTGAAGTAGCCCTTACAACCTAAATCAAATGACGAGTATACAGTTGTTATTGATGAGATAACTTGTGCTCGCCCCATAGGGGGCAGTATTGCAGTGAGGTCCCTATACAAATGATTATTAATATGAAACAGTATGTTAGGCACAGATCTCCCGCAACCAAATGGATGGCTTCCTCACATGAAAGAATTCGACACCCATAGTGGGATTCGAACCTACAGCGGCGAGTGGAAACTGATGCTCCCTTGATTACACTAAAACGTTTGTTGACTTCCGCAATAGGAAATTCACAACCAAATGCATCTGTGTTGATATTATAAATAAAGTAAATGTAACACGATAGAAGCAATTAAATAGGATTAGACTAATGGTTAAAAGTGTGTTATCACTACTTATTGACTTCAAAGTACGTATTAAAAGCTAATAAATAAATACAACAATAAAAGAAAGACAAGCAAATATAAAATGTGTTATGGTGTATGGAAACATTAACGGCGTAGGCGGCGCAGTTGAACTCGCTGTATTCAAAACACATAGGCTGCGCAGATGTCTCATCGCTCGCTGTACTCGTAACACATAGCATATTAAGTATATGCTGTGTGTGATCGCGGTATTTAAATGCGCCTCGCTTAGTTGCGTATTGCCAAACAAGCAAAACAGTCGCATGTATGCTTTACTCCACAAAAGGCAGCAACATCAAAACACGTGACATAAAGGTCTGCACGCGGCACATAACCATGGTAAAAGTGGTAGAAGCAACTGTTGTTAAGAGTTACAAACACTCACATAGCGACACTGACTTCAGAGCTCTTGTAGAAAAAGAAATGGAACGCGGTTATTCTGTTATCACACTTTATAACAATCACCAATATCTTCTACAGTTGTCTATTTTTCTAACTGTACCAAGAGCTCTGTTTAATTAATGGCGTTAGATGCAATTTCTGGTAAGTTAAAAGCACCGTAAACCATCGTATTCTCTGAAAATGATCTAACCTGAAACATATTTTCGAACGAAAGCCATAGCTTTTGCCCATCTATCGTCAGCATATGGTATATCCTTTATATGCGCCATAGTATTTGCAACCGGAACTGCATCGGCAACTACTTCCGTTGATGCTGTCCTGAAGAAACTTTTGTTTATCTCATTAGCATTTAAGCCTGGTAAATAATTCGCAGAAGGAGATGGCGGATATTGAATACTGCCTTCTGTAGTGCCTATAAATGCATATTGTTGTGAGCTCTGGGGATGTGATTCAGAGGTCGAAAGGTAATCCGGTGTGGGCAATGGAGATGTATGCGGAAATGACGGCGCGGGAGCTGAAGTAGTTGTTATGGGCGGAGTGGTTGTGGGTACAGCTGTTGTAGTGGAAGGCGTGGTTGTAGTTGTCGTAGGAGTTGTTGTGGTAGGCGTAGTCGTTGTTGTAGTAGTGGGCGCCGTTGTAGTAGTCGGAATGGTTGTTGTAATTGGTGGCATGGGTGTTGTTGGCGCCATTGTTGTGGTTGTTCTTGATTCGATGATGAATGTCTGGAGCATGCTCATTGTCCTCACAAGTCCTGCCAGTGTCTTCATAAGAAGAAGTCGTTCAATTCGCATTAAGTTGGAATTGTTATTTTTTAGAAGCATTTGCGTTAGGTCAGGCAGATTACTCATTATAAGGTTTTGCTCAGCGGTGGGTAAAGGCATCTTAGACTTTCCTACACGAACAACCGGGTTCTGGCGAGCCAGATCCTCCACTTCATGCATTAAGTTAGTTAGTACTGAGGTAGTGGTCTCTACAGTATTTGTATCTATTGATAACGGTGCGGCCGTGTCTCCAAACACATTAGCATGTTTTTCCATCCATGTAGTAATTAATGCATCACCGCCTCGTTTGATTGATGACGAGTGCGATGATATCTGTAGTGCTTCCGTTGTCTGTCTATAATCAACAGGAGCTATTGATCTACCTAATAATACTTCAGATGAGTCTATCGGTTTGTACCTTGGTTTATTTTTTGTTACTGCAGGTAAGTCTGTATGTTGGTGGCCTGCCTCTCTGTACGTTGACACTGGAGATAGTGTTGGTTGGAGTCGACGTTTTTGTTGTGTTGTTGCGTGTTTCGGTTTGCGCCGAGAATTAGTTTGTGTTATGGCGGGTAAGCGTGTCGATTGGCGCCGGGGTTTTGCTTGTATTGTTGCGTGCGAGAATGTCGATTGGCGCCGTGCCTTTGTTTGTGCTGTGGTGGGCGAGTGTGTCGATTGTCGTCGTGGTTTTGTTACTGTTGCTGCAGATGAGTGTGTCGATTTGGTCCGTGGTTTTGCTTGTATTGTGGCACGTGATTGTGTCGTTTGATCACGTGGTTTTACTGGCGTTGTGGCGGGCGAGAGCGTCGGTTGGTCACGTGCTTTTGCTGGAGTTGTGGCACGTGATTGTGTCGTTTGATCACGTGGTTTTGCTTGCTTCGTAGCGGATGAGTGTGTATGTTGTTCCACTGGATTTGCTTGAGTTGTTACCGACGAGTGTGTCAGGTAACCCGGTGGCGTATCTGTCGGTTGACGTCTCGCGGTGTCTTTTGATTGACGCTGTGACGTGTCCATTGGTTTACGCCGTGGCGGGTCTACCAGTTGTCTCAGTAGTATTGATTGTGCTTCACTCGGTGAGTATATCAGTTGACGTCGTGCTTTTACTGTTGTCTTCAGATTCAGAGTCGGATTTACTGTTTTCTTTTGTGTCGATTGGTATGTTCCAGTTTGTAACCATTTCCGGGTTACAACAATCGGCTGAGTATGCTTGTCCCAGGCATGCGTACGGATTTGCTTGGTTAAATTCCTCTTATTGCTAGAGGCTGGAAATGTAAAATCGTTCTTATATAAGAGTAGTGTGCTAGGGTTGTTATCATCAGAATACAAACCATCGCAAGTTGGTGGCACTGCAATAGTAGGGTCAGTTGTAACTATTTCATCCCAAGACGTTGACGGCACACAGTGTGTACTGTTGGTGGTTTTGCTGAACTGGTTGTGTCACCTAGAATTATTTCAGACATGGAAGATATGGAGATGTAGATGGTATACTGTCGGTTGTCTTTGCTGAATTGGTTGTGTCGGCTAGAATTAGTTCAGAAATGATGGAACATTTAGATATGTAGATGATACAAATGGTATACTGTCGACTGTCTTTGCTGAATTGGTTGTGTCGGCTAAAATTAGTTCAGAAATGGAACATTTAGAGATGTAGATGGTACAATTGTATTAGCGTTATTTGTTGGAATAGAAAACAATAGATCAGATGTGGACATGTCAGATTCAGAACGTTTAACAACACACATAGCTATTGGTGGAGTGGTGTAGTGGTGGATGGTAGACCTGCAACTGATCATTTACCATTGTATTCAGTAGATGTAGTTCCCTCGTCGCGAAGATTTGTTTGTTGTACGAATAGATATATATGCAGTTATTGTCGCACGCTGCGTGGTTACACTAGACTGATATATGGCTTGTGGTTTCTGTAGAACGATCGACAATAACATATTCACAAAGTGGCAGTATTATTGACTGGATCAACACCTTCTGTTCTATATGTAGGATGTCAGGAACGTCATTGTGTTCCTGGTCTGGTTGTTGGCACGGTCTACACATGGTTATATTGTAAAGTTGATAGACTAAAGATATGTGATGGAGTAGATGGTGCCGGTTGTATTTCCGACAATAAAACAAACTTACGACAACCCTTATAGGCGTGTGAAATTGCTTCAGATTCCTTGATATGTTTATCTGTATGATCATTCAAAGTGTTTTCATGCGGTGTCGTTCTGCCTATTGATGTATTGTGGAAGTTGCATTTAAATTTGCAGGAGCGTATTAGCGTACACTATTATGTAGGCTCGTATTTGCATTTAACTCCCTACTGGCGTCGATGCTAGTTTCCATTAAACATGTTGAAGCAAAACGAACGATAGATGGCTCGTGTGAATGTATACTGATTAAGGATCAGTACTTCCGATGAAGAAGTTGGTTTGAACATATGTATTCAATATGACACATTTCGATAAAATACGCACCATCATTGCTGAGTTTATAGCATCATATCTTTGATAAACTGAACGAGTCGGTGTTCTAGCATGGACGCGTTGAATGAGTTCATGGCAACCATCCCTATGCATACATTTAACAGCGATATTAAGATATATCATAGTCTCCATTTTAAAATATTCAAATCACCTTGACGTTGATTGATTTATAATTGCGGTTATTACATGAATTTCTAATTTATGCTACAGCTATCGTTAGAAGTTAGTATTAGGCTATCGTCACTGATCTGTACGTACACTGGTTTTGTATTCAAATTACACATAAGTCGTTTCTTAAATTACCTATTAATAAATAATTTAAACCTCATAAAATACAATAATACTGATAAAGATATATACCGGTAACGACCATACAACGTTAGCAATTTGAGTATTGAATCGGTATGCTTACATATCGTACATATAATAAACAAAAAATTGAACGGTCGGCATAGTTACGACGTTTCCACAAGGAAATGGGATATTCCTCGAACACTAATATACACATGTGGCTAGAACGTGTTTTATGATAGAAAACGAAGCACCTTGCGCTAAAGGACGTTAGCAGGTCGTGCTTAGACGACAACAAATGAGGTCATAAGAGCTTGAGTCAGAAAACGTGGGCGTTGCGTTGACAATATTTCAACATGCACAAGTTAGGTAACACATGCAAAGCATTGAGACATATATGTGTTAACATAAATGTGTTATTCCACTGATTTCAACCAATGGAATAGCACGTTTTATTTCACTGTAAAAGTTCTATATATCATCGGAAAGCATAACTTAATAATTCGTAAATACCGAAATTTGAGTTACCACGAATGGAACGGCATATTTCAGAGAGATGAAATCAAATCCTACCTTACACTTATAATCTAATAAACACAAATCTTCTTTTTCTTTTATGATGTTCAATGATTTCGGCTAATATAAAATTTGTTATCAAATTTAATTATTAACTGACCCTATCGTATCTTTTCACCATGATACACAACCGCACAACCACTTATGTTAGTGTGAACGTCCGTAAAGATATGCCGACCATCGGTACAATTTTGACATACATACACATACAGACGCATACACATACAAACACATACAGACACATACAGATATATATACACACACACACACACATACATATGTATATATATATATATAATAAATAGTACACATTTACCTCGGTCTGCTTGGTTCATTAATTGTTTGAGATATAGTTGCGGATCTAGTGCAGGCGGTGGATTTCCTGCAATTTTTTCACAAACCAATTGTATAGTTACGTTCAGTAAAATGTGTTGTTTGATTGTTTTCAGTGTTTAAAGTCGTAATAACAGCTGGGGTCAGCTGGCGACTCTCCAGTAATTATTGGTGGGAAAAACCCCCTTTAATGCCCCTCCAAGTAGTATCTCAGGCACGCACGGGCAACATTCATTGAAAATATCGCTACGGAAATACCGCTAGAATACTGCGCATGTCGTGATAGCGTAGTGGTAGAGCGTTCGCTTTATGTGCGAACGGTCCGTAGTTCGAGGCCAGCTGGATCCGTTACGATTGTGCCCTTAGGCAAGGCATTTAAATCACACGATGTCAATTCTCTCTCCCTCATGGCGATGGATTCCATCAGCAATGAGGTCTCGATAGTGATTAATATAAGTTGTAAGAACTTGTTTCACGAGCTAAAATAAATGTGCATAAACCATTATGTGCCTTTGAAACGCCTGAGTCAATACGGATCGAACCATTTCATTGAGGCATATAGCGCTTTCAAATTAAAGTATAACGGTTGCAAACATTCGATATAATACTCGCATTACAGGTAAGTCAGGTTGTTAGCATTAAACAATACGTCACATTATTTGTAAGTTATCGTATATTGCCTTACCTATTCAGTAGTGTACTATTCCAACTGTGTTATTACTAGTACGTTGAAAGCACAGTAACATTGCAATCGTGTCCATGTAATGTCCGCTCTCCATTGACATATCAATCGAAATAGGCCAGATGTTAACGTTTTCTATGTATAGGATATAAGCCGAAAACGATCCAATATGTAACATATTGGACTATGTGAGGTGCGTTGCGCCGAAGACAGTATCAATAATTTACATATTGGATCCGCTTGAGGCTTATATCTTACTTAAAACACACACTTATATAACAAGATCCTACTAATTAAAATTGATAATTTCGTACATGTACGCGTAGGATTTAATATAATACTCTGGTCTTTTGACACCAGTCCAATAATAATAATAATAATGGACTGCAAGCACACAGGTAAGACGTCACTACCGTGTTTTAAATACACAGCAAGCACTACTCGACTTTTCAAAGACTGTAACAGTAGACTAACACAGCTAAAAGGGATATCCTAGCCTAAAGCCCTTCATCTTTAAAAGGACTACATGACAGTTTCGACACTAACTATTTAGTTTCTATCGTTACCGTCTGAATGTTTATAATTATATGTAATATAATTCCGAGTTATTGATTTTCGGGGGATCGTATTCATATTTTCTTAAATTACTTAATACATGTACTATTTTGTATCTTAAAGTATCTGGATGTGTTTATTTGTCTTCATTTGGAAAAAAAATACTATAATGCATGTGCAAATTTATCATAGTATTAACTTTAGTAACCCAATTATAAGAAATATTTGTAACTGTCAGCACAAAGTCATATTAGATAGATAAGAATTATAAGTATATGTTCATTATTGATGATTTTGTTCAAAAATACCTATAAATGGAGATAATATACAAATGGTAAAAGCAGGTTCGTTTGTGGCCATATTTTCCATCTTTTACTTTTTACTGTAATAATTTATATTATTGAAAAATGAAATTATAAGACAATAATCACAATATCTAGTCCACCGCTGCTTACAATATATCGATGTCCAGCACATTCTAAGTAAACGCATAAGTGGGGCTTTAATGATTTAAAAAAACGTTCTAGTTGGTATAGAAATTAGGACCAGTCAGAGTACCCATAAACCATTTCAAATTTGATAAGCTTAATGAGTTTAGGTCATGATTCACCTTGAACTACAATACCAGCACTTGAAAGTGCTACATATTCACAGCCATTCTCATATCATTTTCACATGGCTAAAGATGTAGCATCAGATGTACCAAACGAAACCCTTTAATTCTTACAAGGGAGAGAGATGAGGCAATGTGGAATTTAAATGCCTTGCCTAAGGGCACAATCGTAACGGCTCCAGTGGGGCTCGAACTCCGGACCTTTCGCACCTGAAGCGAACGCTCATCCACTGTGCTATCACGACACAATGTGATCTAGATAAGTCCAAACCAAAAGATTGAAGTTTAAAATGCAATTGTGTTTCATGTTTTTGTTTATCGTCGCTACCGGTTGCCCATATGAACGACGCCTCCTGAAGAGATTTATCATTTTAGATTTTGGAGGATAGTGCAAGGATACAGAGAGACACCCATTGCAGAGTCCCATCTGGTTCTCTTACGAGCATGGTGTAAAGCACCGACACGTGATCTCGGTTTAAAATCCGATCTGATAGTCTGAGGGTCAGACGGGGATTGAACTAGCCTGTTAACCACCGGACTATTAACCCGTCTGATCAAATGCATTTACCATACTTTGCAATTTTAATACAATTCCAAACCCTATGGCTTTCTTACAGTACATTTGTACATGTGTTGAACATTTATAAGTGTAATAAAATCAATTAAAAATAAATAATTCATTCAAAATTCCGTATGGGTTGTCGTATTTATAGTAGTATCATAAGTGGCTAAAAGTGGCGAATTTTAATAAATATTTTAGGTTTAGTATATATGTAAATGTTGCCCGTTTAAATCACACTCCCACGACTTGCGTGACGAACCTATACTAGTCCATACCCTGAACGCACCAATGGGAACATCCAGCGATACTCGTAATACAGAACTTTAAAATTAGTTCAATACATATTCAATTACAATTGTACATATTAGGAATTTAATACATTTGCTTTATAATAAAAACAATGTATGATTAACGGTTAATATGAGGTTAATATGTGTACGCCTAAAAAGTGACATACATGTACATAATAGATATATTAAAGCTGCTGTGAATAATTGTGCATTGTATGCTGTAAAAGAAGATTAACCAGTGATAAAGTGCTAGAAACTATCGTGCTACAGTGCAATACTCCAATCAGAATCTGCATCACGCTTTCTGATTGGTTAACCTAAGTGCATATCCCATCATTAACCAATCAAATTAGAGAAACTCCAATATCAAACTATGTATGAAGCTGTTCGATTCGTTGAGCTGAGTGAAACTCTCAGAGTCAACCAATCAAAACACGTTCTATACCATTGTGGTCATTTCAGGATGCAGACATTTATTTTTTATATAAACCTTTCTCCAATCTGAAACTCAATCTCAAATCTCTGATTGGTTGAGTCATGAACACAAGCTCGAGTTTGAGAAACGTTTTATAACCTCAGAGCCACGTGTTGACGATTGGGGCATGTTTATGGAACGGAAGCATTTCTGATCACGGTGGTACATATATACATGTCAGAGCGATCAGATTCCAATGTTAAAGCAGCCAAGCAATGTTTGAGCAACCAAGCACTTACCACTTATTTTTCCTTGCACAGACAAAACACTAACCGGTACCCCGTCTGAAAATATGACGTCATTAATGATGTAAAGACGCTTAGCAACACAAAGCTGCGCAGAACGAATGCATACTCTTGCACTGCGCATGACAAAGCGCCATTGAAAGCAAACAAAATCTACATCCGGTAAAAACTAAAACAAACATCTAAAACAATCTAAAAACAATAATATAACTACTATATTAAGATTAAATGTTACTACAATTCAGTAACCAATAAGTAGCATTGTGTTAATTTGTACCCCGACTTGCAGATTGAAGAAAACAGGGGTATATGATACACAAAACATAACACAAACACGTATGTCTGAAAACTGAAAACGAGGCAATGGCTATCCCCACCCACTCGCTGAAATAAAGGTAGAATGTTCTATGTGTTGATAAAAATGACTGCATGCATGTTGAGACAGTACTAGTCAACTTGATTATGTCAGCCGGTTCTCCGAGTATCATCAGTTTTGCACTGACTAACCTTTCTGAATATAGCGGTATAGTGCCATTGAAAACAACTCGGATAAGACTTACCCTGCGGTTCAATTTATTATAATACCCAAAATCACCCAAACGGTGCATTGGAATATGCCTACCCTGACGTAATCAAGCTGGACTAATGCTACCGTATGGTTACAGTAGACAGATCGCTTTGCAATTACACTGCACATGCGCAAAACGTAGCCAATGTGAGTTTCCGGTATTACCGCGAACATCGGTGCACTAAATACAAATGACAACGAAATAAAAGAATGATTAAATACTTCCATATGTTTTAAAATTATAGACTGCTAGATGAACATATCAAATGAGTGTCTATCTAACTATGCAGCCTAATACTATTATGAACGAAATTTCCATTTTACACTTGTCAGATGAAAACGGAAGTCATTTATTTGAATACAGTCACGTGATTAATGCACCAATGCAAGCTGCGCGCTCTTATGAAGTGCCTGTGCAAAGCTGTAAGTATGTTCTCGTCTGATTGATGCATAACGAATTTAACTGTATATAACTAAATGGCACTTAAATTCATGTTTGCACCACTCATCCGAGTTCTTCTTTTGTAAAAGACGTTTAATGCATGACACTATGACCAATGACGTGTTCTGACATACACATAACAGCTAACTGAATTTGTTTTACTTTAAACATAATATTATTTTATTTCCCAATATAATACATATTGAACAATGCATACACCACGCATAATCAGAATACAGAAACAGGATTAGAATGGAAGACAGAGTCGTATATAATTCTTCTCCTCGAAACTGAATTTGGAATAGAGGATTCACAACTCACAACTATTTTATTTTATAAATGCCTCCTTAATTAATTCTGCATAACGCACGGTATATGCTAATTGATATGTATTTTAAGCAGACGGTACTAATTAACGATGTAGATGCATGATCCTTATGTGTCAGCGGATGTAACAAATCGGATGATAAATGAATTGATACCACGTAATAGCAGGAGTGCATATGGTAGTTCCGCGGAAGCATTAAACATTCATACAACAATCTAATCTCTGCTATCTAATCTCTGTTCTAAATGCCTGTTTAACTTTAGTCTTCAAATTACAAACAACAAGGCTATGAAAGAAACTTTTACAACACAATACACGTATTGTTTTATTGAGCCAGCCTTAACCATTAAACATAGTAACACAGTAAACTGAACATTGCCTTTAATGCATTTTCATTGTTCATACTGATTAAATTCAAAATTGTTCATTCTGATTGAATTCAAAATTGTTCATTCTGATTAAATTCAAAATTGTTCATACTGATTAAATTCAAAATTGTTCATACCGATTAAATTCAAAATTGTTCATTCTGATTAAATTCAAAAATGTTCATTCTGATTAAATTCAAAATTGTTCATACTGATTAAATTCAAAATTGTTCATTCTGATTAAATTCAAAATTGTTCATACCGATTAAATTCAAAATTGTTCATTCTGATTAAATTCAAAAATGTTCATTCTGATTAAATTCAAAATTGTTCATACTGATTAAATTCAAAATTGTTCATTCTGATTAAATTCAAAATTGTTCATACTGATTAAATTCAAAATCGTTCATTCTGATTAAATTCAAAAATGTTCATTCTGATTAAATTAAAAGATATCAAGCAGAAATATATACAGAAACAAGCAACACATTCAAATAACCTAACCATACACCTTAAAGAATACATGACCATAACATAAATAGTGAATACTACGGCCTTACAGTTGGGACAAGATACCTATTTGCTAAGGAAATAAACTATGGGACAAGAAACACATTTGCTAAGGAAATAAAACATGGGACAATATACAAATTTGCTAAGGAAATACAATATGGGATAAGATACAAATTTTCTAAGGAAATAAAAACAAACATCATATCGTTATAGTGATTCTTAAAGCATGTTAAATAATCTGCAATGCGGCCTAAAATCATATCCGAGTATATTCTTCTTACCTAGACCCATTCCACCATTGGCAGCTGCCCACGCTGTTTTCGTCTGCGCTGAAGCTGTAATCAAATAAAGATATATGATTGTTTATTCTATTAGTAGTAATATTGCCAATGTATGAGGATAATAAATGTGATTGACCAATGTATGAGTATAAAACATGTGATTGGACAATGTAGAATCTTTATTATTGTCTCGTCTATATACAAATACAACATAACTTTTTATACACTGTCAACTAATAAAACGTAACATGAACTATATACAACAGTACATAGCCATTCGTTAACATTGAATTACAAGAGACATAATTTAGAATATCACATAGTCCTACAAACATTATCATATTGATATTATTACAAATTTAATAAGAAAAGAAAGGGGAAACTGTCAACTAATAAAACGTAACATAAACAGTATACAACAGTACATAGCCATTCGTTAAAATTGAATTACAAGAGGCATAATTTAGAATATCACATAGTCCTACAAACATTATCATATTGATATTATTACTAATTTAATAAGAAAAGAAAGGGAAAAAAGAAGAGTTGTCAATGTGTGAGTAAGAAATGTGATAGGGCGTGTGTGTGTTTTACGTTTATTTATCGTCGCTACCGGTTGCCCATATGAGCGACGCCTCCTGAAGAGATTAGTCATTTTAGATTTTCTGGAAGATAGTGCATTGATTCAGACAGAGACCCATTCCGGGGTCTCCTCTGGATCTTTTTACTAGACCTCGGTTTAATGTCCCATCTGAAAGACTGTCAATTTTATTTGGGTCAGACGGGGGATCGAACCACTGGACTACAGATCCGGCTGTGATTGGGCAGTATGTGATGATGATGATTCCGTTTATTTACCCTCGCCGCCGGTAAACCATATGGGCGAGCAAACGTGATTTCGCACCGTCGATTATTCGATGAGATGAATGTTGAGTCGTCGGTGTCTTGTAGAGTGGTGTAGATTGAAGTTTGTAGTTGTAGAGTCCCATAAAGATTTCGGTCCAAGATGATTAGTTTTCTCGATAATTATTCCATGTTGGTTGTATCTATGTTGTTTAAGTCCAAGATGATTATGTTCTAGTAGGGTAGTCCAAGATGATTATATTCTAGTGCAGATTGTGGTTCTGGTAGTTTAAGTCAAAGTGGTTGAAGGTCTGGTCGCTGATTGGATGAAGAAATGAGGTCATCCAGTCGCTGTGAAGGCGCTTCTCCATCGTTGACTCAGTTATGGAGTGGTACCAAACGACAGGGTGACATTCCCCGCGCCTGGCATCATCTCCCAGACAACAGGGTGACAAGCCCTGTGCCGGTTTCCTGGGTCGGCTCACAGCAGCAAAATGGTTCGGTTGTTCCGTCGTTGTCCACCCCGTTGACGTATCCGGGGTCGAGGTCGCATCCCTCCGTCTCCAACGGCCTTCATTCGTAAAGACAGATAAAAGAGTTCGAGGCGACGGGTGTGCCATCCACGATTTATAAACGATTGCCGTCCTCTCCTGTCCGGTCACCCGTCGCCTCTTCAGCGCCCCAGTACTAGCTGTCGCTGATCTAGGTAAGTGTAGACACTTCGAAGAGTCGATGCGGGTCCTCGTCTGTATGCGTCAGCGGCGTGGATTGGTCACTTCGGAACGATGACACAATCTCCCGCTGTGAGCTCAGGATGACATCCTCAGGTGGTTCATTCTTTCCGTGGCAGGGTGACAAGACCTGGTCCCTTGAAGGGTCACCCTCCTCACTGTTGGTCACCTCGCAGCAGCATGTATACGGATCTGGCAGTTAGACATCTGGTCGTCGGTTGTCACTCAGGGGAGCGTGGATGCCACGACCGTTGCCGCTCCCTCAGGTCCGCTGTCTCGTCTATCCGTTGGAGAAGCATAAGGAGGAGGAAAGATTGAAGAAGCCAGTGAAGATAGTGTGGAATTAAGCACTATCTAGAAGAGACGGCGGGTCTGTCCTATTGTGCTATAGCCGTGGGTCCACATGCTGGCGAGCCTCCCCCTTCGCAAGACCGACGACCAGAATATCCCAGAATCCTATGCTGCTGCTGCGGGATGTGCCCCGGTCACGACGTGCACGTCGTGAGGAGATCGACCGTGGGGCAGTATGTGAGAAGAGATGTTATTGATCAATGGGTGCGCAGCAATGTGATTGGTTAATATATGAGAAGAACTATGATTGGTTAATGCGTAAGAGGAACTGTGATTGGACAATGTAATCGAAGAACTGTGATTGGTCCACATATGAGAAGAAATGTAACTGAGCAATGTATTAGAAGAAAATATGAGAAACAAATATAAGATTGAAATTGAAAACTAAAATAAGACGGATCTGTAGTCCAGTGTTAACACGCTGGACTGGTAATCCAGGGATCGCAGGTTCGATTCCCCGTCTGACCCTAATAAAATTAACAGTGTTTCTGTATCATTGCACTATCCTCCAAAACTCTAAGATTACTAAATCTCCTCAGGAGGCGTCGCTCATCTGGGCAACCGGTAGCGACGATAAATAAACGTAACAAAATATTTAAGTAAATGTGCGTTGTGTCTAATAATTATTATTATGTGATTACGACGTCGATCCGAATAAATTTCGTTTCAGTACGCTGGCTGATATGAACGAATGGCCATAAACAACGCTGAGTTGTAATAAATTTAACATAGCGGTTTATCTTGACGGTGACGTCACTCCATATTTCATCTTTTTGTCAATGTTCACATGATCAAAGCGGTAGATCAGTTCATGTTGTTAAACTATATGGTGATATTTCTTAATATATTCGTGTACTGCTCTTGTGACGCTCAGATAATTACCGTCATAATATGTTGATATGTTCTGGTCGAATGTTCAAATCTAATATATTTAACTTGTTTGGTTTGTTTTAGGGGTTAAACGTCACACGGACAGCTTTGATCATATGGCGACTCTTCAGCTAGTGTTGATGTATGAGCACCCTGGTGGGGTTTTTCTATTGCCCTAATAAACATTTCGTGATAAGAATGTGTGTATGACGTCATACAGGTTCGTTCCCCGTCTGACCCTAATACAATTAACAGTCTTTCAGACAGGACGTTAAACCGAGATGCTTTACACCGTACACGTAAAAGAACTAGAGGATACTTTGGAATTGGAATGGGTCTCTGTCCGTATCATTGCACTATCCTCCAAACATCTAAAATGACAAATCTCTCCAGGAGACGTCGCTCACATGGGCAACCGGTAGCGACGATAAATATAAATAAACTAAAATACACACACATGCGTTCACAGATGGTATGATAAACTTCGGGTCATGAATATTCGGTGATCTGTCCTCTCAAAAACATATTTTAATCAGACGATAAAAAAGAATATTAGTTTAATTTCTTAAATATCTTTTTATCAGAAGATAGGAAAAATAGAATATTGTCTTAAATGTTCTCGTCTCCGAAACAATGCAATGGTTATCCCCAGAGTCTCGGGGACTTCCACAGAGTTTTTACAATTCACCTATTAAATTAAAAAAATAACCTAATATTCTCTACACCTTTGGCAATGAATTATGTTCTAACTCAAATAATGTTTGTGTGTGTGTGTTTTTTTTAAAAACTTTATTTATTTTACAATGATTGCGATGCAATTTTTAACAACTTATATCAACCACTCTCGTTGGCTCGGGTGAAAGCGTAAATGTGGTCATTCATGTGGGAGGAAACCGGAGATAAATGTTTGCGTTCTATATCTACTCTCGGTTTGCATGAAGTCGTGTATCCCCAGTGAACTGTGTGCCATATATGATACACATTATGACAGGATATATTACCTCTTCGGTCCCGTGAATTAATGGGCCACATAAATGTCAGGCGGTAAAAGCATCATAGATATAAGCGTTTTACAAATGTTGTTTATTTCTTGCCCAAAACTCAAACTCAATGTGGAAGTCGTGATAGCGCAGTGGATGCGCGTTCGCTTCAGGTGCGAAATGTCCGGAGTTCGAGCCCCGCTGGAACCGTTACGAGTGTGCCCTTAGGCAATGCATTTAAATTCCACGTTGCCTCTTCTCTCTACCTCGTGGCCATGGATTCCATCAGGAATGAGGTCTCGAGAGTGATTAATGTAAGTTGTAAGAACTTGTTTCGCAATCGAGCTAAAATAAATTTGCATAGCGAAAAAAAGAAAGGACAAACTGGGTTGTATTGCTATGAAAAATGAACCCGATAACGTAGATTATTGTCCGCAGCTTTGCAACAAGGCCGTACAGCTTATGCCGGGCTTCATCGTGTGGAACGTCCAGATATACGGGATAGTGGTCCAATGGTTAATACTGACTGCCAGATTAGCGCAGTGATTAGCGCGCTCGCTTCTCACCAATGCACCCCAGGCTCGAACCTCGGACCGGTCAATATGTGAGATGGTACGGTGGTCGCCAGATCGGACAGGTGGGTTTTCACCGGGTACTACGGTTTCCTCCCACATGAATGACCACATATACGCTTTCATCCGCGCCAACGAGAGTGATTAATATAAGTTGTTAAAACTTGCTTCGCAATCGTTGTAAAATAAATAAAGTTTAAACTTTAATGGTTAATACGTTTGATTGTGAATCCAGAGATCGCAGGTTGGACCGCCGGTCTGACCCTAATAATATTAACAGTCTTTTTAATGAGACTATAAACCGAGGTCTCATGTATCAGTGCTATTCACCGGGCATGTAAAAGAACGAGGGATGCTTCTGGAATTGGAGCATCTCCTTATCTTGCACTATCCTCCAAAAATAAAGTGAATAACATACTTATGGAAGTGTCGCCACGATTAATCAAGGGGGGGGGGTGGCGACGATAGATAAACAGCAACAACATGTCTCCCGATGACAGTTGTACTACATCCTCCAACATCTTTAGGTTTGCTTATGTGTATATTTAAACACACATAAGGCAGCTTAAATTACCGGTAAATAGTGAATCTCCAACAGTTATTGGTTGAGGATAACCCCGGGTACCCTTCCGAGCAGTGGTTCAGGCACGAGCTGGCACCCAAGTCGAACCACCGATCTTCCGCAAACAAGCTTGCTAGCTTCCCCACATGAAACAATTCGACACCCGCCCCGAGATATTCGATTATGCAGCGGTGATGTGTACGTCATTTGGCTAAAGACCTTATCCACCAATAAAGGCATCTCCTTCAATAACGTTCAGGTTTTTTATGCTTTCCAATGAATGCTAGAGTCTTCTAAGTGAAAGAAAAACTCCACCGCTTTGAAACAGTGAAAGATGGCATTTTCACTGCCCCGGTTACGTTTCGTGTTCCTGTTCGGTCAGATGTACTATTGTAGCTTAGCTATTTTCTGACTATCATGAACAGTTAATTATTAAGTAATATATTCTAATGAATTTGTTTTGCCTGTAGTTTTTAATTTTGACAGCAAAGGGAAACTAACTTTATTCTTTATACCGGAACTATTTGTTATTAAGGACGTTCACACCAACATAAGTGGTTGTGTGGTTGTACATTGGTACAATGAGGCTCCTGAAAGGGCAGTTAAAATTATTAAAATTGGAAAACAACTATACTAATTATATTAGTCAAAATCATTGGAAATCATAAAAAACCAATGTACCGGTATGTTTATTATGATTTTATTTCATCGAGTAATCACCGACATTTGTATTTCCACGAATGGTGTTAAACATCGTCTATCTCTATATGAGTGTCTAACTATTACGCTTAAGCATATTGCTATCAATTATAGATTAAACATGAAGCGATGAAAACGCATATATCTACATAATGTAATTTCATATTACATGGTGGAACTAGTTTCCAAATATTTGCCTCAAAAACTGAGTATTTTAACCAATAAACAGACGTCGTATACGACGTTTGTTGACATAGCAACAGGGTAAAAGGGTCAACATCCATGCATACTACAACGCTTGTATCCCGAATAACACGATTTATGGTACAGATATAGATTTACGGTTATATCTCACATCTATGCCTATATAATAAGTATATATATTTCTGTTTAGACATATCTGATCTAAACCCTCTATACGACAAATGCAATGTATCGTTATATCTCACATCTATGCCTATATATATTTCTGGTTAGACATATCTGATCTAAGCTCTCTATACGACAAATATCGTTCTATCTCACATATAAATAGTTATGTTTAAACTACTTTGATCTAAGCTCTCTCTCTCTCTCTCTCTCTCTCTCTCTAAGCGAAAGTATCACGCATTTAGTATAAACTCCAATGATAAACAAACCCCATACCACCATAAACAGACCATCAATCTGAATGTGTCCTACGCAGCTTTATTACCCCGCTTACTAGGCCTATTAATCATCATTCATATCGACAAAACGACAGCAAATGGCATGTAACGTAAACAATAGTATTGTCATTAAGCGTTTAATTATCCCAACAACCGGTTACACTGCTGTGCGACGCCCAGTATGGTCTGTTTACGTCTTGGCTAATTTAAGTTGAACATTATTTATTTTACAACGATTGCGAAGCAAATTTTAACAACTTATATTAATCACTCTCGTTGGCGCGGATGAAAGCGTATATGTGTACCCGGAGAAAACCCACCTGTCCGATCTGGCGACCATCATACCATCTCACATACTTCCCGGTCCGAGGATCGAACCTGGGTTGCATTGGTGAGGAGCGAGCGCGCTAACCACTGCGCTAATCGGACAGTCTTGGCTGACAGTGAGAGGTAAGACGTCTACGTCATACGAGACATTGGTCAGTTACTGCCCTCTAAATACACGTTAAGGAGGATATGAGTTTTTACAAACGTTACTCTATACACATTTATTTTAGCTCGATTGCGTAAAAAGTTCTTTCAACTTATATTAATCACTCTCGAGACCTCATTCCTGATGGAATCCATCGCCATGAGAGAGAGAGAAGAGGCAACATGGAATTTAAATGCCTAGCCTTAAGGGCACAATCGTAACGTCTCCAGCCGAGGCTTGAACTCCGGACCGTTCGCACCTGAAGCGAACGCGCTATCAAGACTTCCACAAACACACGTTAAGTCAGTTACTGTCCCTAAATACTCCTAAAAGTAGATTAGTCCTCTTAATTGGCTTCCTCTATTTTGTCATTGTTTCCTTTGCATCACATGCTAACAATTTCCATCCATTGTCTCATCTAATACATATTAAATTATTATTATACTAGACATATATCGTATTGTATATCCAATGGAAATTGTCCTGTCACAAATGGTTATCAATTAATTAACACGACCTTGATAAAATCACGTTTATCATACCGCAACATCTGGTTAGGGAACAACAGTGAAAACAAAGGTTTCCAACTAAAATGATTCGGGATATATCGGACTTTATCTGCCAAGGGAAGTAATAGAAAAATCAGCAATGTGACCAGTGTGACAGCACAATGGAAACTAATCCCATCTGAAGGACTGTTAATATCATTATGGTCAGATGGGGTCAGACGGGGTACCGACGGGGGGGGGGGGGCTGAACATTCAATTAAATTAATTATATATTCGCCAGAAGGCTATGTTTTCATGAAGTTTCCATTACCGATACATGATACCTCAGAAAAGTATCCCATCTGAAGAACTGTTAAATAGCAATATTTATTATGGTCAGACGGCGTTAAATGTTGTCAGATGGTGGACTGAACATTCAATTAAATTAATTATATATTCGCCAGAAGGCTATGTTTTCATGAATTGTCAATTCAAATTATCAATTATATGCACTACTGTAAACAAAAGAGTAGAGCATCTGCAGCAATGTGCTATACAGGAGTGCACCAACACTGTGTTTATGCAATGTGCCTAGACGCAATGAACTTGAATCTGTACTGAAATAAGTTGACGTGCACATCAATGTGTCTAGATGCAAGACACTGCCATACATAGTGATGTACATCTTTGAATCTACAACAGAGCAGTGTACGTTATACCTAAGCGTACCTAATGTTATACTTGACGTGTTTAATCACCTAGGTGCGCCTAGAGATATATTTGTTTCACTACATCTCCAACTGTTTCTTCAATTGTCAACATGTTGACGAGGCAATTGTGACAGCTTTAATGTTAGCCTAGTCCACCAGCACACACTTCGGCAGAAGGAGACATGTATAGATATATAGTTGGTATGAACATTAGGTGGTGAAAATAACAGTCACATATGTCATGCAATTTCTTTCACATATTCCCAGAGTTTTCAGTACACATTAATGAATTGTCGTGTGTGTGTATTACGTTGTCTGTCTGTCTGTCTGTCTTTTGGCTCGGCTTTTACGCCTTCACCAGCACCATTTTGGGATATATTGAAGCGGACAGTTTACCTAACAACACATTTCCTGGACAGGCTCCAGCGAATAACAAGTACTAAATGGCACAACCTTCGTAAGAAACTGTCAACTTTTTCACATAGACACGACCTGAGCGGGGCTTGAACAAGTGACCATCAGTGATGATAGATTACAGCGAGTATTTGTCTGTATCATTACATATTCTCCAAATATCTAAAATGACTAATCTCTTCAGGAGGTGTAGCCCATATGGGTAGCCGGTACCGAGGATGATAATAAACTTTTGAGTTTATATAGGTTTGCCCGCCCGAAGATACTGTGTGTGAGCGACGAACCTCCAAAACATGTACCTTCACGTCTTAAATATATGGATTTTTTTAGGTTGAATGGAGTACACATTTTTATAAACTCAGTAGTTTATACAAATTTATTTTAGCTCGATTGCGAAACAAGTTATGTCAACTTATATTAATCACTCTCGAGACCTCATTCCTGATGGAATCCATCGCCACGAGGGAGAGAGAAGAGGCAACGTGGAATTTAAATGCCTTGCCTAAGGGCACAATCGTAACGGCTCCAGCGGGGCTCGAACTCCGGACCTTTCGCACCTGAAGCGAACGCGCATCCACTGCGCTATCACGACTTCCACAATAAATAAACTCAGTCTGAGTTTGGCTGTACCCTTTGGCTGAATGTCGATGTTGCTGTTGATTAATAGTATCGGTTAGATTGTGCATGCAATAGGTCAAATAGTTATATCGTCAAGATTTATCTCAAGTGTTATATTATATTTCGGGTTTTATGCCTGCATCAGCACCATTTTGGGCTATATCGCCGGCGGACAGTTTACCTAACAACACATTTCCTGGGCAGGCTCCAGTGGTTAACCAGTACTTGGGTGCACCAACCTCCGTAAGAAATACCCAACTTTTTCATATAAATGAGACACGGCCTGAGCGGGTCTCGAACCCGTGACCATCAGTGATGATAGGTTACCGTGGTATACAAGTCAGCGACCTTAACCACTCGACCACGGAGGCGGACATATCTCAAATCTCAAGTGAAAAGTGTGTCCATACATGACCACATTTACCTAGTTTCTTTGTTTCTTTGTTACCTAATATGTGCAACCAATTAAATAGAGGATCCACATAACGTCACGCATCGTGTTTTGGTATAATGTTGATAGGTAAAAGGAATATAACAGTCAACGAGTAACATTAATCCCATAACTTAACTATGTCACGTAGTGGAGGTCGTGATAGCGGAGTGGTAACGCGCTAGCAGCAGAGGTGAGAAGCCCCGAACTCGATATGATTGTGTCATTAGACAAGGCACTTAAAATAAATTCCACATTGCCTCTTCTCCTTCCCTCATGGCGATAGATTCCATCAGGAATGAGGTCTTCAGATTAATTAATATTATAACCTGTAGGAACTTGTTTCGCAATCGAGTTAAAACTGATTTTGTATAAACTAACTACATAACCTACTGAGCTACAAACACGTTCTTAAAAACAAAGTACATGTATATGACGTCATGACAGTGTTTTCATTGTAATTAGTTTTTGGAACGAAGAAAACCAGGAACTGGAGCCGTTACGATTGTGCCCTTAGGCAAGGCATTTAAATTCCACATTGCCTCTTCTCTCTCCTTCATGGCGATGTATTCCATCAGGAATGAGGTCTCGAGAGTGATTAATATAAGTTGAAAGAACTTGTTTCGCAATCGAGCTAAAATAAATTTGTATAAACTAAGAAAATCAGTTACATCAGACGTATTCTTCCACATGTTTCATCCAATCAATTTGACATTAATTTTATAGTGTCTAGAAAGGGTTTAAAAATTCATATTTGACTTACGTCAATCTACTTTAAAAACAGTTAGTCAGTAGCATAAAATGAATATAATGAGGTGTCACGAGTAGCTGTGTCAGATCATATATAAAAAACATCTTGTTACATTCTAATAATCCAATCATAACGCTCGTTTCAACGCGAATTGCGCCGCAACAAATTGAAAATGCTACGAAATCTCATTTTGATGTACATTTTTGCCGAATAAACCTACACGTTAGTGCAAACACATTTTATTGATAATGTTATTCACAGTTAAAACTCTCCCGTCGAAGATTTTTTTTTGTTGCTGACAGAACCCGTGTCCTAGTATGGAAATGTGACCTGCTATGGCCAATGTATGTGGCAATTCTTTGCAAAGTATACATGCATGCAGCTTAACGTTGTGTTTTATTTGAAGAACGATATAAAGACTCGGGATAGGCGTTATATTTGGACAGCTTTGTACAAAATTGTTTCAGATAGGGCCATTTTACTGATCGATGCGAAATCTGACATCCCACAGAGTAGAATCCCTGTACTTAAATATATATACTAGTACCCCCAAACGTGCCGAATCCCTGTGTGTCAGATTTGATCTACATTATGAGATAAACACACTCATTTAAAGATCCGTACCAATGCACCCTGTGACGCTGTATCACTACACTAAACACAAAGTAACATTTACAGTGGTCATCTCCAGTACAGTAGGTTATACATCAGTGTGCTGTTACCTCACACTCAATGTCAAGATGGTCGTTTATATGTCGCCAGACTGGTTTATTGTTTTGGCCCGATTCTGAACTCCATCGATTCACCGAGAACAGAGTGTCAGTGTTTGTAGGCCTATGCTCCATTTAGGTAAAACCCTTGCGAGGACCTAGACATGTGTCGTGGTCAGGCTTAGCCGATCTAAGCAGTTAACCAGTACTATGCCCTGTGTGTGAGGTGCCTTGCTGAAGGACACTACATACGTGCCATGAACTCGGGACCCTTAGATTCCAAATCTGACGCAGCTACAACTAAACCATGGACGCCACTCTGCATATATATGCCTACTGGTGTACGTTGTATGTATGTTCCATTAATGCCTAACCGCATGCGGGGACCTATACATGTTTTCCTGAGCTGGATTAGCCGACCTAAGCGGTTATCTAGTACTAAGCAGTGTGTGTGTGAGGTGCCTTGCTCAATGATACTACACAGTACGGTACGGTTCTATTTCGACGCTCTGCTACTATCACTAGACGACGGACGCCATTGATCTTATCCTGTATTGCTATTCTTAATAAAACTATATATAAACACAAAGTGCACTATCAGTGTAAATGTATTGCTATACGCTTTAGAAACATACCTGAGAACTTACATAGATCTTCACTTTCCATCTAGCAAATGGCGTTATTATTTTAAAGGGAAGTAACTATTGTAGGTATTTCTGAAAACCTATCACAGGTGGACTATTCAAACAATTCCAACATTAACTTTGAATGCAAGTGAATCATGTAAGCATGGGGTAGTTACTAAACTGCTAAATAGCAGATACTAACGTAAGACGCGGTTTCCTGTACAAAATGCTCTGCTATTTGGATTCTCCAAAAACAAGAGTAAGGGGCATTATCGGAAACTTCACAAGCCTCGCACACACCAAGTATTTAACAATTGGAATGAACTACAGACTACATAACAAGTGCTAAGCATGTGATTCAGTTTAAGACTGAACTAGACAAAATGTAGGCATCAGTGAGATATAGTCCTACTAATATATACCGGAATACCACAGCGGCGAGATAACGATGGTGGCAACCGGTCACCAAGAGGTAGGGCAGTATATTTGGTGTGGTGCGAGGTAGGTAGTGGATTTGGGGTGGGTATGACAGTGGATTTGGGGGGTGGGTGTGGTAGAGTAGTGGTTATGTGGTGGGTGGGGTAGGGTAGTGTATTTATGGTGGGGTAGGGTAGTGGATTTTTGTGGATGGGCTAGGGTAGTGTATTAATGGTGGGTAGGGTATTTAATTTTTGGTGGATGTGGTAGGGTAGTGTTTATGGGGTGTGTGGGGTAGGGTAGTGGATTTTTGTGGATGGGGTAGGGTAGTGTATTAATGGTGGGTAGAGTATTTAATTGTTGGTGGATGTGGTAGGGTAGTGTTTATGGGGTGTGTGGGGTATTTAATTTTTGGTGGATGTGGTAGGGTAGTGTTTATGGGGTATGTGGGGTATGGTAGTGGATATTGGGTGTATGTTGTAGGATGGTGGATTAAAGGTGGACTGGGGCAGTGGATTTGGGGTGTGGTAGATAGTGTAGGTAGTGCAGGAGAGCTATCAAAGACATAACACAGACATGCATATATTTTATATTATATCCGACACGTGCGTTTTTATAAAGTCCTCAAGCATATACAAATGACACATTACAATACAGAATATATCTGGAGACAAGAGTAATTAATCGGTGTTACATAAGATATTTAGTATACACAGCAACATGCATCTCGTGGTGTGTTAACCAATGCATCACCTGTAACTATAAATCTAGACACGCGTTGTCAAAAAGTATAAAGACGGATATGTATTACAGTGGTTAACACGCTGGACTGGTAATCCAGGGATCGCAGGTTCGATCCCCCGTCTGACCATAATAAAATTAACATTCTTTCAGATGGGACTTTAAGCCGACGTCTCGTGTCGGTGCTTTATATCGTGCACGTAAAAGAACCAGAGAAGATTCTGGAATAGGTCTCTGTCTGTATCAGTTCACTACCTTCCGCAGTCTAAAATGACTAATCTCTTCAGGATGCGTCGCTAATATGGGCAACCAGTAGCGACGATAAATAAACGTAGAACACACAAAAAAAACACGATAATTGGAGTGGATACAATAACACATTTTCTCCGATTTCATACTCAGTCTCAAGCTTCTGATTGGTTCATCAGGTGTAATTCATATTACAAATTGTGTAGTTCTTACAAATTGCCTGGCAACACATAATGGTATATGTAATCGCTTTCAAACAATAGTTGTTTAGTATTCTGGAGGCTATAAAGCTTTTCTCAATTCTCAAACTCCAGCTCAAGTGATACAATTGGTTGATTTGGAGCTTTACGCTAAGATGAACCAATCAGAAGCTTGGGACTGAGCTTGAAATTTGGAGAACATGTTTATAGCATCCAATCCATTTGTCTAGTACTATGAACATAAATACCAATATACAATATGTCAAATTAGTTTTGAAAACATTAATCCTCATCGATAGTGTGTATGTAACGTCATTTACGCACACACAAACATAACCAGGAGTTCGAGCCCCGCTGTAGCCGTTACGATTTTACCATTTAGGCAAGGATTTAAATTTCCCATTGCCTCTTCGCCATCCTTCAGTGCGATGGATTCCACCAGGAATGAAATCTCAAGAGTGATTATTATAAGTTGAAATAACTTGTTTCGCAATCGAGCTCAAATAAGTGAACCACCGTCTTGTGGCATATGTAGTACTGCGAGGAAGATTCGAATATCTATTGGACATGTTACCTTATCAACAAATGAACTCAGAGAAGTCGCAGCTAAACTTGCCAACTGCTACCAGAAATATTTGGAGAAAAGCTTCGAGTCAGAAATTGTACAATTCGCAGCTATGTTCAACTCCATCTGTATGTTCCATTAATGTCAAACCCAATTTGATTGGACGAATCTGGCTATCTGCAGCCAATCAGAGAGGTTGTTGTTGAGCTGATGGAATTGGATTCGTTGAATTGAATGTAACATGCTGCATTGAACACACAGCTCAAGTGTGTATGTATGTATGTCCCCTTGAGGGGACGTAGACATGTTTTCCTGGGCAAGCTTAGCCGACCTAAGTGGTTAACCAGTACTAAGCAATGTGTGTGAGATACCTTGCTCAATGACACTACATACGTGGCCTGACCGAGTATCGAACCCGGGACGATATATTCCAGATCCGACGCTCTACCACTGGACCACGGATGTCTCACAATTATACTAATACTAAGCAATGTATGTGAGGTGCCTTGCTCAATGACACTACATACGTGGCCTGACCGAGTATCGAACCCGGGATCGTTAGATTCCAAATCCGACGCTCTACCATTGGACCACGGATGTCACACAATTATACTAATACTAAGCAATGTATGTGAGGTGCCATGCTCAATGACACTACATACGTGGCCTGACCGAGTATCGAACCCGGGACCGTTAGATTCCAAATCCGACGCTCTACCACTGGACCACGGACGCCACATAACGTTCCTGAGTCCTCTGCCTTTGTTCAGCGTGCCTATTGCACCCAGTAGGTTCATGAAAACACCCAAGCATCAGTACAATGCTTTTCAAGTGATTACTCTGTGGTGAATCCATCATGATATGGCCATATTCGCCGCCATCTTGAATTGAATTGGACTACGGATGCACAGCAGCAACACGAGACAATCAACAAAGTGACGCTAACACGACTAGAGTGTTGAACTTCAGATGTAGTTGGTCATTCGTGCGATTGGCTGGATGTAAACATTCACCAATGTGGATTTAGTACTCAGTGTTATTGTTATTTCCGTTGCGGTATAATATATACTATAAAGTAGTTCGTGTAAAGGATAAGTGTTGATTCAGTGCCCGTTTAAGCGACTGAGTTATGGTATTGTTGAAAAAGTGACAGAACAACTGCGTATATGTCATAGAGAAAGTGTCAATTTTCCGAATAACATATTTGCGATCAACTGTACTGGAGTGCGATCTTTCTCAAGGTTGTTGCGCATTACAAACTATTTTAGAAGTACAATCGGAGAAGAACGAAAGTCCTCATTAACTCTCGTGAGTGTAGAATACGAGACTTTCAGAACACTTGATTGCGTTGTTAGTTTGTTATTTCGCCAACACAAAACGACATGGGACATGTGTCAATAAAAACAGTCAACGTGGTGAATAAATGGAAAATTGACACGTTCTCTATGACATGTACGCAGTTGTTGTGTCACTTTTTCAACAATACCATAACTCAGTCGCTTAAACGCACACTGAATCAACACTTATCCTTTACACGAACTACTTTATCAAATTAATCGTGACCAGTATATATTATACCGCAACGGAAATAACAATAACACTGAGTACTAAAACCACATCAGAAGCCATATGTAGGAACATGCATGCCCATAGCAACGCTGAGGCGAATGAGGAACTTTAGAATGTCCGCTATTTAGTGTATAATTACCGTGTATTTTGATGATGACCTCAATAGTGTAGGATTTATCGTGCACTATGACAATGATGCTACATGTGTAGGATATACCTTAAATATTGACGATGATATCACTAATGTAGGATATACAGTGCATTATGACAATGATGCTACATGTGTAGGATATACCTTGTATATTGACGATGATATCACGTATAATGTAGAATATACAGTGCATTATGACAATGATGCTACATGTGTAGGATATACCTTGTATATTGACGATGATATCACTAATGTAGGATATACAGTGCATTATGACAATGATGCTACATGTGTAGGATATACCTTGTATATTGACGATGATATCACTAATGTAGGATATACAGTGCATTATGAAAATGATGCTACATGTGTAGGATATACCTTGTATATTGACGATGATATCACGTATAATGTAGGATATACAGTGCATTATGACAATGATGCTACATGTGTAGGATATACCTTGTATATTGACGATGATATCACGTATAATGTAGGATATACAGTGCATTATGACAATGATGCTACATGTGTAGGATATACCTTGTATATTGATGATGATATCACGTATAATGTAGGATATACAGTGCATTATGACAATGATGCTACATGTGTAGAATATATCGTATATATTGACGATGATATCACGTATAATGTAGGATATACAGTGCATTATGACAATGATGCTACATGTGTAGGATATACCTTGTATATTGACGATGATATCACTAATGTAGGATATACAGTGCATTATGACAATGATGCTACATGTGTAGAATATACCGTGTATATTGACGATGATATCACTAATGTAGGATATACAGTGCATTATGACAATGATGCTACATGTGTAGGATATACCTTGTATATTGACGATGATATCACGTATAATGTAGGATATACAGTGCATTATGACAATGATGCTACATGTGTAGGATATACCTTGTATATTGACGATGATATCACTAATGTAGGATATACAGTGCATTATGACAATGATGCTACATGTGTAGGATATACCTTGTATATTGACGATGATATCACTAATGTAGGATATACAGTGCATTATGACAATGATGCTACATGTGTAGGATATACCTTGTATATTGACGATGATATCACGTATAATGTAGGATATACAGTGCATTATGACAATGATGCTACATGTGTAGGATATACCTTGTATATTGACGATGATATCACGTATAATGTAGGATATACAGTGCATTATGACAATGATGCTACATGTGTAGGATATACCTTGTATATTGACGATGATATCACTAATGTAGGATATACAGTGCATTATGACAATGATGCTACATGTGTAGGATATACCTTGTATATTGACGATGATATCACTAATGTAGGATATACAGTGCATTATGACAATGATGCTACATGTGTAGGATATACCTTGTATATTGACGATGATATCACTAATGTAGGATATACAGTGCATTATGACAATGATGCTACATGTGTAGGATATACCTTGTATACTGACGATGATATCACGTATAATGTAGGATATACAGTGCATTATGACAATGATGCTACATGTGTAGAATATATCGTATATATTGACGATGATATCACGTATAATGTAGGATATACAGTGCATTATGACAATGATGCTACATGTGTAGGATATACCTTGTATATTGACGATGATATCACTAATGTAGGATATACAGTGCATTATGACAATGATGCTACATGTGTAGAATATACCGTGTATATTGACGATGATATCACTAATGTAGGATATACAGTGCATTATGACAATGATGCTACATGTGTAGAATATACCGTGTATATTGACGATGATATCACTAATGTAGGATATACAGTGCATTATGACAATGATGCTACATGTGTAGGATATACCTTGTATATTGACGATGATATCACGTATAATGTAGGATATACAGTGCATTATGACAATGATGCTACATGTGTAGGATATACCTTGTATATTGACGATGATATCACGTATAATGTAGGATATACAGTGCATTATGACAATGATGCTACATGTGTAGGATATACCTTGTATATTGACGATGATATCACTAATGTAGGATATACAGTGCATTATGACAATGATGCTACATGTGTAGGATATACCTTGTATATTGACGATGATATCACTAATGTAGGATATACAGTGCATTATGACAATGATGCTACATGTGTAGGATATACCTTGTATACTGACGATGATATCACTAATGTAGGATATACAGTGCATTATGACAATGATGCTACATGTGTAGGATATACCTTGTATATTGACGATGATATCACTAATGTAGGATATACAGTGCATTATGACAATGATGCTACATGTGTAGGATATACCTTGTATATTGACGATGATATCACTAATGTAGGATATACAGTGCATTATGACAATGATGCTACATGTGTAGGATATACCGTGTATATTGACGATGATATCACGTATAATGTAGGATATACAGTGCATTATGACAATGATGCTACATGTGTAGGATACACCTTGTATATTGACGATGATATCACGTATAATGTAGGATATACAGTGCATTATGACAATGATGCTACATGTGTAGGATATACCTTGTATATTGACGATGATATCACTAATGTAGGATATACAGTGCATTATGACAATGATGCTACATGTGTAGGATATACCTTGTATATTGACGATGATATCACTAATGTAGGATATACAGTGCATTATGACAATGGTGCTATATGTGTAGGATATACCTTGTATATTGACGATGATATCACGTATAATGTAGGATATACAGTGCATTATGACAATGATGCTACATTTGTAGAATATACCGTGTATATGGACGATGATATCACGTATAATGTAGGATATACAGTGCATTATGACAATGATGCTACATGTGTAGGATATACCTTGTATATTGACGATGATATCACTAATGTAGGATATACAGTGCATTATGACAATGATGCTACATGTGTAGGATATACCTTGTATATTGACGATGATATCACTAATGTAGGATATACAGTGCATTATGACAATGATGCTACATGTGTAGGATATACCTTGTATATTGACGATGATATCACTAATGTAGGATATACAGTGCATTATGACAATGATGCTACATGTGTAGGATATACCTTGTATATTGACGATGATATCACGTATGATGTAGGATATACAGTGCATTATGATCATGGGGCTCTTTGTGTAGGATACACACTGATCTGCTGGATTTTGAAAACAAATTTATTCATCTGCATCAGCAAACAGATTGGAACATCACTCAGCAAGACTTATGGTGATTGATCCTTGACTTATATGGTTGGAAAACTCGATTGTAAACATGTAACTTATGTTAATGAAAAAGTTTTGTTATAAATGAGTTATTAAGTTAGTATTCATTTTAATTCCCTGTACATGTATATGATATCTACCAGCTTGGACCTGTTAATTAAGATGTTTGCCGTATGTTCACGAATTTCGATTCAGATGTATGTAATCTAATTTATTTTCTCCATTTGTCAAATTTAATTTACGCACTGCTGCGGATTCAGTGAAAACATGAGAGTTCGATTAACGCTTGATTTATTCCAGGAAGAATACAAACTGCCCGGAACCTCCGAAATGTTCCCGATGAAATTGTATCAGAGGTATTGACCAATGTTGGACATCAAGATGGCATCGGCCATGCATAAAATGGAAACATTTCTAGATGGAATTTAGATCCGTAATAATGGCATTGTGTCTCGTTACACACAACGTCATCAGCAAAAGTTTATTTCAAAGCAGATTTCACATCCAGCAGTTCATCAATATTACAAACTATCAACAACTGGAATAATGGAAACCGCTTTTGTTTTCCCTTGATTTAATATTCGTTAAAATAAGTTTCGCCGTATCAGGACCAACACTAGTAATGTTGCTCAAACGTGTTACACATCCATGTTGCGTTTTGTCATATACAATGTATTATAACGTTTACGCTTTAAGTGCACTATAATGTACAATCATTATTATAACAAATAAGATATAAGATTCGTTAACATAAATACAGAATACAAGTGGTATAGAGCAGCGCCTTGGTTTATGCCAACAGTAAGCGTCTTATAGTAACCTAATACTTGTTCAACACATACTGTGTGTGGGGCGATTAAGGAGCTAGACAGAGCTTCCGTTATTAAATATCAGATGTCTTGAAGACTCAATCTGTTTTTATTCACATAGAATTTGGTTGTTTCAAACTTGGTCAAACGCTTTTGATTTGTCGCAAAATAGCATACACTTTACTTTGTTCTCATCGAACAGTTTACAATGGTCTGGTATGTGACTGGTACCTAACTAGCACACTGGTTTGGTATGTGACTGGTACATAACTAGCACACTCCCGGACGGGATTTTTATTAAATATTTATCAAAATTAACATATCGTTTTCTAAATTGTACTTTTGTAGCCATAATCTATTTCTGTAAATGAATTGTATTGGGGAGGGCCGTTTTATAATGTGCATAGCACTTGTGGCCCAAACCTTTTGCTGTATATATTTGGCAATAAATTATGTTTAAGCAACAAAAAAATCAACGCTCTCTTATATTTGTTTATTTCTTTACTTATAACCGGATGTAGTGATAATATGACCACCGGAAACAGAGGCATACAACCGGAAACAATGCAACGTATCCGTGTGCTAGTCAGTGTATGTTTTTTAGTTTTGGTTTTAAACTTTATTTAGCTTACAACGATTGCGAAACAAGTTTTAACAACTTATATTAATCACTCTCGTTTGCGTGGATGAAAGCGTGCATGTTGTCATTCGAGTGGGAGGGAAACGGAGTACCCGGAGAAACTCCAACTGCCCGATTTGGCGACTACCGTAGCATCTCACATACTTCCCGGTCCGTGGATCGAACCCGGGTTGTATTGGTGAGAAGCGAGTGCGCTAACAACTGCGTTAATCGGCCATCCTGTTGTAGAAATGTCTTTGGGGCGAGTTGCCATAGGATTTCGGATTTAGCGCTCCTCAGGTCGTGATTTGTTGGAGTCAATGTATATGGGAATACTCGTGACAATATCGGAAACAGGAACAAATACGTATGTATACTACTCACCCAACTGGACGACAACAAATGCTGAAAAATAATACAAAAACAAAACAATTAATATTTAATATAGTTTTGGAGAAACACTAATAGAGCAATCTTCGAAATAGTCAGCACAGAGGTAGAACTACCGACTTTACGCAAACCAGCTGGATTGTCAGGGTGCCTCTCATAGCTGTATTGCCAGCACGGAGGTAGAACCATCGACTTTACGCAAGCCATCAGGATTGCCTCCTTACATGAAATAATTCAACAGCCTCCAGTGAAATTAGAATATTCAGCGGTGATGGGCATTGATATAGGGTAGTGGAACTTATGCTCGGCGTATTTTTTCCATTTCCATCCCTATTTAAAATATTTAAATAGTTTTAACCTATTTTCGCTGACAGAGGTGAAGCATGGTTCAATAGCATTCCGTTGTGCGTACCGGTAGCCTAATGCAACTGTGACTTGTGTGACCGTGACGAATATAAACAGACCACTTGTTGGGAGAATATTTTCCACCGAAATAATGCGGTTTAGGAGCATTTCAGGTAGCTATCCGAATTGGAACAAAATGTACAAATATCCAGAAAAAAAGTTTCTTATGAATTGTAATATTATTAGTTATTGATAATATATTCAACTTTTACCCATGCATAAATAAATAATGCATGTACGCCGTGCATATAAAGTATCTAGTTCCCCATGGAAACAGGTACCGTTGCGATAGCTGTATTGAGGCGCATGGTCACGAAATGAAGCTAAACGTTTCAACAACATTTTTTTGAAAGTTGTGTTCACGATTTAAGAAAATAATAATATACGGCAAGTGCACTAAGCATTTTTATAGGCCATGATATGTAGGATTTACGCCGAGTATAGGATCCACCACTCTATGCTTTTTGTAATTTCATGCAATGTTTTATATAAAACAAAATGTTATTATTATCGCGACTTGACTAGATGCCTGTAATAGTACATCATACAGGCTTGCATTCAACAATTGTTTATTTCTAAATGAAACAAATGCACGCCATTTTGATCAACTGAATATCTAGCTTACGCAATCGGATCTAATACATGTATAGATATATAAACACAATATATGTTATATTTACATATGGATTGAAACACAAGTGTAATGCTTATGTGAATCACTTTCCATACTGAATTTCAGACATATAAATATCTATTCTATAATACATAATATACATTGAACTAAAAGGTTACAGAAAAGCGGATCGACAGAAACCATGTATTAGAAAGCGCCTTGGAAAATTATACTTCATGGTTTGCAAGTTATTTCTCAGAAGTATTTGCTAAGCTGTATTTATTTTACAACGATTGCGAAGCAAGTTTTAACTACTTATATTAATCACTTTCGTTGGCGCGGATGAAAGCGTACATGTGGTCTTTAGTGTGGGAGGAAACCGGAGTACCCGGAGAAAACCCACCTGTCCGATCTGGTGACAACCGTACCATCTCACATACTACCCGGTCCGAGGATCGAACTCGGGTTGCATTGGTAAGAAGCGAGCGCGCTAACCACTGCGCTAATCGGATATTCTAAGAAATATGTCTATAAATACGTGTCTTCACTAAGCATGACGTACCATGATATTGCTGGAATCAAGTAAATATAGCGATATAGACCAATATTTCACATTTTTATTAGATTTACATCTAATAGATAAGGACTAAAGAATACTTACCATTTATCAACAAAAACGGTATTTTAGCCATCTTGAAAGTTGTTGGCACTTTAATGATTAAATACTAAAAAATATCAAGTTTGCTCTAAAATATAAATCCGACAAGGTTTTAATTAATACATGTATCCTTTTTCGTGAATAACTGTGTTTATTTAAAATCCCAGAAGAGAAGGTTAGCGTCAACGTAACGCGAAACGAAATTGCCCAAGAGATGAGCTCGTTCTGATTTACGTCACTCCGATAACTTATTGCAGGCTTCCTTCCTCAGCAACCCGTGACGTACGTAAATTAACGAAGATTAACGATGACGCACGAATGTAAGATTTCTTCACGACTGAACTTCATTTAATAGC
Source organism: Archivesica marissinica (assembly GCA_014843695.1). Taxonomy (NCBI): domain Eukaryota; kingdom Metazoa; phylum Mollusca; class Bivalvia; order Venerida; family Vesicomyidae; genus Archivesica; species Archivesica marissinica. The sequence goes on from CM026388.1 coordinate 32,223,661, forward strand.
CTAGGGTAGGAAGAGAGCTGTCAAAACTGTCATGGTAAGACAATAGTAACTTTGTTAATTGTCCCCAATTTGATAACTTTATTCATCTCCTTGTCATAGTAAGTAAAAAACGATACATACACGCATGATATAACTGACGTCTTTCATAAATAACGAACATGCGAACTTCGGATAAACGAACACCATTGAAGCTTTACGTTCATGATGAACATTCCGCATCAATATATTTTCAAATTACACAATCGTTCTTGCGTTCTTCAGTTGATTGCGCGAGACAATATACTAAATTAGAAAGGAAATTACATCATGTGTAGCGTTATACGAGACAATATATACTGAATTAGAAGGCGACTAGACTAGACATATATACTGAATTATAAATGAAAGTATGTGAGCTGGTACGGTGGTCGCCAGATCGGACAGGTGGGTTTTCTCCGGGTACTCCGGTGTCCTCCCACACGAACGACCACATTTACGCTTTCATCCACGCCAACGAGCGTGCTTAATATAAGTTGTTAGAACTTGTTTTGCAATAGTTGGTCAATAGTTGGTCAAATAGTTGGTCAAATATATTGGTATTCAAGTATAGTTAGATGAGATATATATATTGAATTAGACAAGGAAGAACTACTTGCGGCATTCCTGTACAGTTTAGGCGAGATATATAATTTTATGCTGCATTAGAAATCATGTGAACTATTGCGGTAATGGTGAATAGCTAGATGTGACAACTATGCTGACTTGGACAAGAAATAAACCCTTGTTGCATAGTTTAGCCTAGACATCTGCACTGACATAGAAAGGAAATGATTCATGCGGTAATTAAAATAACCATCCAGAGACGCTCAGTGAGGAGGATGTGGTAAATGGTACTTTTGTAACGTTTGTCTTCGCCCCCGGTTGTCCATATGAGCGACGGACAGTTTACCTAACAACACCTTTCCTGGACAGGCTCCAGAGGTTAACCAGTACTTGGTGCATCAACATCCGTAGGAAACAAATGGTATTCCGAACAATTGATTTCAATATATAGCTGCAATCAGAGATATAGAAGATCACACAGATGGTCCAATCCCTGACCATAATACTAGTAAGAGTGTTTCAGATGGGATAATACACCAATGTTCCATGTATCTGTGTCATACACCGGGCATGTTAAATTGCCGGTGATTCTTCTGGAATTGGAGGCTCTATGTCTTGCACTATTCTCCAAAAATAATGAAAATGACTTAGAATAGAGGTGTCTTCCCGATTATCCAGTAAACGATAAATAAATTATAAAATCATAGAGGATAGTTATACTCTAGGAGCTAGCTGTAGTTGAGTATGCACTTTTATGTGCGCTCAGTTTGACTTTCGATCTTTGTTCCCTGTGGACTGGGGATGAAAAACAGTTTGGCCACATGCTCTGGATCAGGTGCAGGAAGTCGCCATCTTGGATTGAAAATTGCCGCCATGCACAACCTATTTCATCCAATATATCTGCTCCTAGTAGGGATAGGCTCATGAAAATGGTGGCTATATCAACATTTTCATGGTCAAGGGTTCCAATAATGTCAGTTTCAACAATGTCAGATGGCCGCCATCTTAGATTCCAATATGGCCGCCTTATAATACCTATTTTCTTACATATCTCGGTTTCTATTGCAGATATAGTCATCAAACCGATGGCTATACCCATGTTTTCATGGACAAGGATCCAATAATGGCATTTTCAACAAAGACTGGTGGCTGCCATCTTGGATTCCAATATGGCCGCCTTATAATACCTATTTTCTTCCATGCTCCGTTTCTATTGCAGATAGAGTCATCAAACTGGTGACTATACCCAGGTTTTCATGGGAAAGGAATACAATAATGCAATGTAATGGCAGTTTCAACAATGATTGACGGCCGCTAAATAAGGAAGACAGAGAAGTCGGAGAGTGTCGGGGGAGACGTCAGAGGTGGACATGAGAGCTGATCAGGTCGCTCAGGGTCAATTAATATACTTTAACAGAAGTCAGATAACCGACTTTTAACAATAAGTTACTGATCATCGTCTGCGACAATATTTGCTGTAAAGATTAATGGTGTATAAATTATATGAATTATGTGATGATGGTAAAATGATGTCAAACAAAAAATCAGATTTTATTTAGAAATTGGAACAGCTAGATGTGTCTGATTCCGTTCTGCAGAAGATACATGAGCCATCATTTTAATGATATGGCTACAACCACCACACAATGTTAAACCAACATATCTACATGTGGCAGCTGGTTTCTGGAGCTACAGAGTTGTAGGGTGTTGCTAATGTACACATTGTCTTTGACAGATACATAGCAAATAGTCTTCAGTCTCAAACACGTCGAACACAAGGTGATGATATTTCTAACAATACATCAGTCTCCATGCAATACAATATGGCCATTCCAGAGTGGAAAAGGGTATTAACTAACAGGAATAGTGAGATAACAAAGTTATGCACAAAGAACTTGACAGAAAACTGTCATGAAGTGCTTGAAACTGGTAAAGAAGTGCTTGAAACTGGTAAAGAAGTTTATGTCTCTGGTGGAATAAAAGACTACAATTTAAAATACCACCCCTAACCCTTAAATGTGACTATTTAATCTGTAAATTTTCTTAAATGATAAAATAATTTCTTTGAACAATGGCATAAAATCCAATTGACGATGTACATTCTTACACATGAATACAAAAAATGAAATAGAATCACAAAATGTAGGCTTCGGGACAATTTATAGTCCTTTAAGTGGACTATCAATTTATGGCGGCCATTTTGGACTCCAGCTTGGATTTCTCCGAAGGCCACAATGTATGCCAATTTTTGCCGCATGTTTGACAAACTTCAGACATTTACAAACATTTTGGTATATAACTCGTTTTATTAGACGACCGGATAAGGTTGAACATTTCATATAGCCTGGAAGTCACCTAACCATTATTCCGATATTTGTTATTCCGATATTTGCTACCAATACATTGCTTATACCGATATTTGCTACCAATACATTGTTTACACCGATATTTGCTACCAATACATTACTTATACCGATATTTGCTACCAATACATTGCTTATACCATTATTTGCTACCAATACATTGCTTATACCGATATTTATTACCAATACATTGCGCATACCGATATTTGCTACCAATACATTACTTATACCGATATTTGCTACCAATACATTGTGCATACCGATATTTGCTACCAATACATTGCTTATTCCATTATTTGCTACCAATGCATTACTTATACCGATATTTGCTACCAATACATTGCTTATTCCGATATTTTCTACCAATACATCGTTTATACCGATATTTGCTACCAATACATTGCTTATACCGATATTTACTACCAATATATTGCTCACACCGATATTTCCTACCAATACATTGCTTATACCGATATTTGCTACCAATACATTGCTTATTCCGATATTTTCTACCAATACATCGCTTATACCGATATTTGCCACCAATACATTGCTTATTCCGATATTTACTACCAATACATTGCTTTTTCCGATATTTGCTACAATACATTGCGTATACCGATATTTTCTACCAATACATCGCTTATACCAATATTTGCTACCAATACATGGCGTATATCGATATTTGCTACAAATACATGGCGTATATCGATATTTGCTACCAATACATGGCGTATACCGATATTTACTACTAATATATTGCTTATACCGATATTTTCTACCAATACATCGCTTATACCGATATTTGCTACCAATACATTGTTTATACCGATATTTACTACCAATACATTGCGCATACCGATATTTGCTACCAATACATTACTTATACCGATATTTGCTACCAATACATTGTGCATACCCATATTTGCTACCAATACATTGCTTATTCCGATATTTGCTACCAATACATCGCTTATTCCGATATATGCTGCCAATACATTCCTTATTCCGATATTTGCTACCAATACATTGCTTATACCGATATTTGCTACCAATTCATTGCTTATACCGATATTTGCTACCAATACATCGTTTATTCCGATAATTGCTACCAATACATTCCTTATACCGATATTTGCTACCAATACATTGCTTATACCGATATTTGCTACAAATACCTGGCTTATACCGATATTTGCTACTAATATATTGCGCATACCGATATTTGCTACCAATACATTACTTATACCGATATTTGCTACCAATACATTGTGCATACCCATATTTGCTACCAATACACTGCTTATTCCGATATTTGCTACCAATACATCGCTTATTCCGATATTTGCTGCCAATACATTCCTTATTCCGATATTTGCTACCAATACATTGCTTATACCGATATTTGCTACCAATACATTGTTTATACCGATATTTGCTACCAATTCATCGCTTATTCCGATATTTGCTACCAATACATTCCTTATACCGATATTTGCTACCAATACATTGCTTATACCGATATTTGCTACAAATACCTGGCTTATACCGATATTTGCTACTAATATATTGCGTATACCGATATTTACTACCAATACATTGATTTTACCGATATTTACGACCAATACATTGCGCATACCGATATTTACTACCAATACATTGCTATTACCGATATTTACGACCAATACATTGCTTATTCCGATATTTGCTACCAATACATTGCTTATACCGATATTTGCTACCAATACATTGCTTATTCCGATATTTGCTACCAATACATTGCTTATACCGATATCTGCTACCAATACATTGCTTATTCCGATATTTGCTACCAATACATTGCTTATACCGATATTTGCTACAAATACATTGCTTATTCCGATATTTGCTACCAATACATTGCTTATACCGATATTTGCTACCAATACATGGCGTATATCGATATTTGCTACAAATACATGGCGTATATCGATATTTGCTACCAATACATGGCGTATACCGATATTTGCTACCAATACATTGCTTATACCGATATTTTCTACTAATACATCGCTTATACCGATATTTGCTACCAATACATGGCTTATTCCGATATTGTCTACCAATACATGGCGTATATCGATATTGTCTACCAATACATGGCGTATATCGATATTTGCTACCAATACATGGCGTATACCGATATTTGCTACCAATACATTGCTTATACCGATATTTTCTACCAATACATCGCTTATACCGATATTTGCTACCAATACATGGCTTATACCGATATTTTCTACCAATACATGGCTTATACCGATATTTTCTACCAATACATCGCTTATACCGATATTTGCTACCAATACATTGCTTATACCGATATTTTCTACCAATACATCGCTTATACCGATATTTGCTACCAATACATGGCTTATACCGATATTTTCTACCAATACATTGCTTATACTCATAGTTGCTACAAATAAATTGCTTATTTCTAGATATGTGTATTTTACATTTATTTATCGTTGCTACCTGTTGCCCATATGAGCGACGCCTCCTGACGATATTAGTAATTTTAGATTTTGGAGGATAGTGCAATGGCACACACAGAGACCCATTACAGAATCTCCTCTGGTTCTTTTACGTGCACGGTGTAAAGTACCGATACGAGACCTCGGAATAACGTCCCATCTAGATGTATATTTCTTGGTTGGTTTTCATATACATTATTAATGCATTGCTTTGCAAATGGTTTGTTTCATGATCTATACGTGAAGAGAAAATAATTGTTTGTTTCGTAATACTATTGAGAATAATTAAAGTTTAATTTCATATGACAATTTATCCCCAAGGATTGTGGCAACAAACCCCGAAGTGGGGCACACAGTCTAACTTCATATTGAATAGGTTTTACAATATTTTTAATATTCTGATAAATAACATATCTGTTCAGTTATTACGTTGTATGTGAATGTGATTTTAGTTTTGGGAGGTTTAAAAAGGTTAGTGAATATGAGCTGTAGTTAGTGCAATTAGTAACCTTTTGTAATTGTAGCCCCGCCCTCCCCATAGTTGCCAAATAGTTTAGTTTTAATCTTCATTATTATCCCATATATGCATATATACAACTAATAAAACATGACATGAACAATATACAACTAATAAAACATGACATGAGCAATATACAATAGTATATGACATGAGCAATATACAACAGTACACAGCCATTCATTAAAATTGAATTACAGGAGACATAATATAGTGTAGTTTAAAATACATCACACATATCAAAATGCAGAAAAGGGAATAGAATGAAAGACAGATGCTTATATAATTCCTCTAATTTAGCATATCACAAGCCATACAAACATGATCACAATGAAATTAATAATTATATGCGTTGAAATTCAATGTTGATTATTAAATATTATTATGTATATGGCTGCGTTTCTGTTGCGTTTAAGTATATTACAAATTGAAGACAGGAAAGGGGATAGAGAAATTAAACCGTAATATATACAGGTTAAAACTGAGGAGTAGTAGCTAATTGTCACAAATTTACAAACATATTTTATTCTAAAAATAATATGAACTCTGTGGAAAGACCAGGGAATCCTGTCTGTGGGTGCTAAGATTTCATGGATGCAACTTCAGTGTCCTATGTTTGCATCTGTGTTCTATGGATACATTTCTATTCAATATACTAGTTTTGAAGCATGTATACAGGTCATAGATGGCCTTAAGACAGTTGCTTCATCTTCATATATTACATATAGTCTACAAACGGTGATGTCGAAATCTCCGGTTATCTCGAAGTCGGATCAAAGTCCCGTTCAGACACTATCATTGTAAATATAACTGGCTCCGTTTATATCGAATTTCGTTAAGTCAAACTTCGGTTATGTCGAAGTATTTTGTTCGGTCCGACGGAATTCGACATAGAGGAAGTAGACTGTACATGGAAACTTCCCTTAATGGTGATCTCCAGAAAATTACATACATGTTTAATCAGTGGCTTGTGCATTTTAATCCGAATAAAACAGAAGTAGTGCTTAGCGAATTGTATGCGCATAAGCAAATAGCCTGAATGCTCTCTGTAAAAACAATGTATATGGTTAATATGATATGTTGCAATGCAATGAACGAGTTGTATTGTATTGTAGTGCATGTATTTTATTGATCGATCAAGATCTCGTATATTTTATATTTTACTGATATGTATTCTGTATATCTGATAATTTAAATAGTTGTGTTGTCTGTCTAGAATCTACTGGTATTGTATGTATGTGTTGATAACCATGACTCAATTTCCCTCGTATATTGTATACTCTACTTGTATGACATGTATATATCCGATAACTTTAAATCAATTGCCATCGTCTAATGTAGGCTCTACTGGTATGGTGTGTATATATCTGATAAGTTTAAACCAATTTCCCTCGTCTAATGCAGGCTCTATTTGTGTGGTGTGTATATATCTGAATACTTTAAACTAATTTCACTCCTCTATTGTAGGCTCTACTGATTTGGTAAAGTATATATCTGATACGTTAATGTGTCATCTTGTTAAACTGTACTGATATTGCATGTATGTGTTCGTTAAATCAATCACTCTGTTTGTTTTGCAGGATGACACAAAGCTCGTTAAACAAGTACGTGTTTCTGGTCCTGTTCTCCTCACTAGCTCTATTGTCATATACCGCCTACTACTGGTTATCGCCACATCCACATGACCTGGAGATAGAACCAATGTTGAGTTCGACCAATCAGAGTCCTGGTAAGATATTAGTTTCGAGTATTGGATTTTTTCGATTGTTTTATGTGTTTTGATGTCGCACCAACAGCTTAGGCGACTATACAGTTAATAGTAGTACCGTAAAATCCCTCTAAACAGATCGTCCCCGGACCAGAGGTAAAGTTCGGTTTGGAGGGATTTTCGAATTAGGGTGGAGGGTTTCATAGTTGGGTAGATTTCTCCTAGGTTAACTCTGAAATGCCTAGCTATATGCTGAGACATGTTTATAGTTGACAGTTAGTGGTAAAGAATTGATTATTTTTAAGTGTACAGTATAATATTCTGAAAATAAAATAGCTGACAGTTGTACATTTAAAAGAATAGCTAGTTTCATATTTAGTTTACAATTTATTTTAGCTCGATTGCGCAACAAGTTCTTTCAACTTATATTAATCACTCTCGAGACCTCATTCATGATGGAATCCATCGTCATAAAGGAGAGAGAAGAGGCAATGTGGAATTTAAATGCCTTGCCTAAGGGCACAATCGTACCAGCTCCAGTGGGGCTCGAACTCCGGACCTTTCGCACATGAAGCGAACGCGTTTTCACTGCGCTATCAAGGCTTCCACAGAGCAGAGTTCCATATTTGATGAGGACAAATTGCTATCCGGTTTACAGGGGTACATTCCAGTTGAAAATACACATATTGTTTTTAAAATATGCTCCGTATTCGCAAAAGATGTGTTCCTGTTTACAGAGGGTTTTTTACAATGGACAAAAAAAGTGAAAAGTTCGGGACCAAGAAATGTGTTCGGTTTGGAGGGAATTCCAGCTTAGATGGAGAGGTTCCGGTTTTGAGGGTTTCATTTTTGATGGAAATATAGTATATATGGTTAGGCGAATAGGTCCTAAAATAGATTTAGTTTCTATTTGTATAACCTTGAGCATTTCTCAGATTTCAATATGGCCATCTTGAATTTCGAAATTTTTTCAAATCATGTAGTACCTCTATTAATGGTTTTTAGGATGAGACGTCCATTTCTGGCGTTCTCGTTTGAATACTGGTTCAAAGTCAAGACCAAAGCAGAGGTTAATTGTCAAACCTGACCAAAGATGAGAAAAAAGTACCTCTATTGATCGATTATATGTCAAATATATGAACATATACAGGCGGCAAATTGACTATGACCAAAATACTGAGATACATTTCCATTGTCTGACCATTGGGCGTTTCAACCTCTATCGCATTAAATACCATCGTTTGAAGAATATTTGCCTACACCGAGAAGCATGCCCTATTATGAACGGCTTCAATTCACAAATATGATCGATACCCTCTCAACAGAGCCGACTATTATTGAGCATAGACCAAACTGCCGAATCATATAACTTTGAAAGAACATTATAGGGCAAATCGCCAGTTGTTTAACTTGTTTTACACTTTGCAATAAGCAAGCCAGATGCACGACTGACATTCTCAGAAACAGATTTAACAGTATAATCCAAATGTCCATGCAGAACATCACCTAAGTAAGTCTCTCTCTTAGCAATATTAATCTCATTCATTGCTCACATGAACCTAAACTGGGTACAGAAGTGTGCCTATGGACGAAAATTCACAACATTACTATTAGAGGAAATTACAGTCATATCCAACCACCAGAAATCTGTAGAATCCGTTAGTAACACAATACCATCAGTATTTGATTATAAGACAAACTTTCTTGTCCCCAATAGCGATACCAGTTGTTTCTAAGATATGGAAACAAGTAATTTATGTATGAATTAAACAAAAGAGGTGAAACTATACACCCTGACGTAAACCACACAGAATTCACGCTTAAACAGATTAACCCTTACAAATGATTGTACAGCTGAATACAAAGATGGTAATGCGTCAAACATTTTACCGGATATTCGTTTGTCAGATAAACGTGTCCACAATATATTTCTATAGTAGCATATACACTAAACGTAGGTTTGCGTAACTGGTCCTTTATACATCGATATTTTCTAACACCACTCTGATCATCTGAGACGTTATCATTTGTCTCATACCAAGTACTTAATCTACAGTTCAAAATGGAACAATATGTTTGTACATAATCGGGGCAAGTGAACTACAGTCTACATCCGCTATGTCGAATTCCGTCGTACCGAACAAATTACTTCGACATAAAGCTAAAATCTTTAAATCTGTTGTACAATGAATACACGTTTATTGAATTTATTCCACTGCATACTAGAAATGGGTCCAAGGTATGGCGATATCTATGTAAATATGATTGACGAAAGTACAAATATAAACATAAGAATAGTAAGCTTAGCATCCCCCGTTTGACCCTAATAAAAATAACAGTCTTTCAGATGGGACTTTAAACCGAGGTCTCGTGTCGGTGCTTTACACCGTGCACGTAATGAATCAGACGCACAAGCTTACTAGCTGATAACAAGCAGTCAATGGCCTACACGGATAGGATTCGGGTAGTTCTGATGTTCGTAAGAGGTGACTCATAAGTCACATAAAACAAAAACATGTAACCATTGTATTATTTCCTTCACATGTTTATTGTATTCAAGTACTTAAGTTTATATAAATCCACTTAATATACGCTTTACTCTGTGTATTGTTGTGTGTGTTTTACGTTTATGTATCGTTGCTACCTGTTGCCCATATCAGCGTCGCCTCATGCAGAGCTTAGTGATCTTAGATATTTGGAGGATAGTGCAATGATACAGACAGAGACACATTCCAGAATCCCTTCAGTTTCTTTTACGTGCACGGTGTAAAGCACCGACTCGAGACCTCGGTTTAAATTCCTATCTGAAATACTGTTAATATTATTAGGGTCAGACGGGGGGATCGAACATGCGACCCCTGGATTCCTAGTCCGCCGTGTTAACGACTGCAATACGTATCCGTCTGTGTGTATTGTTTTGGATTATTCGACATATATTTATAGTACCGACGAAGGATAAACTACATTACACGAGCTTATGGGTCGATGCAGTTATAGATATTTTGGGCGGGTGAATATGTAACACCATAAATCATTAGAACTTGAGAGTATTATTCGAATTATTGGGGGAGTTCGCTGACGAATATTGTTAAAACTTGTGGTACAACCCATATATATATATGGGCTGTACAACAAGTCTTAGCAACATTCATCACGGCATATATATATGCTTGACGACAAGCGTAAAACAGCCGGCATAGATGATGAACTCTCCTGGCTAAATGTTGACATTGCCGCCCTACAAGAAACAAGACTGTTAAACGACGGCTCATTACAAGAGAAAGAGTATACTTTCTTCTTGAAAGGCAAGGGACTAGATGAAAGGCGCGAGTATGGCGTTGGATTTGCAGTAAAGTCATCCCTTCTACCAATGATAGAACCACCCACTGCTGGCACGGAACGGATGTTAAGTCTTCGCCTGAACTGTAGCACAGGCCCAGTACACCTTCTGGCTGCCTATGCCCCAACACTCAGCTCTAGCCCTGATGCGAAAGACATATTTTACAGTGAGATTGACATGATTATTGGACAACTGCCTTGTATAGAAGACCTATGCTTGCTTGGTGACTTCAATGCCAGAGTAGGAACGAACCATGACGTCTGGCCTACATGCATTGGCCACCATGGAACTGGGTAAATGAACGTAAACGGCCAGAGACTACTGGATCTATGCTGTGCCAGGAACCTGTGCATAACGAACACATATTTACAAAACAAGCACACACACAGAGTCTCATGGATGCACCCCAGATCACACCAGTGGCACCAACTAGACGTTATCATCACTAGAAGAAACCGTCTCCAAACCTTCCACAACACACGCAGTTACCACAGTGCCGACTGTGACACCGATCACTCTTTTGTCATCGCAAACGTGGTACCTCAACCAAGAAAGAAGTTCCACCAAGCTAAGCCAAAGTGTCTCCCTAAGATCAACACGACCCATATCACCGACACAGACAGGACCAACAAGTTCATCTCCCTCATCGAGGATATCGCCCCATAAATTAGTTCGTGTGTTCGTTTCTTTATTTGTTTTGCATTGTACATTGAATATTTTATATTGCTATAATATATTATTAAACTAAAATATTCGAAATGTAAATAAATCATTTATTATAGGAATGCATATATGGTTTTATCTTTATGTTATAGTCGCTGATGTAATAGAGGGAGTTCAACACGATAGGACAAACGAAACACAACGAGATAGGACAAAAGCAATACAAGGAGATAGGACAAAAGCAATACAAGGAGATAGGACAAAAGCAATACAAGGAGATAGGACAAAAGCAATACAATGATATAGGACAAAGAAAATACAACGAGATATGAATTTACACATTAGGGAGTTATGTAAATCACATGGCTTAGATAAACAAGCCGGTATTAACGTAAGGATGTCCATTCTCTATTCTAGCAAATATAACCTTGCCTGTAAATCTGTAGCCAAAGCTGGCTCCACTTTAATGCTTCAGGTATTCAACATACTAAACAATGATGAAGCGAAAGACTACATTTTCAATATGTCTAGAAAGCTCATACATGCTCGCAAATCTTCATATGTGAAGAAAACGCTTACATTACAATCAATGAAAAATGATACAGTATTAATAATTGGTAGAAATCCATATTCCCGTATTTTTTCGGCATATATTGACAAAGTATACCTTCCAAATCAATTATCCTTGGTAAAAGATGTTATTCGTACTACAGAACGGAAACTATTCGACAATAAAACAACCAAGAACAATGCGTGTCATATAACATTTAAACAGTTTCTTGATTATATCTTGGAAAGCGGTCATCATCGTATTTTACTTAGCCACTATAAGCCCATTGTATCAGAGAAGCTTTTCTCACTTGTCTGCAACCTTGACAATACCATTATTGTAAAGATGGAGAGCTTTTCTGAAGATATAGAATACGCGCTCAAATTGGTCGGTGTTGAGAACAGAGAGTTTAATCTCATATATGATGCAATGCGCAAGAAAAGGATTGAGTCTACTATTCCAGGAATTGTGAAAACAGTATACGCAAACATGCCGAAATCGTCGTTGAATCTCGGGGTACATTCGTCAGATTGTTTATCATGGGCGGGCGTAGCGAATCGATTATGGAGATCATTTCAGATTCAGGGCTATATTCACGAACATTCAGATTTTCCGTCTGAGAAATATTTCAATAAAGCTGATTACGCCAATGCCAACTATTTAATCAACATAACATTGGCTGCCATCAGGAACAGACCGCTTACACACGTGGACGCAGTGAAGCAGCGGAACAAAGCAATGATGCACGCCTATTCAGAAGTAGGTGCAGATTATCTGGCTAGGATACAACAGAGTTATGCCTTAGATTTTAAAATTTTCAATGACATCGAAGATTTAGAACTTGATTAGTTTAGTTTATATAAAAATTCCTCGAATACGAAATAAGTTCTTAGAACAACATTACTCAATATACCTCATTCCATATGGAATCCATCGCAATGACATAGAGGAAGAGAAAGATACACGTATGACACTATCTGATGTTCATAAGAGGTGAAGTCACAAATGGCATCATAAGTCACATAAAACAAAAACAATTAACCATTGTATTATTTCCTGCACATGTTTATGTCCATACATCCCAAAAGGCAATTTTTCACGTATAAATGCATGGCTACTATAAATTCTTCCGAATACATTCGAACACTAACATTGATTCCATCGCCATGACAGAGAGGAAAGGAAAGATGCACTAACGGAATGATCTGACACCTATGGTGGGATGTGAGGGTTGGTGGAATCAATGGCCATGACAGAGAGGAAAGGAAAGAAGCACTAACGGAATTATCTGGCACCTATGATGGAGTGGTAGGGTGGGTGGAATCCATAGCCATGATATAGAGGAAAGAGGCAAGAGAGGAATGATCTGGCACGTATGGTGGGTGGTGGAGGTGAGTGGGGTGGGTGGAAATCATCGCAATGACAGAGAGGAAAGAGCCACTACCTGAATGATCTTGCACGCATTGTGGGTTGCGCGGGGGGGGGGTCTCTGCCATCGTAAAGAAAGTTGATTACCTAAAAGGATGATATTGCACACTGGCACGTAAATAGGGAATAATAGGGTACCAGATCATCCCCCACAACTATGGTATTTCTTTCAGCTGTAGTAGGCATATATATATCTGAGATCATATACGACAACTATATGATTGCATGATTTCGAGGTTTGTGTTTTAAGTTTATTTATCGTCACTACCGGTTGCCTAAATGAGCGACGCCTCCTGAAGAGATTATACATTTTAGATTGTTGGAGGATAGTGCATTGATACAGACAGAGACCAATTCCATAGTGTCTCCTCTGGATCTTGTACGTGCACGGTGTAAAGCACTGGCACGAGATGTCGGCCTGAAAGAACGTTGATTTTATTAGGGTCAAACGGGGGATCATTTTCCAGCAAAAAATGTTTAACCAATACATTGCATATACCGATATTTGCTACCAATACATGGCGCATATTGATATTTCCTACCAATACATTGCTTATATCGATATTTTCTACCAATACATTGCTTATACCGATATTTGATACCAATACATTGCATATACCGATATTTGCTACCAATACATGGCGCATATTGATATTTCCTACCAATACATTGCTTATATCGATATTTTCTACCAATACATTGCTTATACCGATATTTGCTACCAATACATTCCTTATACCGATATTTTCTACCAATACATTGCTTATTCCGATATTTGCTACCAATACTTTGCCTATACCGATATTTGCTACCAATACATTGCTTATACCGATATTTGCTACCAATACATTGCTTATACCGATATTTGCTACAAATACATTGCGCATACCGAGATTTTCTGCCAATACATTGCTTATACCGATATTTGCTACCAATACATTGCGCATTCCGATATTTGCTACCAATACATTGCTTATACCGATATTTGCTACCAATACATTGCTTATACCGATATTTGCTACCAATACATTGCTTATTCAACAATACAATACAATAAGTTTAGTGCATAAAACAGTATACATGTTTGTAGCAATTATGTAAAAACAGGCAGTGGCATCCCTTACCAAAATAATTTATATGCGAGAGTTATATGCGGGCTATAAGGCGCCTTATAACCCGCATACATGCGCCTTATAACTCCGCATATAAGTGCCTTATAACCCGCATATAAGTGCCGTATAACCCGCATATATGAGCCTTATAGCCCGCAAATAACTCTGGCGTAGTCAAGCATGACCATGACTATAATGTCAGATAGTGGGACTATATAGCTGTACCCTCTTGATTCAGTGTTTGTTTCTTCGGGTTTTACGCCTGTATCAGCACCATTTTGGACAATATCGCGGGCAGGCAGTTTACCTAACACCTTTCAAATTTCCTGGGCATGCTCCAGCGGTTAACTAGTACTTCTCCGTAAAAAACTACCGACTTTTTCATATCAGTGAGACACGGCGTGAGCGGGGCTCAAACCTGTGACCATCAGTGATGATTGAGAGACATACATCCTTGATCATTTAGCCTGACCATTTCCTAAAATAGAATACTCCTCAGTTTCTTCTGCTTCCATCACTTTCTTCTGATTCTGCTATTGTTTCAGAAAGAATAAGTTAATATAACTTGTAAAGTGTACTATATATTATACCAAGTAGGTGAACATAAATCCAGTTCAACTTCCAACATAATATTTAAAAAATGCATATCAATGCATTTCTTTTAGTTTGGATTAATAGTTCAAATAAAACAATATCAGTAGTATTATATAGCTTTATATAGTTAAGCAGTTAAAAACCAACACGATTATAATTTTATAGCAAACCCAACTGCTCGGCCAATGTCTACAGTCTGCTCTACTTATCGTACTGCGTAACTACATAGTGAGCAAACTCCATCTCGGACAGTAATTCATAGAAGCATTCTTTTTGCTTGTTTTTCAATCCAATTCCATTTGTTTGATGTACATTTGTATATAAATGCCTATATTTATATTATGAACTGAATACAAATATGTATCACACTATAACGGTCATCTTAATGTTATAAAATCGGGATTTACACTGGTTACCGGTAACATAATTTGATTTATTAAATGGCAACTAGCCGATGATGGTCAGTCAACACTCAACAATGATAATGTCCACAAGATCCACATGGTTGGTCCACACAGGTCTGGTCGATGGTGGCTGGTCTTGATGATTCATCAGTCTACAAAAGTTATAAACAGGCTTTATTATGACAGTGCTTAAATTGTTGAATAAATCCACGAAGCTATCCACCTGGCTTGTGGTAGGTCGGTGGTTCTACCAGGGTGCCAGAAATACTGATCGGAGGTATACTGATCTTCCTCCATCAATATTAACTGGAGTCGCCACTTGACCTAAGCTGGTGGTGGGATATTGAACCCCAAACAAGAGGGTCATGAAGTCACTGGATCGCTCACCCGATATGAGAGGGCTATAATAATAAAAACATATGTTGCTTAATTGAGGGAATAATTAACACAGGGTTGATAATAGTGTACATTGCAAACTATCAAAAGTCTGGGCATTGTTAGGTTTCTGAGAAGATTTTTTATTTGTATGTATGTATGTGTATGTAGTATGTATGTATGTATGTATGTATGTATGTATGTATGTATGTATGTATGTATGTATGTATGTATGTATGTATGTATGTATGTATGTATGTATGTATGTAGGTATGTATGTATGTATGTATGTATGTATGTATGTATGTAGGTATGTATGTATGTATGTATGTATGTATGTATGTATGTAGGTATGTATGTATGTATGTATGTATGTATGTATGTATGTATGTATGTATGTATGTATGTATGTATGTATGTATGTATGTATTTATGTATGTATGTATGTATGTATGTATGTATGTATGTATGTATGTATGTATGTATGTATGTATGTATGTATGTATGTATGTATGTATGTATGTATGTATGTATGTATGTATGTATGTATGTATGTATGTATGTATGTATGTATGTATGTATGTATGTATGTATGTATGTATGTATGTATGTATGTATGTATGTATGTATGTATGTATGTATGTATGTATGTATGTATGTATGTATGTATGTATGTATGTATGTATGTATGTATGTATGTATGTATGTATGTATGTATGTATGTATGTATGTATGTATGTATGTATGTATGTATGTATGTATGTATGTATGTATGTATGTATGTATGTATGTATGTATGTATGTATGTATGTATGTATTTATGTATGTATGTATGTATGTATTTATGTATGTATGTATGTATGTATGTATGTATGTATGTATGTATGTATGTATGTATGTATGTATGTATGTATGTATGTATGTATGTATGTATGTATGTATGTATGTATGTATGTATGTATGTATGTATGTATGTATGTATGTATGTATGTATGTATGTAGTATGTATGTATGTATGTATGTATGT